>MU224448.1:2093321-2131713 GCA_018584345.1 Thuja plicata
AAATTTTGTGGGCTCTCAGGGCTAGGGTCTTGAGGATACCTACTTTTTGGGTGGGGTGATGGTGGGAGGAGGAGTGAAGGTATAAATCAGTGTGGGTAGCCTTGCGAAACACACAACGCCCAATGACACCATTGGGTTTCTTAATGAGAAGAACATCAAGGAAAGGTAATTGGCCCTCAGACTCAAGCTCCTTAGTGAAGGCTATGCTCGGGGCCACACTATTGATGTGCTTATAATTCTTCAAGTTTTTCAAGCCTATGAGGCCAACAAACGTTGGTGTCATCGACATATCATTTCCACCATCTTGCTTTGAGGGGGAAAGAGTGGAGGGCCCTCTCCTCAAAGTACTCCATATAAAGGTTGGCTATGACAGGGGACAGGGGGGAGCCCATGGCTACTCCATCAACCTGCTCATATATGACATCGAGGAAGGAAAAGAATGTGGATCTTAAGCATAACTCTACCATGTTGGCGATCTCAAGACTAACCTTGCGTTTCAAGATTTCGATAGAGTCGGGAATGGGAACCTTTGTGAAGAGAGAGACCACGTCAAAACTTACCAAGATGTCATTAGTCTCTAACTTGGCATCCTTGATGAAGTTAACAAAGTGGTAAGAATCCTTGACAAAGGAGTCTGAATTACCCACCCGTGGTGAGATTAATTTGGCAAGATGAGAGGCAAGAAGATAGGTGGGTGACCCAAAGGTGTCAACTATCGGTCTCAAGGGAATGCCACCTTTGTGAATTTTTGGAACCCCATATATGCGTGGGGTTATTGCTTTAGAAGGTAAAAGTCTTTTCTTAGTTGTGTCATCAAAAGAGGAGTTGGACACAATTTCTTTGACTTTGTTTAAAATTTTTGGGCAGGAGTTGCGTGAAAGAATTTTGTAACTCGTAGAGTTCGAGAGAAGATCACGCATCTTGGATACGTAGTCTTGCCTGTCCATAATGACAGTGGCATTACCTTTGTCGGCTTTGGAGATCACAACGTCATTATGGTTCATAAAATTGTTGAAGGCAAGCATCTCATCTTTGGGGATGTTGACGGCAAGCATCTCAGCTTTGCGTACAAACAAGTACGACATATTTTTAATTAAAAAATATTTAATAAACAATCCTTCTTGAGCCGAGTTAATGAAGATTTATCGGGAGAAACGCTCCCAAATTGGCTATATTACATCGTCTTGCATGCTTGTTCGAAAATCTATACCGTCGCTCTTTGAAATCAAGCCGATTTCTCTCAAAGGAATGCCTCCGGCGTAAAATGCTGCCTGCAATTAAATTCCCCAATTAATTCTTATTCCACAATGCCAATACTACTTTTTTCACCTCTATTTAATGGATCTTGTACAACTATGAACATCACTTTTGCTCTCATAACAGTTGCTACTCTGTATCCATGGCTTCCCGTTGCATGTGGATTTGGGTGTTCACATTGGTTGCCTTGTGCAACAACAGAGTTGAATGCCAGAGGCCATTTAACAAGAGTGTTATTGTTAAAGTTGCAATCCATGGTGACTCTGCCATAGCAGAGACAGACAATGATTTCATATGTGCCACACTCGACTGGTGGCCTCCGGAGAAATGTGACTATGGGACTTGCAGCTGGGGCGAGGCCTCTATGCTGAATTTGGTATGGCGCTCAACCCATTTTTATATATTTTCTTGTTTTTATTAACAAAGATTTTAAATTTGGCCTGCACCCATTTGGTTATTAGTGTGAATAGAAGCTCCTCGTCTGCAACTTCCAGTTATATGCTTGTCTTCTTCATCCTTTTCTATTCTGATCTCCATTGGAATATTTTCCTATGTGGGTTGTGTTTAAGTGCAGAAGTATTTTGATCAACTCGATGGTGTTTTGCATGGTCCCTGCTTGCTTGTCATCTAATTTTGATGTTCAGAACTATTAGAGGCCTGGGCACAAATGTTGTTATCCCCATTTATGACTTGTACAAATAAAAATGATACTTTTATCTTAATGCTGAAGTTTTGGTGAAAGGCTGCATTTTACTCTGCTTTTTAATGTAGTAGAATCTGCCCATGGGGTAACTTTTCAGCTTAGATGCTATGACTCCGAGATATATAACTTCAATCAGTTTAACCAATTTTAACACTTAGTAAATTAATTAGAGGTAATTTTCAACTCCGTTACAGTAAAGTCAGCCTATGGAGTAACCTTCAGCTTAGATGTCATGACAGAAGATGGCTATTGTGTCAATTTCCTCAGATTCAAGATGGGGATGGTTTTTCCCGCTTGATTTCATTTCATTTGGCTATTTTTAAGGTTTAGACTCAGATATAGCTTGTATTGCTTTTAAAAAGCGTAAGTTTTACATTTGCTATCCAAAATATAAAAGCATAGTTCTATGAAAGAAATAAAATATGAGCTTCCCCTGCTCAGAAGAATTTCATCTTCATTATATAAACCACATTTCTGGCTGGGTTGTCAGTGGGATAAAACAGCTGAACATTTTCAGAAACATACTGTTCGATTCTTTACCCCCATTAATAATGCAGGAGTGATCATTTTCAGAAACATAATGTTTGTTTCTTTTCTCCCATAAATAAATGCAGGAGTGACCATTTTCAGAAACATACTGTTAGATTCTTTACTCCCATAAATAATGCAGGAGTAAAAGATGCCATCCTTACATAGCCTTCTTTTGCTAATCAGACCTGAAGAACTTAATAATCTCCAAAGAGTGACCTCTCAATTATCATCTCTACGTTGTTAGCTTACCAACTCAATCTGTGTGAAGCATAGTTAGAAAACTAGAACTCTTTGCAAAAACTTGGCAGCCTAAAATTTTGACTTGGACTGGGACCAGAGAAAATTCAGGCAAAAAATAAAAATAAACGAATGCACAAAATAAATTTAAATAAATGAAACCACAAGGATTCCATCATTAAACAATCAATTCACACTTCTGGAAGTGTAAATGCTTAAGATATAAAAAACCAAAAAAAAATGAAAAATTGGGCACATTTTCTTTTATCAGACAAGTCTCTGCAAAAACTTGCCGAGTCTGTGCTGTAAACTTAGAGAGGCTCACCGAGAAACATGTGAGTTTCCTGCACTAACTTGTTCTGAGAGTCTCTGACGAATTACTCAACTGGCAGAAACTTTGTGTTTCTTCTGAGTTTGTATACTATGGGATACATAATTCTATCGAGGAATTCTGTAGAGAACACTTATCAAATTTGACTAAAGTCACTTCTTCTTTTCTGCAAGAGACCTGTCTTTTCTATTGTTTTGATATTCCAAATTTAGGATATTTTGGTGGTTACTACAAATTGTTCTCATAGCGGTAAAGGTCATTTTGTTTCTTTGTGACGGCCCTGAAGTTCCTCGCTTTCTCAATTTGTATCCTGGTCTCTGCATACAGCTAATCAGATACTTAAAAAATTTATAGTTGCACTTTGATTTGATCTATAATAGGAATCCTCCACAGAAGATATCAAGATTTTACTTGGAAGAATTTAATTATTAAAGTTAGTAATTATATTGGTCTGCATTAAGAAACACTGATTATTGCTCTCAAATTTTGAACTTGATATTTTTGTGAAACGCTTTTGACCCAGAGCTATGAACTGGTGAGGCCACAAACGGGGGACCTCATCCCCACTCTTCACTTGTTCAAACCTGTGAGCTGAACAGGCCAGCAAAGGCACAAGGCCTACTAGCACAGTAGCCCAACAAGGGTTTGAACCTTGGTGGCCGCTTCACCAACGAAGTGTTTAAACTGTGACACTACACATCCAAAGACAACACTCCTAGCAGCAATACCAAAAATTACAAAACCAGAATTTTATAGTAACTGGTTCTATTTTGAGTAACACTCCTAGTAGCAATATGGATTGACACTTGGAACAATTTGCCATTTTATAGCATATCTAAATAGACAAGGTGATGGTGAGAAGTAAGATTAAAAGCTGTAGGGTTCACATTGACGGGAAGGTGGCCAACTACCTGGAGCCAACGAAGGGGTTGTTTATGTTGGGGGAGCGCCTAAAGGCCTACACTTGATAATCAATCAAATGGTTTTCTATCGCTCATCCCAAAGAGCCTAGCATATTTATGTATTAGCATGCATTTAAGCCAGATGAATTGAATTGTATGGATTTTCTAAACCATTTCTAGATCTTGGTACTATAAACTCCCCTAGAATTTGCTCTCTCATTGACAGAATCTATATGCTCCCAGATTCATTGGAAATGTTTCTTATTGGTAATCAGTGGTTTCGTGGATCAAATAACAATTCTGTATTTTATATTTTTGATTCTTGTTTTCTTACTGTTTTGCTATTCTATCCTTAACCTACCTGACTGAGGTACTCAACTCCAGCTCTAAACTGTTGAATTAAAATAAAACACTAACTTATCAGCAACTACACAATACTAAATGTAGTAAATAAGAGAACAAGCATCAACATACTGGCCAGCGGAAAATGGACTCAAAGCAATTAATAGCACAAAGGAAACGAACAAAAGAATGACCAACAGAATGATTAAAGAGTACATGTATACAACACTATTTTCTATGCAGTATCTGATGTTTCCTGTAGAAGCACATATATGTTTCTGGCTGGTCTGGGACCTTAGACATCTCTATTGCTGATTCTCCAATGTCCTTTGTCCAACATCCAAATTTCATTTCCCTTACCACAATAGTATTTTTTTTGTAAATTTCTATCTGTCAATCATACTGGTGTAAACTTTTCGTAGAAAAGAAAAACTGATATCATTAAAGGACATCCCTAGGATCTCAACAAAACCAGGCATCTGGGAAATATACATATTGGTACATTCCTTGATAAAGTGCCATAAAATGGCAAAAATTGCAAACACAAGAAATAATTGTCTCCCATGTAGGAGGAATATAATTGCCTTTATAATTGTCCATTGTTTCAAAGCTAGCAACAAGTCACTCACTAAATTGTGATTTCATCTAAAAACTCTACTCACTTGAGAAACAAGTTTAATACCTTTATAAATGGCCAATGGATATCTTTGAAGGGAACCGATTGACACTTACACAATGTGGGACACTGTTGGTGTCTATTCATTTGTTGTTGGTGATTAAGCTCTGTTAGAACCTTCTTAGCTGGGAACTATGTTTGCCAAACAACATTGTCTTTTGGGTCTTCTACAGAAATATAAAATCTGAATATTAGTCTATTTGCACACATTATCAAAATTGATGTTCAAATCTTAAGAATTCCCTAATTAGGCAAACTGCAACAGCATAGATATGCTAATGATATAGTCATAGAGATTTTTCACGAACCATTTAGTTGATGTCAGAGTAGTGTTCATGAAAAATATCTTGAACGATCAACTAAATGAACACTACTCTATTTTTATATTGGCCCCACTAAATTACAAAAAAAGGTTGGGTTGTATACATATTTGTCATTAAGGTATCCTTCTAATGAAATATGATCTATTGGCATCCACTAGTGTTTCTCCAGTCCCAAGTTGAGTGCATATACTTGCACTTGAATATCTTGTGGGATTTGTTGAAACTGAATATGTTTATCATGTTGGTTTATCCATCACATTATATTATTGTCATTAATATTTATATTATTGTCATTAATATTTAAGATCAACCTTCAGAGGATTTTATCTCGTCCCAGAATTGTTTTGATTGAAACTAATATCTTGCATACCTCTTAAAAATGAATTAGCACTGCTGGTTAAAGGGTTGGTACTCAGATGACTTTGCTATAAAAGCTATGGCAATGTATGATCGTTAACCATGTCTAGTTTGATCTTTTTGCCTAACATGTCTCCTTGGGTTCTTTTCTCAAGCTTACAAACCTTTGGAATTTTTCTCAATCTCTGCAACCTTGAAATCTGCAGATCCTTCCAATTTCTGCATGACCTTTGTAAATTTATGCCTGATTGCATTTTAGATGATGTTGGGCATATCACCCATTTTATGGCATTCTCTCTTCATTGCTTCTCAGTTGTTGATTGTTTCCACTGTTTGTTTCTTGTTTGGACTACTTTTGACTTTCACAGGTGTCTGTCCATTTCTTTCTTTGGCTGTGTTATTCTAGCCATAGCTCCAAAGCCAATATCTATAAATAATATGGATCAGATAGATCTCTTTTAAAGGCTTGGTAAAGACCTGAATACAACATGGTTTTAAGTGAACCTAGGTGGTCCATGGTTGTGATCATCTTGCCAAGAAAAATATTGCAATCGCCAATAGGTATTTTCAGCAACACTAACTCCTCATGTGAGGGACTTTTTTTGTTACTCAAAATGTTCTGGTGAACTGAGAAGAGTGGATCTGTTGTGTTTTTAACTTTTTATTGATAGTCTATTCGATTCGGGCTTCCCGATTTTTTATGAATCGCTGAATCAGATCGCCGATTTCATCGGGATGAATCGCATGAATCGCCGATTCAGCGATTCATCCAAAAAATTACCCAAATCGCCTGCGTGAATCAGAAAAAATCGACCGCGTGGCTTGATAAAAAGTCAAGTCAAATGTAAAAAAAATACATCTTTTTTTAATGTTTTTTTTGCCTTTCCTCTTTGTTTTAACTCTAAAGGGCCTTCTAATTGTTTAGCATGAGTAGAAGAGAGGGAAAGTGAGAGAGAAGAAGAGAAAATAAAAACCACAGGTTTGCAACCAGCAAGAAGGAAGAGCACCAAAGAGATCAAAAATCCATTAGTGGAGGCCATAAGATGTTAGCTTCTATTTGATGATGTTATAGTGTGTTTAAGTTATATTCAATAAAGGGTGCATGAAATAAGTTTTAAATTGTTAAAATCTCTAAATTTGAAGGGTTTTTTAAATTTGCCGATTCGATTCTGATTCATGGCTGATTCACGATTCGATTTGGCCTTGCCGATTCCGATCCGATTCCGATTCTCGTTACTTTGGTTTGACAAGACCCCAAGCTGACAGACATGATTTTAGTGGGTTCCAGAAAAATGATAGAAAGTAACCAAAGTCTGAGGAAAAAAGAAGGTAGCAAGGCAAAATAAGTGAGCTTAAGAACACAGTTAGATGCTCGAACTACTTTCTGTTCTTGCTCACTTAAATTGATGAAATGCTAAAAGGTTTATCTAGCAAGGTCTGAAAAATCATTCTTGGTCCACGATAAAATTCTCCCTTCAACATTTCTTGTTATGCATAATTTTAGACAGTCTCTGTGAAATAGGTTTCACTTAAGTTGTGAGGATGTTGGACTTATGGATTCTTGATACATGGATGCATTATTATATTATCTATTATGAGTAGATAGGGAATTGTTGAAGCTCTCCAAATCACAAAAATCAAAGAAATTGCTCAATTTCTAGGCTGAACCAGCATAGATGGTCTTCAGTTTAAGTATAACGTAAGTAATGAATGTTGATCAACTAGAGAAAAACAACTTTGAAGTGCAAACACCGACATTTTCTTTTACACCCACAAAAATTACAGAGAAAGCTGATCCTTTCATCTCAGCAATCTAAGAAAAAATCCAACAACTTTGTACCATTCAAACTGAAGGACTATAAAAATAATAACAGAATGGAAAACTACATAATGCACACATACAACTGAAAAATCTTTCAATTGATTCTATATCTTTCTTACAATGCATTGTCGTATATATAGATTTGGGAATATAACTGAAACCTACAACTGCCCATATACAAATAACTATTTATATTACTATGCTTCATTATCCTTCACAAACATGCAATAAAAAAGTAATTGAAATATTGCAGAAGCAAAAGAAGATAGAACCTAAATTAAATGATTAGACAAAGGTATTGTGTTGTGTGCATTTATGTGTGTGTATATACTATATGTGTATCTATACATATATATATATATATATATGTGTAGCCATAAGTAGGATTGTACTTTGCAACCAATAAAGAGTGAGGGAGCTGTTAGTTACAATCTCTTGCAAAAGACAATAGTTTCAACACATTGCAGAAATATAAATGTATCTAGTATGAAATTTTTTTAACTTGACTCTTGTCTTTTGGCAGGATCTTGAAAGCCCGCTGCTGGCAAATGCTATAAAGGGTATATATGTTTGCATTTTCAAATTTCAAGTAGTGTTTGTGAGTTTTTGGTAATATGTCTTGCACGTTTGAGATATCCCCAAACTATAGTTGCATGATGCATGTACCCATCGTTTGAGGAAAATGGGTTTCAAGCATATGGTGGCCTGTTCACTGTCAACTAATGAAAAACAATAAAGCTAATTTGTTCTAAATATTGTAGGTGGTTGTGTTCAAATTGAAATATATGTGGAGTCACTGTTAGCTATTTTAATCTCCATAATAATAGATTTTAGATTACAAAATTTTTAAATTAGTTATACGAGTCTAATATTGTTTTGCATATCAACATACAGCTTTTGAGCCATTGAAATTAAGATTGGGTGGATCATTGCAAGACCAAGTCATATATGATGTTGGAGACCTGAGGCAACCGTGCCATCCTTTTGTGAAGAATAATTCTTCGCTGTTTGGATTCGTGGGTGGATGCCTGTCCATGTCAAGATGGGATGCCCTGAATACATTTTTCAAGAAAACAAGGCAAGTTCTTAAATGGTCTCCAAATCATTTGTACAGGCAAGCTTGGCCTTCATTTGCTTAGCATGCTAGATGTCATCTGATATGAATGGTGACTATAGGGCTGTAGTAGCATTTGGATTGAATGCCTTAATTGGAAGACACGGCATATCACAAGGTGTTATGGGAGGACCATGGGATTCAAGGAATGCTCGTGATTTTATTCAGTATACAGTTGATCGCGGCTACAAGATAAGTGCATGGGAATTAGGTGAGGTATTGTAAAATTCACATTTTATGTTTTCCTATGCTTAGCAAGAAATTTTTTAGATGTGTAATTAGTTTTTATCTGTATGTTGTTGTGAGTAATTGATGAAAAATGCCCATCCTTTTGTCAAGAATTTTAAAAAAATTTAATACTTTGGGATTAGGAAACGAGCTTTCAGGAAGTGGTGTTGGGACAAGTGTCAATGCAACACAATATGCTGCTGATGTAATTGTGCTAAAAAGGATTCTGAAAGAGATTTATAAGGGTGATAAAGAGAAACCCCTCCTTGTTGCCCCTGCTGGTTTTTTTGATGCTGACTGGTTCAAGGAATTTCTTCAAGTATCTGGACCTAATATTGTGAATGTTGTTACACACCACATCTACAATCTTGGGGCAGGTATAAGAGATTGTTTTGCATTGAATTTTGTTCTACTTGCTTCGTACATGAGATTTTTTTTTATTGAAGATCATTCTTCATGCTAAGTTTTTAGATAATATTATCTTTTCTGTTCCTTATCAGGTGTGGATCCAAATCTTGTGGAAAAGATTCTGGATCCATCTTATCTTAGCAGAATAGAATCTACCTTCAAAAACCTCAAAATAATTGTGGAAAATTATGGACCTTGGTCAAGTGCTTGGGTTGGTGAAGCAGGTGGAGCTTATAACAGTGGACACAATCTTGTCAGCAATGCTTTTGTGTATAGTTTTTGGTAAGTTAATCTTTTATTGATCTTCAGTCTTCATTTTTCTTATAGAAATTGTCACTTTCAGGATATTAAGATTTATGTTTATCTTTCGAGGTACAGAATTGAAACTTTTATATTGCCCATCTTAAAGAAGGAATAACGTAAGACAGACATTATGAGAGATTCGAGTGAAGTGAAAACATAAGACATATTTTAAGAGGCGGGAGTGAAAACAAATATTTTGTCATTTCTATGTTAGGCTCTTTTAACAATCTGTATTATAAGTTTGCTAGTTTTTCATTTGTTCATACTGATGCTGGATTGGAAATAAGATTTAATGACTTCAGTTATTCCCAGTTTGTTTTTCTTTTCTATTACTGCTTTTCCCCTGTACCCATATTTGATCTCCTTCTGGCAGCGTTCTCTCTGCTGCTTCTAGTTAATACTATTTATTTTCTTTTTGTGGAAATCTGGTGCTAAATTTCTATAATACACGAAGTCTTTTACACTGTAGTTGTTGCTAATAACTATTAGCTGACATGTTGTGAATTGCAATGGGGTCTTTCATTTGAATTTGGGACCCTGGTAAATACCCAATAATTGTTGTACACTTTCTGATAGGAAAAGGTATATATATCATTGAATACCTATAATATTCAGCGAGGAAAGCGCATTTCTTCATTGAAGAGCTTCATAAATAGTAAAAATCTCAGGATTGAATTAGCTCACATTTTTGCATAAATGATAAAAGTACATTTGAAATGTTTGAGATGTCTTTATTAATCAATTAGCAATGTTATCTCTGTCATCTTATGGTGGTATTATTTTTGTGACATGCTTTACTTTCTTCTCCTTTTTTTGTCTAACACAATGGTATTATAATCATCAATTTCTAAATATTCAGGAAATGTTTATCACATCTTGAACAGGTATTTAGATCAGCTAGGAATGGCATCCAAATTCAATACCAAGTCATACTGCAGACAAAGCTTGATTGGGGGTAACTATGGCCTATTAAACACTACAACTTATGTGCCAAATCCTGATTATTACAGGTGAAGGTCTAAGACATGCTGTTCCTTTTAGTTCCTTACATTTTGTGCATTCAACCAATTAGAGAACTTAGTAGGAATTGGATCCATGACTATGGTGATAGATATAACTAAATACGCTGCTAAACTGGTAGAATTAAGCATATTCCTGACATTTCCTGAACTTTTGATTCAGTGCACTTCTTTGGCACAAGTTAATGGGAAGACATGTTCTTTCAATAAGTTCCAAGGGATCAAAATATCTCCGTGCTTATGCACATTGTACAAAGAAAGCTGTAAGTAATTAAACATTTTAATTCAGAGTTTTACATGGTGCAAGCATCACATATGGACATATCTGCCATCCTTATCCTTTTGATTATAAGCTTTGGATGATAAATGCAGTCATAAAACACACCCTTTACCTCTTTGTTATTAGCTTTCACTTTGCGGATTGGAAACTATGCCTGATCAGAAATTTGTATTCACATTCTCAGGAAATAACTAATTTTGCTCTTTTTATTTATCTATCTTCGGTGCACAACGATTCTAGGTATATGTGATAATATATGATAAAAGTATTGCAAATATGAATTGCTTAATCATATGGAAGACAGAATTCTAGATGATTTGCAGAGGCATCACATTGCCAGACGTCCACTCTTGTTTGCTAAAGGCTATAGTCACTAACATTATTGATCTCACTGCTTGGTTGGGAACACCATTACATTTATTCTCCTGAATAAACAAATTGGAAAAAGAGTTGACTCTTTCTGTGCAGATTGCATTTTATGCTGTGCATTTAGTAATGATATTGTGAGTAAAAAGATGCCCAGTTTTTGGTTTTAATTTCTGGAATGTGGTATTTTGGCAGAGGGGAGTCACTTTACTCTTGATCAACCTAAGCAACTCCACTCGTATCTTTGTGCGGTTACCCAGAACAAACAAAAATATAGGTTTGAATCTCATTGGAGAAAATGATTTGGAAAAGGAAGGCAGAAAATTGAGGATGGAGTATCACTTAACAGCAAAAGATCATAATCTGCACAGCCAGACTATGCTTCTCAATGGTAAAGCTTTGGAACTGACTTCTGATGGAAAGATACCCTCTTTAAAACCAGTAGAAATCAATGCTCGGAAACCTATTTCTGTAGCCCCTCTCTCTATTGCATTTGTGACTCTTCCATTTGTTCAACTCCCTGCATGTAGCAGTGAGGGAGGTAATGATTGGAAGCTTCAACAGTAGCTAATGATTCATTACTATTAGCTGCTAATCATTTAGAGTTCAATGGTTTGAAATTTTGTAATATTGCTATCAGGATTCAACTGTGTAGTTTTTGAGTCAAATTCATGAATTAATGAGTTTGACAAAAAAAACTAAACAGCTGAATCCTAATAGCAATATCACAATTTGACTTGTTTCGGACATTGCATGCCATCTTTATCCATAAAAGGTCATGGAAAAGAAGCTGGCATGTAGATAATATATTGTATTTTGTAGAAATAAACTTTAATGTTGAGATCAATTTCTTGGTTGCCAATGATAATGTGGTTTTCCATTTTTCAAACTTACTGTTTAGTTGAGGAGACTCTCTCTTTATAATGAAAGACAATATAGTCGTAGTTTAGCTCACATCATTGGCAAAATAGTTGATTTTTTTGTACTTTTCTTAACAAGATGTATGTAAGAAAGATCTCTGATTCATATTTTCCATGAGAAAAGACTGGTATTCAAATATTACACTAATGTTAAAAAAGGACAAGGAAATCGACATTCTATTTTGATTTATCCGATTGTATCTTATTCAAAGTTTCACATGTTCTGTGAACTTCCAATAAAAAAAAATCACATGTTTCCAAACCATAAAATAAAGACAACACAATTAATGGAAAAAAAGGAAACAGAAATGGGCGTTCATGCTTGAATGCTATTTTGCCCGTCCTCCAAAAATGAACAATACTTAGAGAAAACAATTGTTTTGTGAGGAGGGCTTAGAGTTCTAATTTTTTTTTTCAATGCTCTTAAAATGATAAAAAAAAATGGAGCATTATTTTCATTCAATTAATGATTCTAGATTTTGAAAAATGAGAATTTAACTATTAAAAGAATTTAATAGTATCAGAGGGGATTAGATCTTATCAACACCTAAGTAAAATATAATAATCATCTCATAGTTGCTATTAAAATTTATTTTTTATTCACTTTACAACAGCTACAAATTTAAATGGCCAAGCATCTTCCATCTAAACTAGAAGTGTCAACTTCATAACCTCCCCAAAAATAGTTGTTGCAATGACTCTACATGACCAAGCATATAGTTACACTAGAAAGTTAGTTATGGTAATTCCTAGACCAAGATCTTGTGACAAAACATGCTTCCTTGATTATGTGTGGCTAGATCGTTTGATGTACATTGAGCATGTTAAAATAAGGATGAAAGGTTACAATTGATATAGCTGATGAAACATTGCATTGATGTAACCGCTATCTATAATTGCTGCCCATAATAACCATTGTAATAGAGCTAAGGTAGTGCTAAAATTCCCCCCATTATTACATTGTTCTCATATATGTACCATCCAAGCCTCAAGTATCACCCAAAAAAGGGAGACCCCCTTAAGGCTTACATCACAAAATTTGCTAATTAGATAAAATAAATACATGTATTTGACAAGATAAACCTCGAAGAAAACCTTGAATCATGTGGAACTCCCCCAAGTTGCCTCGCGATCCTCATAAAGGTGTAGCTTTGTGTTGAATCCTTGAACTCTCAGTCTCAAACTCTCGAATCACTGACACTAAATTATTTGTAATGTCCACTACTCAGAGGTTGTCAATTACCAATGAATAGCATGCATCGTTATGCATTTAAATCGGATTTAATTAAGAAACAATGAATGATTCATAATATATTTGGAAGTTAACATACTTAAACCTCAATTCCTTACTTCTCCCCTAAACTAAATCATAAGGAGGCCAAGGATTTTCTTGTCGTAGGGTGCTTGACACCAATCTACAAGTAGGCTCCCTCAAGGCTCTAGGACCCCGTCTATATCCCATTTTGGGATTTACCTACCTTGTGAGGATTTACTCTGCCTCTCTCTACACAAGACCAACCTATCCTCTTAACAAGCTATAGCAAGTGAATAAGGATAAGCTATGAGTATACTAATATCTCATGTATTATAAATAAAATATAGCTGATATTTAATTCTATTTTCACTATTATTAACATATATAAAGGCTACAACACACACATACATATGTTAGACTACTTCCCTAACCCTAATAAAGGATGGTGAAATTACTCTGCTAGGGCACTTGGAAACCAATCTACAAGTAGGCTTCCTCAAGGCTATAAAACCATGTTCGTATACCATCATGTTGTTAGGGCCAAAGAAGACAAGCACAACCGTAAGGGTGGGGGGTGAATCAGTTGTACTCGCAATTATCAAAACTTTAACAATTGAATCACTTACTGATCTGAAAGATAAAATAATAATGCAAGATCCACAATACACAACTCACAACATCAAATTTGTTCACATCAAATTTGTTCATGAGGAAACCTAGTTAAGGGAAAACCACGGTGGGAGTCAAACCCACAAGATAAATGTACTCTGCTAAAAAGTACTACCCATTAAGAGAAAATAAGAACAAAGAAGAATGCACTTGCATCCACAAGCCCACTGCCTAGAGCACATTGCTCACAATACAACGATATGGCCCTCAGTCGGGTTTACTGTTCAATCACTGATAATAGTTACAAAGGGTGAACAAACTGTCCAATACAACCAAACTGACTTACACCATCTCCTATGCCAATACAATTCCAAAGAAGTACAATTTTTGCCTCAGTTGCAGATTACAAACATCTCTCTCTACTCTACTGCACCACACTTCGCAATCACAAATGATTGCCCATTTATACACATTATAGTGAATGATCAATAACAAGTTCAGCCAAGACCTATACAAATAAATGATATAAACATTAAGCTCAAACACCAAAGCGATCCAAATCAAGTAGACCAAGACTTAGATAGGACCCAAAACATCATCCTCAAACATGCAACATCTCTGCCAAATCTGTACCGAAGATTGCAACATGTTACTTCACCAA
Organism: Thuja plicata; assembly: GCA_018584345.1. Classification (NCBI taxonomy): domain Eukaryota; kingdom Viridiplantae; phylum Streptophyta; class Pinopsida; order Cupressales; family Cupressaceae; genus Thuja; species Thuja plicata. Next base: position 2,107,966 of record MU224448.1, read on the forward strand.
GTCAGTGAAGACTTAAATGAAGAAACACCAACATGCTCAGAAGATCACCAAATGCGATCACCTTGACCAATGCTAACCAAAAAAATGGTCATAACACGATCCAAGAACACCAACAAGCAACATGAATAACCTCTCAAGCATCTCAACCTTGAAATCCAAACTCACCTCTATATTGTTCATCTGTCACACCAAATTGATAGCTTGCCGAACTCTGAATCATGAACAACACTAGCTGAGGAAACAACATTAAGTCCCAAAGCATCCACCGACTTTGCGTCCACTAAATCAACCAAACCGATCCATACCAAAGCAAAAACTTGACCTCTGAAACATCCTGAACAATAGGAGCACTGAAATAATGGCACCCAATAAATCAATCATAACTCACTCCAACTGTCATGCGAAGCTCTGTAAGTTGACCAGAATAAACTATAGACATATCTAAACCATCACATACGATCAGAGCACAAGATCAACAACATATCAACCTGAACAACATAAATCCTCTCAACTGAACAACATACATTATCTACAACAACAATAGTATGTTGACATCAATGACAAAACATTAATGTCAACACACCTAGACAAGGTCTAATTAACAATCTCTGACATCCTCAACACTTTTCCAACAATCTCCCCCTCTGGCATTGATAGCAACATATGAAGTGAAAAACTGATCAATGTACAAAGACACTAAGAGATAATATATCCATTTGATCACTCTGAATATCCAACAACAAAACTGCCAACACAACTTTTTTTTCCCACAGGGTAAGTGCACCAAGATGGTGAACAGAAAAGTGGCCACATACAAAAAAAATAAATTTCTCATAACCCGTGGGTGTTCTGAAAAATTCAAAAATGTGCTAGGATTGGTATAAAAAAGAAAAATGATCCTCAAAACATGTACGGGTTTTGAGGAACATTATATTCCCTAAAACCCACGGTGTTGGGCCATTTCCAATGCCAAAAACAAAGGAACAATAGCGTGGATAAGACAAATTTCATTAGAACCTGAGTGTGTTTTGTATCCATTTTGATTTTTGATCAATTTGCAACAATGACATTGCGTCAAACAAGAAAGATTTTAGTGTTTTGATTATTTTTGATTGTTTTTGTTTGCATTTTAATTGAAGTAGGGTTTTTAATTGATTTATGTTTTTTTTATTAATTTGATGTCAAACTCTACAAATAATCCCCCAAAACAAAAAAGAAAACGAAAACCTCATGCACAAGCAATAGAAGAAAACCTCAAAAAACATTGCACATGAGCAACAACCACAACCAAAAAATGTTGCTCCAAAACCTCAAAATACTACTCCTCAACGACCACCACCACCTGTAAACCCTCCATGTCCTTCATTAGATCGTGTAGATTCCACACGAGATGATATGATCAAATACTTTACACAAAATAGTGCCCAAAATTCTATATTGGTCAATAGGTTGACGTCATCTAGTCTTGACCACCACTGAACCCTCACCTCAATGCTAGAAAGAATGACCAATAGTGCAAATGAGGTATCTAGGGAGGTTACCAAATGGGGTTCATGGAGGGATAGATGTCGAGCATTTTTTGCAGATGGGTTATCATATGGTCAAGTGAAAAAGAAGGGCATACTTAAACGTGACATATGTGCTCTTTTCACCGATCCTATTACTAGTGACAACCTAGAAGAAAATACAACTCAGTTTCCTATACATTGGTGTGTTCACAATAGGATGAAAGCATCTTTTTGGGATAGGTGGTATATGGTCTTTGACCAACCACCCTGTAATAATTGGGAAGTGCCTCTATATTTTTGAGTTTATCCTCGGCAAGATGCCGAATTACTTTGACATCCGACAATTCCATGGTAGAGGGAGAGGCTTTGCATAGGATAGAGTTGGGTTATGTAGGGTGATACAACCACAACATAGGAGGTCTCTAGCTAAAAAATCCAAGGTTCATGTTGTGATCCCAGTAGTCCTAAAGGAGTCTATGGATTTACAGACTCTTCATGCAGCCACATTATTGATTGATGTCATTATCAAGCATGGCACATAGTTTGTCGGAGCGGAGGGTGGATCAGTACCTGCACCAGCTCCATCGTCATCAGATGCACCATTTGGCTCAGCCTAACCCATTGAGCATATGCGACCCAGTTGTGAGGGTAGATGTGTTAGGGTAGATACTGACGCAGATGAGGATGGTTTGACATCCCATTTGTGTACACATTACGGGAGTAGATGCCATGCATTCATTATTGAGGATGTGGGCCTCAACGACGATGGTGTTTTTTGGAGAGCAGACACGAGTTTGTTTATTTGTGTTTTGACATGTTATTAATTAATCACCTAAATCTTAAAAAAGTAAATAAATTTTTATTTAGAGAACAATTTAAATTGATACATGAATAATATGCATTGTAGGGTGCAGCAGGTGATACGAGCACACCACGTAGTGTTCATTCGAGTAGACGTGCACACCTAGTTCCGACACCTGAGGTAAAGTTATTTAAATATTCATAAAAATAGAATAATATGTTGGTTTAAAAATACCTTTTGTTAATATATGTATATTTTTTGGTGTTTTATAGGGCTTGTTGTCTGCTCAGATTTCTGAAGTTGATGATATCATGCTTTCTGCCATTTACTTTGGCCTTCAGAGCTTTGTGGTATAATATTTTGCGCATCTCGTGTTTAGAATTTTAATTGAACCCATGCAGTATCATATTCGTTTCTCTCATGTTAATTTTGTTTTTGCTAGGGTACCCCACCTGACTTGAGGACACCAGGATAGAGAAAGAAATCCTCAAGGACACCCAAATGACAAAAGGTAATTCAGTAGAGTTTATGTTTATTTGTTGAAATTTATTATGATTAAACATGTACTTGTAGTCTATATTGATGAATGCACTTGACTTATTTGTTCTATATATAGAAACAATTGGGTTTTACATAATTAATGAATGCTACTCATGTCCCTGATGTTTAGGAGAGGGAAGAGGTAGCATTATTATATTTACTTTCAATTGCATTCTTGATTGATCAAAATCTCTTAGAAATCCTTCCTCTATGACTATGACATATGTTATGATTTTTCATATAGGAAATTTTCATAGTTGCCTCATCAGTAACGATGCCTCCTAAGATTACAAGAGAGCCATCGGAGGTTCCGGTATGCATTTTTTCTATAAACATTTTAAACATGTGCGTTTAGATATTAGTACATGCCTTTTTAGTTTTTTAGTGTTTGTTAACAACTTTGGGTTATTAATTGGTGTTAATTGTCTTTTCCTATTACAACTCCCTTCGCGACTTCCTATAGATCCTTTACCATTCTATTTTGTTAGGAGTCCCAATCGTCAAAGAGGAGGTCCAACACAACAAAGGAAAGAGGTATGCATATCTTCTTAATTGAAACCTCTTGTCAACTCATTTTGGATTACTTTTGTGTTTGTTAGAAAGCCCTAATTCCTCCTATGACTATACATCTTTTACCACTTACCATACAGGAAAATATCTCAACCAATTTATCAATGGTTGTGCCTCCTACCAGCATAGGATCAGGTCCATCTGAGGCTCTGATATGCATTATTTTTTTAGTCCATACATTTTTTGTTTTTAGCATTTCTTGACATATATGTTATTAACTTGTATTGATTTTGTTTTACCTGTTGCAACCCCCTTCATGGCTTCCTATGGATCCTCTACCTTTACATTTTGTTAGAAGTCCAGCTACCCAAGAAAGGGCCCATCAGCTTTAGTGAACAACCCAAGTGTAGAAGAAAGAGATGAGGTAGTCTACAACTCAATTGTCGACAAATTACAGTCTAATGTTTAGTTATTTTGATGTTATTTTGAGAAAAGATATCTGATTTAGCATTTGAATTGTGCTTGTGCAGACACCTAGTGAGCCACATACTGCTTTAAAGAGGCTCAATTTTGATGATCCATCACAGTCGTAGATATTGATAGAGACATAAAGATCTAATTGTGGTAATTGAATGGCCAATTTTTGTATATATTCAACATTTATATTGTATATATCGACCTTGACATAGTCATTGCCAGATTTTTGTTACTCTATTATTGATTTGGCATGTATGCCATTTTTTGATATGTACACGATTATTGTTCATTTTCATATATATGAAACTTGATATTCAATCCAATTTTTTCATTATGTGTTCATTTGTTCATTGTTAGTATGTAAATACATTTGTGTGTATGTACTCATGTGTAGGATTTATGCCTTAAGTGTATTCTTGTTTCATGACTTGCATTTATTCATGTGTGTGCTTTATAACTTAATGCACTTATGTGTGTACTTCATGTGTATTCATGTGTATGCCTCATAACCTAAATTCATGTGTACCGGCTTCATGCATGACTTAAGTGAATTCATGTGTATGCTTTATAATCTATGTCCTACATGTATGCTTCATGAGTTAAGAACATTTATGTGTATGCTTTATGTGCTATATGTGTTCACATGTGTACTTCATGGTTTAATTCACGTATATGCTTCATAACGTAAGTTCATAGGTACGGGCTCTGTGCATGACTTAAGTGGATTCATGTGTATGCTTCATAATATATGTCCTACATGTGTGCTTCATGACTTAAGAAAATTTATGTGTACACTTTGTGTTATGTGTGTTCACATGTGTGCTTCATGATTTATTTGAATTCATGCTTTATGTGCTACATTGTATTCATGTGTATCCCTCATGCCATATATGTATTCTTCATGACTTAAGTGAATCCATATGTATGCACTGCGTGTATACTTCCTAACTTCAATAAATTCATGTCTATACTTTATGTTGTGTATTCACATATATGCTTGCTGACTAAAATGAATTTGTGTATATGCTTCATGTACTATGTGCTACGAATATTCACGTGTATGCTTCATGACAAGTGAATTCATATGTTACGAGTATTCTATTTAGATTAAGAACAATCATGCTTTAGGAATTATTCACATGTATGCTTCATGTGTATGATTCATGCATTCATACATATCCACTTGTTATTCATGATTTATGGATATCTAAATGTGTGATTCATGTCTTAAGTGTATGATCACTGCCTCATGTGTATTAGAATTCATGCCTTACGTACATTCATGACTATAATCATGCCTTACAAGTGTTTGTTTGTACAATCCATGCCTTACATGTATTTGTGGGTACCCTTCATGCTTTGAAGGTTTGCTTGAAATGTGATCAAACAACAAGTTGGGATACATTATGATCCTAAATCATCCTTGGAGAAGCAATATTTCTATTCATGGTGGGAAAAAAATGATGCTTCCATTGCATTTGGTTGGGAAGGTTTACCCTAGGAATGGTCCTACTTTGCTTTTTGGCACGCTAGAACGCTTGCTGACATATCTAATGGCGCTTAATGCACCTTAGGGAAACTTCAGTTTGGCATGGTCCTGAATGCTCTAGTGACTCTGTGGGCAAAACAGGGTTTACCCGGCCAACCAGAGCTAATGAAATAGATGGTTTGATGCTACGAATAACAGTTTGAAAGATACACAATGGTGCAACTTTCAACTGAGCACCACTGCAAGTTTTGGCATCAAGCGAGATTGCCCTGCCAAATTGAAAAGAAGTCAAATCTCCTAGAACAAAGAGAGGTTATTATAGGCCTCAACAACACGGTCCTCTAACATCTAATATTTTGTTGATATGTTTCACGAGGATCAAGATACGAACCTCAAAAGATCACTATCCAATCGTGCTTAGTGCACCTTGGGGACACTTTGGTCTGACATGGTCGCGAATGTTCTAGTGACTCCATGGGAAAAACAAGGTTTTCACTAGAATTTACCTGACCAACTGGAGCTCATGGCATAGACGGTTCAATGCTAGGATCAATGGTTTGAAAGATACCCAATAGTGCAACTTTCAACTAAGCACCACTGCAAGTTTTGGCATCAAGCAAGATTTGCCTTTCAAATTGAACCAAATTCTAATCTCCCAAAATAGAGAGAGGTTATTGTAGGCCTCAGAAAAATGGTCCTATAGCATCTAATGGTTCACCGATACATCTTACAAGGTCCAAGATACTAGCATTAGAAGATCACTTCCCAATCATGCTTAGTGCACCTTGGGGACACTTCGGTCTAGCGTGGTCTCGAACGTTCTAGTGACTCCATGAAAAAATAGGGCTGTCACTAGTGTTTACCAGGACAATTTGAGCTAATGGCACAAACAGTTTGATTCCATGACGAACGGTTTGGAAGATACCCAATGGTGCAACTTTCAACTAAGCACCACTGTAAGTTTCAACATCAAGCAAGATTTGCCTGCCAAATTGAACTGAAGTTGAATCTCCCTAAATAGAGAAAGGTTATTGTAGGCCTCGATGACACGGTCCTCTAGAAATTGACATTTTTCCAATATGTCTCATGAGGTCCAAGATACAAGCCTCAAAAGATCGCTCCCCAATCGTACTTAGTGCACCTTGGGGACACTTCAGTCTGGCATGGTTGCGAATGTTCTAGTGACTCCATGGGTGAAATGGGGCTGTCACTATAATTTACCAGGCCAACTAGAGCTAATGGAATAGATAGTTGAATGCTATGACAAATGGCTTGAAAGATACCCAATAGTGCGACTTTCAACTAAGCACCACTGCAAAAATTTGGCATCAAGCAAGACTTTTCTGCCAAATTGAACCTAAGTCAAATCTCCCAAAATGGAGAGAGGTTATTGTAGGCCTTAATAACATGGTCCTGTAGCATCTAATATTTCACTGATACGTCTCATGAGTTCTAAGATACTAGCCTCGGAAGATCGCTTCCCAATCGTGCTTAGTGCATCTTGGGGACACTTCAGTCTGACATGGTCGCGAACGTTTTAGTGACTCCATGGATGAAACAGGGTTGTCACTAGCGTTTACCTGACCAACTAGAGCTAATGGTGCAAACGGTTTGATGCGAGGATGAATGGTTTGAAAGATACCCAATGGTGCAACTTTCAACTAAGCACCACTGCAAGTTTTGGCATCAAGCGAGATTTGCCTGCCAAATTGAACTGAAGTCAAATCTCCTTGAATGGAGAGAATTTATTGTAGGCCTCAGTGACACGGTCCTATATCATTTGATGGTTTGTCAATATTTCTCATGAGGTCTAAGATACAAGCCTCAGAAGATTGTTGCCCAATCGTGCTTAGTGCACCTTGGAGACACTTCGGTCCGGTGTGGTTGTGAACATTCTAGTGACTCCATGGGTGAAATGGGGTTATCACTAGAATTTACCTAGCCAACCAAAGCTAATGGCATAGCTGGTTTGATGCCATGATGAAGGGCTTGAAAGATACCCAATAGTACAACTTTCAACTAAGCACCACTGCAAGTTTTGGCATCAAGCAAGATTTGCCTGCCAAATTGAACTGAAGTTGAATCTCCCATAATGGAGGGAGGTTATTGTAGGCCTCAACAACACGTTCCTGTAGCATCTAATGGTTCACTAATACATCTCATGAGGTCCGAGATACAAGCCTCAAAAGATCCTTTCCCAATCGTGCTTATTGCACCTTGGGGACACTTCGGTTCCGCATGGTCATGAACATTCTAGTGATTCCATGGGTGAAATGGGGTTGTCACTTGCATTTACCTGGCCAACCAAAACTAATGATGCAGACCTGTTAGATGTCAGGATGAACGGTTTGAAAGATACCCAATAGTGCAACTTTCAACTGAGCACCACTGCAAGTTTTGGCATCAAGCAAAATTTGATGGAGAATAGATCAAAATTTGAATCTCCCATAAAGTAGAGAGGTTATTTTAGTCCTATAGCATCTAACAGTTCTCTGATACCTCTCACGAGGTCCATGATAGTAGCCTCAGAAGATCGCTGCCCAATCATTCTTAGTGCACCTTGGGGACACTTCAGTTCGACATGGTCGTGAACGTTCAAGTGACTCCGTGGGTGAAATAGGGTTGTCACTAGCATTTACCCGACCATCCAGAGCTAATGTGGTAGACGGGTTGATGCCAGGATGAACACTTTTATCCCAACCGAATAGTTTGAGCTATTGGCTAAAGAAATTCTTGACAAAATTGACAACTTTTTGCTGATTTGTTAATTCTTGACAAAAGAAACATCCTCCACTATTTTCATCTTCATGTTTTCCAAATTTATAGAAAAATAAAGTAACATTCATCTATTAGCAATCTACCTTAACATTCATCTATTCACCATCTACCTTAACATTCCAAAGAAACATGACATTAAGACGATACAAAATTCAATATGTATTTATAATCAAATGGTACAAATTAGACTATACAATATGTGGGCTCTCAATATTTTAAAATCAGCCCCATGGGCACTTTAATATATCAGATTTTGTATCTAATATGCATGATCAATGTCATTATTGTTTATATATACCAAATTCTGCATCTAAATATGCACATTACAGGTGATTGTTGTTTTTATATACAAAATTTTGCATCTAAATATGCACATTACAACTGGTTGTTGTTATTATGTACAAAATTCCACATCTAAATATGCACCTTAAAACTGGTTGTTGTTTTTATATATAAAATTTAGCGAAGCTACAATGTTTCACAAACGACATATACAAAATTGTCAAAATCATTCTACCATATTGTATAATCATTCATCTATATGGCCCAAAATCAATCAAGTGAACCTTCTGGATCATCTCTAACGCTTATTGTGTCAAGTATTGCCTCATGGTCAGATTCATGAACTTTCCACAAATTCTTGTTAAGAGGTCTACCACGATATTTAATCAATTGAATATTTGTTGCAACAACAAGGTTAGAGTAATGAATAATACGTTTATGTGTCTCAAAGTCCTCAAACAACCAGATGTTATTATTCTTGATAGGGTACCTGCATTTTATTATAAAGATAAGTTAATGCCAACATCAATACAAAGTGTAATAAATTGAGTTTAAGAGTTCTCAATACAACTCAACACAACAATGATGCCTTCTAAGTCATGTGCCTATCACAACAACAGATCCTATTGGGTACTCAAAACCCTCTCCATTAGTGATTGTAGTTGTCAATTAATTTTTGGCCTCAATACAACAACATTAAAAGTAATATGTTCCTTCTTCACTATTCTCATCTTCAAAGAGTGCATATGCATGACCTGCATTTAGTAGATGGTTATAAGTTAATACCAAAATCAACATAAAGAACTAATAAATTAACCTTAAAATGCATGTACACCAAGAGAAAAAGCATTCACTAAGTAATAAATTCAAAAATTACCTGGTTCAACTAGGTCAGATACATGGTCAAAATCCACAGAAGCTTCCATTTGGTTCAGTTGTAGTACTCTAGGAAGTTGATATATATCTATGGTTTGCAAAGTTCTAGAAGACCATTATTCAACCCATTCTTTTGATTCACATTCATCCCACATAAAATGCATACACGAAGAGAAAAAACATGCAATTTGTCTAGTATAAATAGCTAATGATGTTGCATTTGAACTTCTAAATGAATGCATATCACTTGATCTTGTAAGTGCACAACAATATAAATAGTTTTCAATGTTAGATTCACGTATTAACCAAAAATATCTAGAAATCATAGACTTACCTGCATTACCTAGTCCCATCATAGAATTACACCATTGCACAATTATTTTTGCATCTATTAACACTGCACCACTTTCATACTTCAATTCCTCTATGGTAAGAGCTCTTTTCACACATGCTCATGCACCATCATCCTCTCCCTTTCCATGACCTACCTCGGTGAAATTCCAAAAATGTTGCACACCACTTGTCACATGCATCCTATTCAACCAATAGAACATTCTTGAATTGTGAGGTGCAATTGTCTGACCATATTAAGTGTTGGTTGTATCTTATATCTCTTTCCCTTAAACTATCAAAGAAGACTTTAAAGCATCCTTGCACAAAATATAAGGAATGTGTACGATCATCGCTAATATAGAAGTGGTACTCTCTTATAACCTTTTTTTCCTCCTCTATGCTATCATGTGCATGCATGAATACTATGTCTACAAAAATTGTAACTTGTGTAGAGTGGTAATACTAGGGTGTACTTCATTTTTGAGTTTTTAACATATAATTCTCCGCAAAATCAATGACGGAGACAATAATACTAAGGTGGAAAGTGTCCTTACACAACTTGAATTGGTCATCTAACTACCTAGCTCTACGTGTGTGACCTATGTACTCATTAACTAGTTTCTCTTAAAACATCTTCATAAAATCAGCTACACATATATCCCTTTTCACTAACTCACACCTCTTTAATTGTTTTCCATCTTTAACATTATATGTGACTAACTTGTATTTTCCAATAGAAACTAGTTCCTGCCCAATTTCATGTGTGTTATCGAGATGTAAGCATCTATGCAACTTTTGCAAACCACCACATGTAGGACATAATCTTTTCATACACATCATCTTATAATAAATGCACCCATCATCTCGTTTACATAGTACACTTGAAATAAATTCTCTTAATCACTTAGGAGGTGCTTCTAGACCACATTCCTGCAAAACATTGTCTGCACGCAAAGTACCACATATATAGCGATAAATCTCATAATGCATAGAAAATTAAACATGGACCCTACAACACCATGTAGTATGTGCATGATTAATCTTAACATAAAGTGGTTTTGTCATCTCAAAAAATATTTGACTAATTTTAATATGAGGAAAGCTTTGAAGAAACCTTTCATAAAATAGTGTTTGAGTCATATCTAAAAATTGCTTTGGATGTGGCTCGTGATTTCTAATTCCAATTCACCTTATAACAACATCTCTTTGGTTGGGTGAAACCCTTGTGTTGTCATGCCAATATTTCTCAATTATCGTTCTTAGCTCATCAACAACAACCTTGTCCTTGTGTGGGCGTCTACTCAAGAATGCCCAAAGAGAATTATTGTTACGATCCTCAATTTTCTCTCGCCTATCTAAAGCATGGTGTAATATGGTTCTACTTATCCTTAATTCATTGCTTGTTTTGCTTATTAAACTAGATTTTTCATTTTCTTTCCCATTATGGTTGATGTGAGGACATGAAAAGTAAGATAAGCATCTTTAGAGCGTGATATCGAACCAATGGCTTGGCATCCATCAAAAATATTTCTCACAATGGCGCTTTCTATATTATTTTCAGATGTTCTTAACCCTGAATTTTCATTGTCTTTCTAAATTTCAGATTTTTAATCATTTCAACAACTGAATGGCATCTTCCACTTTGATTTAAGTTTTCAAAATAGTTATTCCAAATTCTTCTAACTATCCTTCTACAAGTTCTTCCAGAAATTTTATCATGCATTGGATTCACAATATTTTGATCAATGTCTATTAGAAACTTTGGTTTTCTACGAGTTATTCTAGGAGGTGTTAAGATTGGTGCATGCTCTTCGTTTCATTAGGTGCATTACATGCATTATTTACATCAAATTCAAATGGTATATCTTCTTCAATTTAATTAACATGTGCATTCATTACATCATTTTCAAGTTGTGCATGTTCATCACATTCATTAGGTTCATTCATAACATGCACTTGAGTTGGTGTATGCTGATCATTTTGATTTGGTGCATTCATCATATCAATTTCAATTGTTGAATGTTCATCATTTACATTAGGTGCATTAGATGACTTACCTTCATGTAATCCCCTCATGTGCTCCCTTTGTCTTTCCTTTGCTACCTCTTGTTGTTCAATCAATCCTCTCTAGTTCTTTCCCATTGTTGATATTGATTGTCCTACACATAACATCATGATGAAAATCCATAATCAAATAGCATAAAAACAATAAATGAGCATCATTTTATTATAATCTAAAGTAACAATGATAAAATAAATTAAAAAATAATCCAAAATACAAGACAAATATATCCTTTCAAAGAAAAATTGACAAAAAAAGAAAATAAAACCTGACTATACTGTCGTAGAAAATCATGTGCAACAGCAGTGGGGCCTTCAAACAACTTGTAATGCTAGTTTTTAGGCTGTTGGCACTAAAATATGAATATTTTCTCATAACCCGTACGGGTTATGTAAACATATGTCAACGTTCACAATTTCTAATAACTCGTATGGATCATGTAAACCTAATGACAATATTCACACTTTCTCATAACCTGTAATGGTTATGTAATACTATAAATGTTGGCCTAGAGAGAGAGAGAGAGAGAGAGAGAGAGAGAGAGAGAGAGGTTATGCAAACCTAATGACAATATTTACACTTTCTCATAACCTGTACAAGTTATTTAAAACTAGAACTTTTTTCCTAGAGAGAGAGAGAGAGAGAGAGTATTTTGATGTCTTCATAACCCATATGGGTTATGTAAAACTATACATGGTACTTTATACTTTTCAAAACCCAAGCGGGTTATTTTTCACATCAAAACCCATGCAGGTTTTGGCTTGGTAAGAGGGTTGGAAAATGATCCTAAGGCATAGTAAGTTTTAATTTTCTTTACCAGTGTCTTGACAGTCCTCAGAGACATATGTCTACCATTTTTTAATAACTTTTGATTTACTTGAACAAATTCAAAAAAAATTACATATTCTTGTTCTACACTTGATTCTATACACTTTTTTAAAAAAATTGCATTTTCAATTATTTTAATGCAAGTTATGCCCAGTGCACGAACAAGTACCAGATTTTCAGGATGTGGTCACTACAAAAAATCTAAAAAAAAATACTCAACAGAAAATTACAAAAAATAGACAAATTCTAGATCTCACTCTTACCTATCATCCTACCTAAGGTTTTTTCAAAATACTAAATCTAACTATATTTTTTGTGAAGCGCACAAAAACAACTATGTTATATTCTTCTGAGAAAATCAGGAATAGTTTTTCGTTCACGGTGGGTTTGACCCTCTTAATATTATCCACTTTTTAAAAAACTAGTGTTTTGGAAACTAAATTCAAAGTACTACAATTATTATTCTTATTTACACATCTTCTAATTTTGAGTGCATGGCCCTCGAATTTCTCTTTGAAGTTCAGGTTTACCTGATTTAAGAAGAAAACAAAGTGGCCAGTTATACCCCCATTTCTTCACCATCTTGGTGCACTTACCCCACAATCTTCTACCCCTTTGACATCACTGGTAAAGGACCAAATATATCAAAAGAATAGAACTCACCTCAAAAGGTCATTGAAACTTTACAATATCAATCCATAAGATCCTCAAAACTGCCCCCCCCTAAGGAGTATTCCCCAACTCATCAATCCAGAGACTAATATTCTGATAATGTCCTAGATTGATGTCATCCCCGACATCATCTTCTCTGATCGGGAGGGGCCAATACTCCAAGCTTATCTCTGAGATATTCAAATGTATCCTTCGTCAAAGGCTTTGAAAAGATATCAAAAATCTATTCCTTAGTAGATACATACTCCAATTTTACTTCCTTATCACTGACTCTATCCCTCAAGAAATGATACTTAATAGAAATATGCATTGTCTTTGAATGTTACACTGGGTTCTTTGAAATATTTAGAGCACTTGAGTTATCATAGTAAATAACAATAGGTTCATCAATGTTAATCCTCAAATCCTTCAACATTTTCTTCATCCAAACAAATTGAGTGAAATTAATAACAACAACAACATACTTAGCTTCGGCAGTAGATTGTGAAATACAATCCTGCCTCTTACTTGTCCAAGAGATTAGTCTCTTACCCAAGAAGAATGCACCACCACTTGTACTTTTCCTGTCATCAACATTTCCTGCCCAATCCGCATATGTGTATGCACAAAGTGTAAAATCATTGTCCTTACTGAACCACAAACCATAGTCAATTGTTCCCTTCAAGTATCTGAATATTCTTTTAACAATAAAAACATGTAATTTCTTCAGTTCTAATTAAAATATTGCTACAATGCAAACAACATTCATTATCAGGTCTAGTTTGAGTTAAGTACACTAATCCATCAATCATAGATCTATATCTTATTTGATTTGCACAAGGGGATTCATCATCTTTAGTCAATTTACAACCAATAACCATAAGGGTTCCAACTGGTTTTGAATCTTCCATACCAAACCTTTTCAACAACTCTCTAACATACTTGGACTGTGTAATGAAAATTCCCTTATTCAACTATGTAACTTGCAATCCAAGAAATAATTTCATTTCACCTATCATAGATATCTCAAATTCTTTTTGCATTTCATCAACAAATCCTTTACTCAATTCATCTTCACCAGTAAATATGATATCATCAACAAAAACTTCGGGAAACAATATTTTTTTTTGATCGGTAAAATTGGATTTAGATTCATATTTTCAAAATTTACAAAAGGATTTTAAAGTGTTACATTATATTCCATAGCTACACAAAAACCAGGCGGTTGCATCACCGAGGACTGTATAAATAAAGGAAACAAACCCCAAAAAATATATTTGAGAATACAAAACATATTACATAGAAGATCATAGTATGTTGTTAACCCTACCATCGCCACATTCACAAAAACCTAAGCACTAATCCTATCAGTTCCCCATAGTCCTAACGAAACCATCCGCAAGCCTCCTCCTCCAAGAAGTTGGGAATGACCCCTGCCGCTGAAGCAGATGCTCCTCCAGCCATGTTTTTCTTCTTCGGGAGTTGACAATGGATTTGGGGCCTTCCGGTACTGTCGATAGGCGCTGTCAACTTCACTGGAGTTGACTTTTTTTGCTTTTCTTTAGCTAGGGCTCCTTATGATCTACGAGCTGCCACTTTGTCGAGGAAGTCTTGGATTAAGACCCAGCCTCTCCTTACCTCTAGGAGGTGCACCGCTTGTGGCTGAGTGGAGCTCCATACAACTAAAGGCTGGACCTCTCCAGACCCTCCGCTGATAGAACGCTAGGGCCCGTGCAGAATGCGGAGTCCTATACCCAACTCGGCCCTATGGACAATGTGTTCCATGTTGATAGCCCACTTTGGCTCCAAGCATTGTAAGGCCACTGAGAGGACCTCCGTCTTGGAATTCCCCACCGTGAGGCCGAGGGCCAAAAAAAGCAAAGAAATATCCAGGTTAGTTTGGGGCCTCCACTCATGCTTTAGGAATTCCTCCCCGAACAAAGTTGCCAGCGCCTCCATGAATTCGGGCTCAACAAATTGAAAGACATTACCCAGCCTCTGCGTAGTGATTTCATTACAGAACGCAGGGAGTTGCTTTGGGGAGTTCAGTGAAAAATTCACCTCCATAACCAAATACTCTAGCTTGCTGTGTAATGAACCAAGATCAGACTACTTTCAATGGCAAGTACCTCTTTACGCTACAAAACCTAGCTGATTGAATGTGAAGAAAGATCCCCAAGCTTATACTTTTAAAGAGGAGCTTCACTAGATTTCCACCTTCATAACTGTAGTCTTCATTAATGCTCGTCGTACAAAATCCCATCGACCCTTCTAACACTTGCCGCCAAACTTGAGCAGGAGAGGGAGGAAGTACTGAATGTATTGATGCAAATCTTATCCTTCATCAATATGAATGATACTTGCACTCATGCAAAGCTAGTCGATGACACCCGTCTTTACCTTGTGGCAGATTTCAATCAAGTTGATGATTCAAATTTATTCGTTCACGTGCCACTACTTTGAAGTACACAAAATCAGCTTGTATTAATGCTCGCACCACCATTGCTATAATTGATTCTATTTTGAAGAATCCCAATGACACTCCCCTTATGTTAGCTACTCCCAACCAAGATCAATTTGACTATAATCCTCAAGTAATTCGGTAGTATTTGGTGCTCGTCTAACTCCAATATTCGAGAGTGAATCGGCAAGGCCATTGGCTTCCCTAGGGACATGGTTGATTTAAACCTCTGTGACCTGGGTTAGTATGGCTCATATACTACAGATATATGGATTCAAATACCAGGCCTCCATTGCACATTTTTTTATTCCATTAATAACAAGCAGTGAGTCACCTTCTAATATCAATTTCTGAACTCCTAGAGTATTTGCCAAATGAGAAGCTCCGAGTGCAGCTTGACATTCTGCTGCATTGTTTGTCCCATCTAGCAAGCGGAAAGCACCCAAGGCAACTCTATCAAATTTTTCAGACCGTGCAACATAGCCAGTGCCTGAGGGACCTGGATTCCCTTTTGAGGCACCATTGAAATTAATTTTGGTCCATCTCAGCGGTGGAGGGATCCACTGAGGTTGTGCGTGATCGATCAAGGTAGGTTTAACCCTACAAAGCCCATGAACGGGCCTAAATTTGATGAGCAACCAAGCTTTCTGGATCTTAAAATCCCTGTTATCAAAGGGAGTTTTCAATGTATTAACATGAGCTGCTGCATTGGACACTAATTCTAAGGCAGCTTTTTCCATTCTAGATAGAAACCTTCTTATATCTTCCTCCTCCCCTTAAAAAATTCACGTATTTCTCTCCTTCCATATATTCCATAGAGTAATAGACAGAACAACTGACCATATAGAGGCAAAGGTGGATTTATACTTTGGATGATGCCAAGATTCTAGCCAATCCCAAAGTTTCAAAGGCACGGGAGTTTTCCATCCTAATTTAGTTAGAACAAATTTCCATGCCATTTGTGCAAAGTCACAATTAATGAACATGTGATCGATGGTTTCTTCTGTCTTTCCACAGAGAACACATCTGAAAGGACCTAAGAAGCTGAGTTGCATGAGCTTTTCCCCTGTTAGGATCTTTCTATTGCCGGCCAACCATGTGAACATTCCAACTTTAGGGAGAACATGCTTATGCCAACAAACTTTTGCCTCCCAATCAACTAACTGGAAATTTTCCTCAAGGAGTGTGTATCCAATTTTTACTGAGTATTTGCCACTTCTAGACCCGCACCATTGCAGGGTATCTTTTTTAGTGGTGGACAAAATAGGTCTTGTTTTGAAAATTTCATTAAGCCATTCTGTATCATGATGCTGCAATCCCAGAGTTTCAGCTTTTTTCCATTTGACCGAGGCGCCTTCCACAAATTCCTATTGTGCAAAAAAGTCTGCTACCTTAAGCCCCCAATTTTGAGATATTGCCACAATGATTCTCTGGGGTATTTTTGTATCCTGCAAAGCTTTGTGACCATTCCACGAGTCACTCCAAAAATTTGTTTGGTGACCATCCCCCACTAACCAAGTCAGATGATTTGTTATTAAATGTCTGCAACTTAATAGGAAGTTCCATTGTGCAGATCCTTTGGGAGGATTTGCAATTGTGAGAATTCTTTCTCTATCCAGATTATCAAGGTATTTAGCTTGCAGAACTTTAACCCATCTTTGACCTGGGGCACTAAACATCTGCCAAATCAATTTAGCTCCCATAGCGTCATTGAGAAACTTCCAATTTCTCATACCAACTCCCCCATTACCCTTAGGAGCACAAAGATTTTCCCATGCTGTTAAAGGTATTTTATCATGATCATTGTCCCCGTTCCAGAGAAACTTTCTCATTTGTTGCTGGATAGATTTAATAACTTTAGAGGGGATTTTAAAACAGGCCATAGAGAAGATTGGCATAGTGGATCTAACTATTTTTAACATTAAGACTCTTCTTGCCATAGTTAGCCACTTACATTTCCATCCCTCCAATTTTGTAGTGCACCCATTAATCAGATTTTTCCAATGGGTGAATTTAGAAGAACCAGAGAAAAGAGGGGTACCGAGAAACTTACCTGGCAGTTTAACAATACGGACTCCAAATAGATGAGCAATAGAAGTTTGTGTATCATTCTCTGTGTTGAAGAAATAAATCTCTGATTTATCCCAATTTACACTTTGTCCCGAAACAAAACTATAGGCTGTGGGAACATTTTTCATAACTGAAGCTTCTTGCATAGAGGCTTGCCCGAAGACACAAGTGTCATCCGCAAATTGGGAATGTGAAGTGGGGGCCAACCCTTGGGAAATCTCAATGCCTTTCCAAGTACCAGCCTCTCTCTTACCAGTGATAGACCGTCCCATAATCTCTGCTAGAAGGATGAATAAGAAAGGGGAAATGGGGTCTCCTTACCTCAATCCTCTTGAGGTGACAAAAAACCCTTGAGGACTTCCATTAATCAAGATTGAGGCCCTATAGTCTGAGATCATGCTGGAGATCCAAGCAACCCAACTCGGTGAAAAGCTAAAGTTTAGAAGAACTTTGCTAAGAAATCCTCTGTCGTAAGCTTTCCTGATATCTAATTTGACCATCATCCGTCGTTGTTTACATAATTTTTTAGAATGAATAGCCTCATGTGCTACAATTATTCCATCTACTATGCTTATGTTTAGAGTGAACCCACTTTGATCTTGAGAGATCACTTTACCCAGCACCAATTTGAGTTTGTTCGTTGCTACTTTAGAAATAATTTTGTATATAGTATTGCACAGTGAGATTGGTTAGAATTCATTAAAGGCTTCTGGTTTATCTCTTTTTGGGATCAGAGTAACTAAAGTATTGTTGAAATCCTTCAACATAATTTTTTGTTTGCGAGATTCTTCTACCACGAGCAAAAGTTTGTCCTTTAATGTGGACCAAAATTGCTGATAAAAAAGGGCTTGAAAGCCATCCAGGCCTGGGGCCTTATCACTCCCAAGATTGAAGACAACCACCTTTAATTCTGAACATGTAACAGGTTCCATGAGCCTCTGATTATCCTCCCTTGTAATTTTGGGCTGGATGACTTCAAGCAAGCCCGATTGAGCGACATCATTAGGCTGGTTATCATTACTCCAAAGGTTAGAGTAGAAAGATACAGCTATCCTGTTGATATCCTTGTCCTCAGATGTTACAGATCCATCCAAAGCTTTGATTAAAATAATTTGGTATGGTCATCCATGCCATGGGCCAACACTTTGTTGTTTAGTGCGCTAAGCTCACCTTCCAAGGTTGTTTTCTCTGCAAAGATATTACCGAAATGAACTTTATTCCATATTTTTAGATTGTTTTTAATGTGCTGGAGTTTCTTGAAGAATTTGAAAGCTAAGAAGCCTTCTACTATAGTAGCTTCATCCCACCATTTAGTCATCATTTCCAGAAATCCTGGTTCTCAAAACCACATTTTTCCATTTTGAAAGGACATCAAACAATGATTCCATCTTTCTAAAAGCTTAATGACACCGGAAAGTGGCCTGACCTGGAGAGTGCAAGAACTTCAGCTTCAAGGATTAGAGGTGCTTCTTGCCAGTTGTCTGCAAGAAAAAAAATGGTCTATCTTTTCTGTAATGTTGGAGAACCCTTGTCTTCTATTTTTCCATGTATACAACCCACCTTTAGCTTCTATTTCCAGGAGCCCATTGTCGGTCACAAAACTCTGAAAGTCTTCCTGCGGTTTGCTAGGGGCCCCCCAACCCCCCCTTTTGTCTAAAGGACTGAGAGTGGCATTAAAATCTCTAGCCAAGATGATCAAGGCTTGTTCATGTGTGGATAAAATCAGATATTTCACCCCACACACACCTTTTATCCCTAGTTTTGATAGGGTCGTAGACATTAATAAGATATCTAGTAAAATTTAGAGTCAGTGAGCTTACTTTTTCCACTTGCCAATAAGAAGTTTGGGATACAGCTATCAGGTTCACCATCCGTGGGTTCCATAGAATTCCCAGACCACCTGAATCCCCTTCAGCATCCACAAAGAAACAAGACCATTTCAGGCACACTACAAAGGTTTGAGCTGTTGCTTCCCTATCTTGTTTAGTCTCTTGGATATAGACTATATCTGGGTGCATTTGATCAAAACCATGCTTGATCATCCGCCTTTTTTTAGGGGCATTGCAACCCCTGACGTTCCACATTAGGATTTTCATTGTTGTCCAAGAGAGAATAAATCTCTCCTGGATCTAAGCTTTGATTGACCCTTCTTGTTGCCAGCATCTTCCAGTAGTTTCTGAATTGATTTCCTTCCTCGGGTTTGTTGACCACCCATTTTGGCTTTTCTTGGTTGTGCTTTAGATTGGCAGATCAATCATTTTTCAGTAATACTTTACTCCTCTTGAAGCCCAAATTCATCCTCCATATTGTCTAGATCTGCTTCCTCTTCTGATTGGAACCCCATATCAGATTTTTCTATGGAATTTAGAATGGCTTGGGGTGAATCTTCAGGGGAGCCCAAGAAACTGAAGGGTGCAGCAATGTTAGATCCCTCATAAACTAACAATCTTTGTGTGTTTTCAATGGCACCCATAGATTGAGGTTCTAATAAGCATTGTGTGGAGGCATTCCTAATTACTGTCTGGTTTGAGATGGGTGTCTTGTTGGGAGGAGCCTCTGAAACTCTCATTGGATCCTTCATTTCTTGGGGAAACTTAGGACCTTCTTGATTTCCTTCAAATGTAGAAAAGTCTGGTGCTACCATCTTGGCAGAAAGAGTGATGGGCGGGTTGCCTGGGATTTCTATTGACTAGGTTGTTTTTCCCATATCTGTGCATTTGGGTGTTGGGGTAGATTCTTTGGATGAGAACATATTAGCTAGTTTGTCCTCCAGACTTCGCTCTGAGGTATTTTTACCTTTCTGGAGTTTTTGGCATTCTTGCTCTTTGTGCCCCCATTCCTTACAAGATTTGCATTTCTCCAAGATTGGTTCAACCTATATCTCTTAACACCAATACCCTTCCGCGGTCCTGATCTCAACATCTTTGGGAAGTAATGGATGCGTCTTCCACAAAATGCATATTCTAGCATACATACAATAATCTTCCTTTGAAATAGCCTCATCAACTTTCAAGAAAGTGCCTAGTTTGTTGCCGATGATTTCCAAAGTTTCAGCGTTCCGGTATTCAAAGGGAAGATTATAAAGTCTAATCCAGATGGGTATTTCCTCTATTGAGGATAGCTTGGGGTTGAAATTGGGGATCCAATCTTTAATGTACATACTGATAGCATTCATCATAAAAGGGCCATTAAAGAGGATTACCATTTTTTCTCTCACAGAGCTGGCGATGATTAGGAAGAAACCATTTGGTAAAGTTTTGATACCAAAGTGCTGCCCCCATTCCTCATCCACCCATGCCCTCAGAGTGGGATAAGTTGGCCATCCTCCACCCCATTTCAAGAAGAAACCCCTTTCGCGTAGCATTTGTACTGAAGCCTTCCATCTTTTAGTTTCAATCTTGATGTTCACCGATCGTTTGTCATTTGTCGTAGGTACTTCCTGGGTGATTGGATTGGCTTGCTGTGCGGGCCATGGGATCCATGCTTGTATTTTAACACCTTCAGGATTTATGGGAAGTTCTTGAACTCCCAGAATAATCTTTGGGAAACCCCAACGATTCTGACCTGGAAGGAGAGTATTGGCTTTGCGATCTCCAAATGTCGTACGACGTGCCTTCCCAGTTTGCTGCTGGTGTGAATAAGTATATGGGCACTTGAAACTATGCACAGGAAGGTGTCCTTGACCACCATGGCTTATATCAAAACCTAAATCTTCAAAATGAAAAGGCCTATGTTGCTCCATTATGAATGGGCCTTTATTCTTCTTCTTTGTTTCAGCAAACAAGATATTATCGTTAACTACTTTGAAGTATAAATTACTGTCAGTTGTACCTTTACTTAATCCAATATTTTTCAAGTGCCTGTCCAATCTAACATACCAAGCTCTAGGGGATTGCTTCAATCCATACAAGGCTTTCTGTAATTTACAAACCATATCTTCTTCATCAGTTAGTGGAAATCCATCAGGTTCTTCAATGTAAACATCTTCATCTAACTCACCATTCAAAAATGCAGACTTGACATCTGTCTAATAAACTTTGAAATTTTTGTAAGTTGCATATGCAAGAATTAATCTAATAGCTTCAAATTTAGTTACAGGGGTAAAGGTATCTTGAAAATCAATACCTTCCATTTGTGACTACCCTTTGCATACCAGTCTAGCTTTGTTCCAAACCACTGTTCCATCTTCATTCAACTTGTTCTTGAATACCCACTTAGTTTCGATCACATTCTTGTCCACATGTCTGGGAACAAGAATCCAAGTCTTGTTCTTCTCAATATGATCAATTTCTTCCCTCGTAGAATTTATCTATCTCTCATCATTACAAGCTTCTTTTACATCTTTAGGTTCAAATTCAAATAGTAGACATTTTCATCTCTAACAATTCTTCCTCTAGTTTGAACCCTTTATTCTTATCACCAATAATAGCATTTTCAGAATGATTAATCTTTACATACCATGGAGTCATCAAAAAAGGATTTGTAGCAGACCCTTCAATTTCAATATCCTCCTCATTATCCATTAGTTCATCTTGTTCATTCAATTCATTATGATCTTGAGCCTTATTTTATATTTCCACAATCTGATTGTTCTCTTCAATTATGTCATACCCACAAGTTATTTCTGATCTCTGCACATTCTTTTCTACTCTAAAATTTGCACTTTCAACAATCTTCTTCAATCTATAATTATAACATTTATATGCTTTTCTCCTAGTAGAATATCCAAGAAAGATTCCTTCATCATTCCTAGGATCAAAATTTCCAATATCTTCATCTCTCTTGATATTACAAGAAATTCTAAAGTATTTCACTATAGGAATATGACAATACCAAAGTTCATACAGAGTCTTACCGGTTCCTTGATTTATCTGTACTTGTTTCAAGGTATAAACAACAATACTCACTTCTTCTCTCCAGTAGATCTACGGGACATTTCCTTCAACCATCATAGTCCTAGTTGTGTCTAGAATAATTTTTTCCCTTCACTTTGCAACACCATTTTGCTGTGGGGTTCACGGATTAGAAGTCTACCTCTTGATCCCATGTTCTTCACAATAAGCATAAAATTCACTAAATGTGAATTCTCCTCCTCTGTCTGATCTTAGAAACTTCAATCTCTATCCTGACTATGTTTCAAACATCATCTTGAATATCTTAAATTTCTGAAAAGCTTCTAATTTTTCTCTAAAAAATGTAACCCACATCATCCTTCAATAGTCATCAATGAAGAACATGAAATATATGTCACCATAATAGCTTCTTTTCCTTGTAGGACCACACAAATATGTATGAATGAATCTAGAAACCCATTTAAAGTATATATCTTTCTCTTAAATATGTATTTGCATTCCTTGCACAAATTGTTAGGCTTCATCAGTTTAGGAAAATATCTTACAACATTAGTAGTGTTAACCTTCACCACGTAATCAAAGTTTACATGACAAAATCTTCTATGCCACAACCAAGTGTCATCAACCTTTGCAATTAGACATTTTTTCCCAAAAAATTTTAAATGAAAAAAATTACCACGAGTCTATGTACCTGATGCAATGAGATTTCCATTGCTTCCAATGATTTTGCACACTCCTTCTATGAATTTCAATTTGTATCCCTTGTCCAGTAGTTGTCCAACACTCAACAAGTTATGACTTTGTTGGCTAAATATTTTGTAAGTCACTAAACTACAACTTGCAAAATGTGTACTTTAGGCAGTAGTATGTGAGATTTCTCTCTCCTCTCAGCAATAGGGGAGGCTCCCTTCTTACCGCAGGTGGCTTCAAGTAGAACTGAACTATAGCACATATAGTTCGCCTAGCAACAGTAATGCCGGTGACTCGATGATTGACGTAAGAACAATCAAACGAGGCAGCGGTTGATTTATCTAAAGACGAGGTGACACAATGAGCTCAAAGTCTCCTGTCCTCACCTCGAATCAGTAATCTAATCTATTTATCCAATACTGAAGCTCAAAGTCTTCAGTCCTTGGATTATCTCAGCCACTAATTTCTATAGTAATCTCAATTCCCTGAAGCACAAAGTCTTCAGAAAATTTAAATTAAAGATGCTCAAATGATCTAA
>MU224449.1:16184-27635 GCA_018584345.1 Thuja plicata
CCTTTTCTACAGTGTAAGTATTATACCTCCCATCATATATGGCATGTCTATCATACTATCATGGTGTTCCAAATAACAAATGACAACAACTCATAGGTACCACATCACAAAGAACTTTATCCTTATAGGCACCAATATTAAATTCAACAAAAGCTTGTTCACCTACCAAAATTGACTGATTATCATTTAGCCAAGATGCTTTATACGATGCCTCATGATGAATCCTTTCTAAATTCAATTTATCCACCATTTCTTTGGAAACCATGTGTAGAACCAAAAAATATCACTACCTATCATACGTTACCTTTACATTTGTAGATGATCATTAATAGTACTCTTCTTCATGTCATCTCCTTCAACTCGACATATCTCTCTTTCAATTCTTTGATTTCTTTTGTCATCTTGTCCCTTCAACTTCAAAACTCAAACTACAACTTCTAAACTTTAATTGATCTACTCCCTAAGCTTTGATACCACTTTGATGCAAAGCCAAGGAGACAACTCAACACCATGGAAACATATTTCACAAGAATGGCCTATGATATCGAACTCTTCTTCAAGTTCACATGAACTCTTCAAGGACTACAGGCCAAAACATGATCCAAAACCTCAATTTTTGTCAATCCACTCATGGAACACCTTTGGAAGGATGACCTTTGGAAGGAGGAATGTAGCATGAAAAGATCATACATGATCACCAGGAACATAAACATTGCATATTGGTTATACCTCATCACAATCTACCCTTACAAGCTAATATACCTCCCATAAGGACTGTCAGTCCATAACTTTCAAATTAGAGATTCTATCCACAATATCTTAACATTTATGAGTACCCTTTTAGGCCTTTCAAAATATATTTTAAAATTAAGATATGTTCCTTTGTAATAAATCGCCCAAATAATGATTGTCATTCAACAAGCAGACCAAATAGGCTCCTTAAGACTGTTCACCTACACATTCAACATTAAAAGGATTCTTGATTATCAACATAGTTTTTGAGCATTCTATACATCCCATTAAAAAACCCCTAAGGGTTTCCCATGACCATGGACAAAGGGTATTTCATCTTGAATCAAATCACAGTCTGATCCAAGACTGTCAACACCCAGTTTTACTAATAACGGTAACTATAGTCTTAAGTTCTTCAAGACCATGACTTTCAAGAGGTATCTAAATCACCCCCTCAACACTCCCGATGGATCCTCACATGATAGTTATTATCTTTAACAAACAAATCTAAAAAACTCTCACTGTTAACTGTCAATCTCAGTCTCCAATATAGAAGATCAGTCCCTAGAGCATCATGAAAACATAGTCATACTACATCATCAAGTTCTGCAACTTTAGATTCTAGAAATAGACACAAAAAAGGTCAATTTCACCTACTTCGATAATTTTCTAACCGTTAAAACAAGAGTTATACAATTTATTTTGTTCATTGTTTACCCTGGGAGGGTTTTAAACCAGTCAAGAGAAAAACTCACATAACTTTCTCAATACATTATGAAAATCAATGAAACCAACTTTAAATTAAACTTTCTCAATACATCATGACAATCAATGAAACCAACATTAAATTAAAGGTAACATCATTCCACATCATCCTCAATCATTTATAGATCATAATGACATTAAGCATGTTCGTACAAACGACTGTTACAGTCACAAATATGCCCAAAACATGGAACGATAAGCATTCATTGAATCTTTCGTATCAAATAATGCTTTCAAACCGAGGACCAGCCCCTAATTCAACAATCCAAAGGCCTTTTACATCATTTCACGACAATTAAAACCAACCTTCCAACTTCTTAATCGTTACTCTTCCATTTTTGCAATTTTGAAATTTTTCAGTAGAACTTTTACCATTCTTTTGGCAACTTGAGCAACATACCTAAAACTTATTCAGTTGAGCTTAGAACATATAAAATGCCCCTTTTATGCGTTATTACACCAAATGAACATTCAAACTCACCTAAACACAAACTTAGACCCCCTATGATAACTTTGGCAATTTGGTTGCAAGAAAAGTTGCTTGACAACTTTTTCTTGCAACTTGACAACTTTTTGCACATATAACAATATTAACACCACTGACCCTTACTACACTATTAATGGTTTAGTATGACCTCTTTGTATCTTAAAAATAACTCAAAACAACAAATTCATTATTTGACCACCTCCTTGAATTGAGACTAGGTGCCCCTGCACCATATACATATACATGTGTATAGAGAGAGATGTATTATGTATGTATGTGTATATACATGCATGCATACATACATACAATGAAATAATTCAATTTAGGATTAGTTTAGCTTAAGTTATGCTAGTTGTACACAAGGCGTTTTCACGAATAACATTATAACCAATTAAAAGTTAAACTTTTTTTTTTTACCAAAACTTGGTGGCGTTTTCACGAATAGCAATTATAACCAATTAAAAGTTAAATTTTTTTTTTTCACTAAAACTTGGTATAATACACATATTTTCTAAAAATGAATTTTAATTTTATTTGGGTCATATTATGTTGGTTGTATATGTGCAATTTTTGGCTCAAAACATAAGACTTTAAAAAGGACATTTTTTAAGCCTATAAAAAAACCAAATTTTGTCATTTGGGTATTCAAATAAATTATACATTTGAAAATAGATTTGAATTCCTACATTTTCTATTTCTAGATGTTTTAAGATTCCATGTGTAATTGCAACAAACTTTTACTCTATTTATGACAAACTTTAATTGTCAAGAAAAAGAATGCAACTTTTTGGTCAAGAAGTGAACCCAATAATTTGCATTCACCCAAATTTACAAAAATAATAACTCTTTCCACATAACTACAAGAAAAAAAATGCCACTTATTTAAATTAATACAAAATATACACAAACATACTATCAAAATGACATAAGATACACCCTAGTCAATTCCCCAAATGGAAGAACCTAGCCTCCAAAAATACCAACACTTCACATATTATCTCATGAACAAATAATTAAACGCACTTGCAAAGCCTCCAAGAAAAACCTATAAAACATCAAGATCCCTAATTGTACTCTATGTGAAGAAGAAAATTACAAACATGTAAAGACACATCTCAATCCATGATTCCTCTCCTCACATATACAAATTACTAGAGATGTTCAATCAACCTTAGCCAATAAGCTAAAGATTATGATGACCAATATGGACAACTACTTGTGTGCTTGCTTTTACAGGGAAAAATAAT
Organism: Thuja plicata; assembly: GCA_018584345.1. Classification (NCBI taxonomy): domain Eukaryota; kingdom Viridiplantae; phylum Streptophyta; class Pinopsida; order Cupressales; family Cupressaceae; genus Thuja; species Thuja plicata. The sequence continues at coordinate 19,416 of MU224449.1, forward strand.
CACAAAATTACCAAGTACTATTACACAAATCATGTGCTTCTAAAACCATGATCTTACAAAACCATGTTTGTCTACTTCCATTTTCGTACTCTTGATATGCAACCAATATTAAATATGTATCCTTGTATTAAATACAACATATAAATATTCCCAAGAATGTCTAACTCATGTGTTACAAAAATCCTTAGATTTCATGAGATTAAAGAGATGGATGGAGAATGGTATGCCTTAACAAATCCAAAGAAAAAATTATTGTGAGCACTTCTTTTTCTAGCATCACAATTTGAGGATGAAAAATTATGGATTTGAGGAGGTCAAGGGGCATAAACCTCGTGTAATACTCATATCATAGGACAAGATCCCTTCAAGTGTCAAGGCAAACTTACCCAAAGATTCAAACTTTCATCATAGTTGGAATCAATGATAAGGAGTTTGCATGACTCTTATAGTTATCATGGATATAAGCTTTGAATTTTGGTTTTCCCTAATTATGATAGTATAATATAATCACATTTAATATATTAGTATTCTTTAATGAACTATGATCTATGATTTGAATTTTCTCTAATCATTGTTCTCTTTCATTGCTATGCTATTACTTAGACACAAGCCATTATTTTTTAGAAAAAACTATAATTTTACCTTACATAGTTGTGAAAAGCATTTTGTACAATGCTCCCAAATGTTAATATAGCATATCTACTATTATTCGTGCAAGTGTAATTGAGGAACTTACGCTGACTCGCATTTGGTAGAGTAAAAATATGGTTTTCTATTCTCTAGTTAAAGTAATGGAGTCCACAAATGCAATTGAGGAACTTACGATGGCTCACATTTTATAGAGTAAAAATATGGTTTTCTATTCTCTATTTAAAGTAATGGAGTCAACCACATATTTATGGGGGTAATATTAATGTGCAAATATTCTTAAATTTAGGACTTGGAAAATGTATATTCCTTGAATTCTTGCATGTTTCTAAATTAATACCGCCACTAATAAATATTAACGTAATTTAGAGTTTACATGATTCTCATTTAAATATTCTAACTCTACAAAATTATATGTCCTAACTTTAGAATGTGACATTAAATAGTGGTACCAAACCTAATTTTCCTAAAAGCTTCATTTATTTGTGAAAGCATTTTCCTACGTGAACTTTTATACATTCTAATGAAGGAGAAAGTAGGTATCTCTTGGAAAAAAAGAAAATAATTAGTTTTGGGGCTCCAAATGGTGAAGGTGAAGGTAGAAAAGTTAGTTTGATTTGATGTTCTATGGATGAAATGTTATGTAGTTTAACATAAATGTTATAATTTTGTAAATTGCTTCACTTTTAATATTCAATATGTTAAAATTTTCTGAATTGTTACGATTTTTTAAATGATCTATATGTTTAACACATTTGTTTTAAGCTTGTAAATTGATGCAATTTTAATGTTTGAATTAATGTATTTCTAAAAATTATAACTTTAATGAACTATGATTCTAATTATGATTTTTAGTGGACATAAATTATATCTAACTAGAAATTCTTCAAGTTAAAATGCATAAATGTACGTGTAATACTACAACATTAATAGTACATAAAATACTAAAATTTGTTAAGTCCATGAAAGAGTAAGACATGTCTATATCTAGCTTGTATATAGAGTCCAAGAAATACTAAATTATATAAAGAGATCTAGTCCATTAAATATACTAAAACATATAAAGATATAGTCGATAAATAGAATTTACTAAAACATGAAATGTATTGAAACATATATATCTCTTGTCCATGCGAAAAATTCAAAAAATTAAAAGTTTCTAATATCAAGACTCCTCTTGAATAATCCACGCAAAAGCAACCAATCTAAATTACTCTGTACAAGACAAATAAAGTTTTAATCAAATTTAAAACGATGAAAAATGGTATAATTCACTTTAATTTATAAAATCATGAAAATTATTGTATGAATCTGCACACCTCTAATCTCAAGGTGCTCTGCATGTCCCACTACAGGTGCTATGGGCAAGTTTGGACCTGTCTCGTGCTATATAAGGAAAAGAAAACACACGAACAAATATTAGATTTAAGATTACTTTAACTCATTCCCAACAACAATACTAGCACTTGCACTAATAAGGTGCTTGATGGTTACGTCGATAGCAAAATATGTTTTGTGTAATGTATTAGAGGGAAGTGGAAAAGTTGAAAGAAAAGTGAAAAGAAATCAACACTGCTTTTGTTCAAATTAATTAATTTGAAAATTGTTGAGTTGGTATGGAAATGTGAAAAAAATTGGATATGAATGGATGCAACTTATAGTTTAAACTGACAAGCTTTGTAAAATGTTTTTGCAATTCAAAATGTATTTACAATGTATAAAAATAGATATCTTCAAAACCTGTAGGACAAAGGTGGTAATCTTTCTTTAGAACGAAAATTTGTAAAAGTGAAAGTGATGTTCTATGATTTATTGGAAAAAAATGTTAAGAAGATATGGTTGAGAGCTATGTACCTTGATTTGTTAGAGAGTGAATTGTTGTAATTGAGTTGGCTCTTTTTCTCTTATAATTGTGTATGAGTTGTTTTGTATTTTATAGTATCTCTCAAAGGAGAATATCATTTGAATGTGAAGGTCAAATAACAACCTAACTTTGGAGAAGGTTGTGAATGTCAAGCCCTGCCTCTCTATTTTACCAATGTCAATTATTGTTTTTTGTAGTGTTAGTCCTTGGGATTTGTGTATGGCTACAGCCCATGCCTTTGGGAATGGTATTTGGCTTTGCCCACCTAGTGATACATGATTTTTTGGTATAATCTTGTTGTCTTCATTTTTCCATAGTGACCCATGTAATTGTCAATCCTCGCTACAACATACATTGAAACATTTGGTGACTTGGATCTAGGGCTATAAATAATGTTGATTACTTTACCTTGACCTCCATTTACAAGCCCTTCTTGTGTCCATATGTTTGTTGTGAGCACGATGCATTGGCCTTTGCAAAGCAGTACTTGTTTTTCAAGTTGTTCATCACCAGTTGCATTTTGTATTGTACTCTTGGTGTTTGTCGCAATGCTTAGTGCAACAAGTCCTAATTGAGCGAAAATACTTGCCTCAACATGTTGTCTTTTTTTAATAGTAGATTTGGCCCTATGAAACTCATTTCGTCAATAAGGATGTATCTTATGTCTTATAATTCTTCTTGGAATGATGTCAATGCCCTTGCAATGGCTACATTACTTGAATAGGAATTATGAGTATTAAATGCATAGTCAATGCATGAATGTTGAATGTGGTGACTCTTGTAGGAGCTGGTGTGAGCAGTTGGCCTTTCTATTGTGGTGTCTTACTCCTGAGTGCATTTCTTATGCAAGTGATCAAGTAGGATTTTCTTGTAACTGTTATTCCTTGAATGATCATGTATCATAGTTTGGGAGGGACATTTTTTGTGCTTTGTAATTACTATGAGTGCTACCTCTTGCTTTGTTGGCAATGTATAGCTTGGATTGTCATAGTTTGGCAACATGTCCCCATCTTGTCCGCATGTTTGTTTGGCATTTATGAACTATGTTACAATATGATGTAAATGTTGGAATATTGTAATTTGATCCCATTTGTTGTTATCAAACTCACGCTTACCAAACATCTGAAGTTCAATTAGGCTAATATTATTTGAGGGTCCTATTTATGAAAACAATTGTCATTCATTCATCTCTACTATATACCCCATGTTTGTGTCATTTTTCGTGCTCTTCTTCATTGTCTCTCGAGGTTGCCTCCTTTTAGATGATGCAATTGACATACAACATATCATATTTTGCCACATATATCTACTTCCAATTTGTAATTATTGAATCCTAAGTAAGTCCTATGTCATTTTCTATATTACTAAAATGCTTATATAAAAGGACAATAAAAAAATAAAATGTTTAAAAAAAGTGAAATATTTCATTTCAAAAAAAATGATTTTATTATGTTTTTTTATCACACTTAAATCCCTATCATTTCTATGATTTACTCATACTAATCTAAGCTCTCTTAATTTGTTGTAAATATAATAAATATTTTAAATTTCAAATTTAAAAAAAAAAAATCTAAAATAATTAAGAACAAATCAATTGTAAATAATTTAACATTTATTTCTAACTAATAAATCAACATTACAAACTTTGACTTATACTATTAAAAAAATGATAGTTTATTTTTATTTTATTTTTTTTAAAATAAAGAACATATTAATTATAAAGAAAATTAATCTCCAAATTTTGACATTTTTTACTATTAAAAGTAGTAATAATTTATTTGAGCTGAATTTTGCTTAAATATATTCAAGGGTTGTCTTTTAGTAATGAAGCATTCACAATTCTTACTACTTTTTAATTTTTTACTTTTGCTAATAGCAAATTACAAAGAAACTTGTGAGCTTTAAACAACAGATAAAGTATTCTTAATTTTAAAATATATTTACTAAAGATCGTGTATTAGTATTACAAACATGTAATAATAGAAGTTATATATTTATAAAGTAGTTATAGAGAAATAAAATTAAAAAGTTAATTTCAAGAATTTTTTTTAAAAATTAAGTAGATTAAATTTTAAAATTATTTTTTATTCATGATAAATCAATTACTTTAAGTGTTTTTTTTATTTAAAAAATTTAAAGAAATCTATGAATAATGAATTGGTCATAGCTCATTTATTCTGCCTTTACTTTCTTCTTGAAATTTACTCACTCAAAATAGAAACATGGCATTGATTATTTTGTGCAACCTAAATAAATATTTTTAGCAATGAATTTTCACTAGTATAATTACTTTGCAACCTAAATAAATATTTTTAGCAATGAATTTACTTAATTCAAAATAGTCATTGAAAAAGCACTTGCATTGTATTTAGCAAAACCTGAGATTTGCATTTTACTTAGCAAAACCTAATGAATGGATGAAGGAATTTTAATAATGTCCATGAGACCATAACAATCTAAGGGACCATGCATCAAGAAACCTAGACCGTTTTCATGTTCTTTTTTATGTCAACCCTCCTGTTATGAATCTTTATCACAAAACTCATGGTTTTGTGCAATCTTGCTTCATCAAAATGTTGATGTGGACAACCCTTCTTCAAGTTGTTCTCATATTGGTCACGGATATCCTAGTAGGCAGTAGATTCAAAAATTTAGTGGTATTTTGTTTCAACACACCCTTTACTGCAGAAAATACATGTTCTTTCTTCTCAAACCTCCTTGGGAATTGTCCATCTACTTGTCTCACCACATAATATGAGATCTGATTCTTAACTGAGCCACTAGCAATCTAGATTTACCTTTGATTGACACCCATAAGTAGTTTTTATCCTCATGACCCCAAGTGGGATTGAACTTTTTCACATAGTGGGTTTTTTTCTCCCCATTTGCTTTGTCCACATGGTAGCCCTGAATTTTTTCAACACAATTCTTTTTATCTCTTCATTGGTGTTGGGGCATTTTTGCATGTCAATGTCCCATTTATTCAACTATTCCTTGTTCAGCCTCATCTACGTCTTCTTTCTATGAAATAATCTCTTCTCGGCCACTAACTTGGGCCAACATTGTTTATCCATATTTTCAACTTCATTTAAATAGCTTAGCAAACATATAACCGTTGAAGCTTCCATTGGGGACATACCTACTTTAGCCAAGAGAATTTCATACAAAATTATTAATTTTCTCAGCCAAAAGAAGTTCTCTCAAGTGTTCTCTCAAATCCTTGCTTGTTTGTGCAATTAGAATGAGATCATTTGCATAAAGAAGTAACTTCACCACATACCTAGCAAGTTCGACCCCCTCCACAGTTTTGTTTAGCCAATCTTGAAGTTTATCAATATACAAGCCAAATAGAGTGGGTGAGAGAGGGAAACCCTATTTTACAACAATAACACTACCAAAGCATTCTAGCGTGCATTCTTTTATCCTAATTATAGCTCTAACCTACTCATAGAGTATATGTATTTTCCCTCTAAACTCATTCGAAGAGTTGAGTTCCTCCATTCATTTCCAAATCTTGTCTCTAGGAAAATTGTCTAAGGCTTTTTTGAAATATGCAAAATAGGGAAAGGCATCTCTGTCTTGGAGATCCCAACCTTTCTCAATAAGGTGTCTACGAGTGACGTAGTGGTCAATGGTAAAGTGTTTCGGTCTAAACCCAGCCTGCTCTTTCACTCTCTTTTCTTCTTTTTCCATCTAACTACTGATTTTGTGCTCTATCATGCCCCAAAATAATTTACCAAGAAGCAAATTGACCATAATCATACAATAGATAGAAAAATTATTAAAATCGTCATTCTTGTGGAGAGGAATAACCGCACTAGTAGTCCAAGTAGTTTCATTCTCCACTTCAAAAATTCACCTTGTTGCCAATCAATATCTTTTGCTTCATTACTTGCTAGGATCTTTATACCTTGTTTAATATCTTGAACCAAAAAGAGTTCGGTAGAAGTGTTAATTCTAGGATGACTACTTTTGTCTTGTATCCGCTCATATAGGAGTTTCACATAAACAAGCCATTGATTATCTGTGATATTGTTTTATGTTTTCTTTCTCCTTTGTTGGAGTTCTCTTCTTGAGATTAAAAAGCTTTCCTTTTTATATTTTATCAATTTCTCATATATTATTTTGCTCTTCTTGTCTGATTTGCTCTCTTTGACTGTTCTTCTTGTTGTCTTGCACTCTTCATCATAAAATGGGTTAGATGGGAAAGTCTTGTTAACTCCTTTCTTAGATCGCAATCTTTTGCATGTTTCTAGAGCTTTATGCATTAATGGAACAAACAAGTTGCTACATATGTGGTCTTTATTTTCCCGTATTTCCTTATGTGAAGAGTCATCTTTTGTTATTTGAAGAAGATGATCCAAAGCAACCACAAATAACCCTAGATTTTCTTAATTCATCATGATTTTTACTTGAGTATGACTTTTCTTATGCAATACCCTCTATTTTCTGAGAATTATAGTTGTGGATTCCAAATTTCACAAAAAGAAGCATGTGATCAAATTTCAGCTCAAAAGGACAAGTCCCAATACTAAAATCTAGCAGTCTAGAAGTAGAGTCTTGGGAACACAGTCCACAATACTTTGACTGTTGTAGGTTTTCTAGGTAATAACTCCAAAAAATGGCTAACTTTTCATACCATTACATATATAACCAAACCATGCAAGCTAAAAACACATAGAAGCTTAGCCCCAAAGTGAGACACGTTCCCTTGCCCATCTTGTGAAGTCCTTTCCCAAAAATTATCCTTGTTTACTTCTAACCAAAGTGGATTATCATCTCCTCCCTCCTTGTTATCCAACTAAATGGTCTGATTGTTTGTTGTCTTTGCATTAAAGTCACCCACCAAAACTATCTCTCCCAAAGTGCTAAAGTTAGATGTCTTATTTTAATGCTACATAAGGATCTTCATTGTCAAGACTCTTCTTTTTGTAAAACATAGAGTTTTTCAAGGCAAAGTAACACGTAGCTAGCCAAATTATAACATCACTATCTGCTATTTTCAGCTATATAAACTACTTATTCAGATCCTCTTTCTCAACTTTTATAATACCTCCCCACTCTTCCTTGATTAAAACTGCAATCCGCTCATGTATGTTACCTGTTTCTGTGATGCAAGAGCATCCTTGGATTGTTGGCAATCTTGCCTCACCTAAAAATATTTCCCTTTCAGTTTGTTCTTAGTTTTGTTAGTCGTTCTATGTTTCCTGTCGCGCTCCTTAGTTTTGGAACATTTGTTGCTGCGAACCCAAGGGTTTGTTTTGGACATCATGTTTAACTTATGTTTGGGCTTGCACCTCATTTGTATACTTCGCTATGGAGATATTAAAGATTCTTGGTCAATTTAGAATGTTCTTCATGTTCTTACAGTCAGTTGAGGTTTTCTGATCTTGTGGAGTATTTTCCCAATCGGTGAAGTTTGGTGACTTATATCCCGATGTTTGTGGATCTTTGGTCGATGTCTCTCTTCGAACACAGATCATTTCTACGTATTAGTAATGAGATCTTTATGATTTGGATCCTGACCTATATTGTGGGATTATATTTTCTTATCCTTGGAAAATGTAATTGATATGGGCGACATGATTGTGAACGCTCTATATATTGAGGCTCTTGAATCTTGTTTGGGGGAGTTCTCAGGAGCTGTTAGAGTAAAAAGGTATTTTCACTTATTAATTAAATCATTATTGATTTAATTATTAAGTCGC
>MU224450.1:10478-21666 GCA_018584345.1 Thuja plicata
TGAACATACAAGAATTAATAGTAAATGCAAGAAGACATCATAGATATCAAAATGGAGATTCCATTGTATTTTATTAATGTAGATTTGGATACCAGTACATTCACAAAGACTCAAAACCAATAGTCAGGCCCAATTTAGTAATCTGCTTTGTAGTCTTATTTTTACCATCCTCCTTACAATATTACAACTTGACACTTATAGGTAGCCCCAGTCATCTTGGAATCCTTTTGGAAAATAAGGATGCAACAAGCTATGGATGACTGGGCTAAAGGACAAAATACAGTTACAAAAAGAGACAAAACTTATGGCAGATGAGATAACAATATTTGCTATAAGCCATGTAATCATTTGTCTTGTGATCGCCTGAATGCTTGAAGTTGCTCAAAGGCAATTGGGTCTTTGTCACCTAGATTTTGTTCTCTTGTTGGTGTAGAGGTCTAAATATTTGATCTGCTCCATTATCTTAACCTCCTTGATGCTATTTGTCCCCTTCATATTTGTTATTTCATGCTATGGGAGTAACTATACCATATCTATTGACCCAAACAGTGTACACCTCATCACTTGGCCACTCGAGGTTGAGAACTTCATCTTTGTGGTTGTTAAACTCCTCCCAGTCACTGTTAGCCTTCTCTACTTCTGCTTCCCAAGACTCAAAAAATGCCTTGGCTTTGTTCAAAATATCAATGGTTAATACAAACCAGCCAGTGTTTGCCAGTGTAACAATACTCTTTGTCCTGCTAGTCAGTGCCTCGTTTAACTGCCTCAGCCATAGGGCTTCATTCTTTATGCTCCCATCCTTTTTGAAAATTTTAGGATACATATCATACCTATCCTTGGACAACTCTCCCCTTAGGGTTATGATTTTCTTCATAACCATGTTCCTTTTGGTGTCTAAATTGATCATCAATTTGAGACACTTGTGAGTGTTTGTTAGGAAAAAATCAATATTAATTTGTTCTTTCGAGAGGGAATATAAATATTTGACATGGGATACCTTCCCTTTCCACTTATTTACTATCAGCTCCCATTTCTTCTTTTCATCCTCATGCCAGCTGGTGATGTTGGTGATCTTTTTTCCTAGTGAGTAGAGGTTAGCAAGGTTAATTTCACTGGCACATCTTTTGAGATTTGAAAATATCTGATCTGTGTGCTTTTGTTTCACCAATTCTTCAGCTTCTTTGTAGGCCTGGGAATCTTCTAAGTCCCTCTTACCCTCTTCTTCTAATCTTGTCCTTTCATTGATTAGCATGTTCTTCTCAGCTTCTAATTCTTCTCTCTTAGCATCAATAGCTTCCTGACTAGTAGGACTTAGAGGTGCAGGGGATGGGGGATATGTTATAAATGGACTTGAGGAGGAAGGCTAATATGGGTCCTGAGAAATTAGCCTTTGGGACACCAGTTGAATCTTCTGCTTACCTTCCAACTCTGCTATCTTGTTATCCTTGATCAAAGATTTCATCTTCTCTTCATTGTAAGCTTTGAGCACAAACTCATATTTTTCATTCAGGCTAGCATATGCTTCCTTTTCTTTCTCTGACACTTTCATGCTCAAATTGGCAACCTGTACAACAAGGTTATCCGCTTCAGTTCCTGAGGTATCTGCAACCCTTTTCACAATTAGGCTACCTGTGTCTTCAGTCTCATCATCTTCTTTAATTCTTCCCTTGTCCTTTTTCTTCAGTGACCAGATTGCCAATGTTGCATGATCCTCACTAAACTGGGCACCAATTGATGTCCCAGTAGGGCTTATGGGTTTAGCTTGTTTCCTTATAGCATCAAAAACTACCACATCAGCTAAATCCCATTGTGGCAATATGAGAACTCCTTGCGTTTTGATCATTTGTCTACCCTCTTCAGGAGTAATCTTATCAAATTTTGATATCAATTCTTGCTTGAATACTTTCTCTATGTCCACCTTGGCAGCATTGGGTTGAACTTCTATCATTTTATGGCACTTATCATTGTATTCACCAATATGGCATCTCCATAGGAACTAAATAAAAGCTCTAGTTTTGATGAAATTGTCATCAGATAAGAATTCATCACTAGCTTGTTTGGTCACAGGATCTAATTCCTTGCCAGCAAATTCTTCCACTGTGAGGTCAGATGATGTATGTTTAGGCTCTTCTGGCATCCCTTCTAGTAGTTCTTGAGTGGTAACAACTACTTCACCAACATTTCTCATCTTGAGAAATTGCTCAGCAATAGTCTGGTCATCATATTGCATAGGGGATTGGGAAGGAGAATACAATTCACCTCCTTGTTCTTTTGTCTCCACCCTTTTCCTCTTCGGAGAGGGTACTTCTTGAACATCAGTATCCATTGGCCTCTTTCCCTTATGCTGGATGGGCTTATCAACTCTGGGAGCAACAATGGTATATCCTCTTCTTTTGTATACTACATAGTTCCCAAGTGGAACTATTCTGCTTTGTGGGAATCTATTCAAAATATAAATAGCCTTTTCTGGATCACTATCAACTACTCTCTGCCTCTTCTCGTTTAGGGTTTGCATTATTCCCTCAAAAATATTCATTAGTGAATCAATTTTATAAGACCATGGGAAAAAATCCTTTAGAGGATCATAGGTCTTGTCAAAATTATGGACAAAGTCCAAGGATTTCTTATATGCCATCCATTTTTCCTTCCTGACTTCTTGAACACCTAGGTCAAAAATGTTCTTGATAATATCCTCTAGATAGTACAATTGATGCTTTAGCATTATACAATTGGTCCTTTTCCTAAACATGCCCATGATAAAATCTTCATTATCTGCACACCTAGATATGGAAGTGGATAAATGATAGGGCTCAAAGTATGTGCCAAACTGTGTCCACCCCTCTTTTGTTATGATAAAGTGATGGGCTCTAGTGAGGGTAGAAAAGATATTTCCCTTCATCTTTTCGGTCAAGGCTTCCTCCTGCAGCCCACCTAACTGTCTTATAATTTATGCTATCCCAATCTTGAGTGGGACTCTGTAGGGTAACACATAAGGAGTACCTCTAAAACCATAAACCCTAATCACTGTGGCAAAAGGGTACAAGATTAAATGTCCCTAGTTGTGAGCAATTTTCAACTCAGGGGCATACTCCATAGGCCTTAAAAGCATCATCATTTCATTGTGAATTCTAGCATCTTGGTTGCTTAGCAATGACTTAAGTCTGGTTGCAAAAACTTTGTCAAAATACACATAGCTAGCATTCTTTCTGTCCCAGGACAAATCTGTACTCCACATCTGCACAGGCAACTCTTTACCATCTTGGAATTTTTCCAATTCCATTTCTTCTTCAAAGAAGTCAGCACTGTTGAATAGGAACATATGCGTCATGAGGGAATACCAACCCATTGGTTTCTGTATATTGCCATCTTGGATCCCTGACAAACCATCATGCATTTCCTGAGCAATATATAATGCATAATCAAAAACCACTGACAAGTGAGGATGCAAAATCTGAACAACCATCAACATTATATGGACAGGCATTTCCCCTTCTTCATTTATCCCCAAAACATTGCACAAGGCACTGTACATTTTTCTGGCTGTACCATTGAAAAGATCCAATTTAAAGGGTTATGGGGTTTTAGGCTCTATCACTACCAAGTCTCCTATTTTATTGGCATACCCCTTCACTACTTCACCCATGTAATAGTCTCTTTGGTTATTGTATATTTCTTTAAAATACTCAAAATCAATATCATCCATATTCTGGGAAGTGTCAGTCAGCTTGAAAATCCTTCTGATTTCATCTACTGATACAGTCAATATTATATCTCCCCTGGTGTCCCTAACAACCCTAGTCAACTTATCATAAGTGTTCACAATCAAGATGAATAGATCAGTATCCATGAACACACCGGGAGCTATCAGTTTTCCCACATCTAATTCCCAAATATTGCAGTCCATAGTAGAGGCATTCCTTTGACTATAGGTCGTCCTGAACAGGGTAAGGCCATTAAAACTAGTAATGGCATCTTTTTCCCACCTACCCGAATCATATAACCCTTCCCCAATTTTGAAGCGGGGATGTTGTGGCACTGCCTTCTTAGCTTGTGTGGCATCCCCTGAAGACAATGGTAACTGCTGCAACAAATCCTCCCTAACGTTCCATTTTTGGTAATCGACCTGTCCCAAAATTTCAACTCTAGGGGCCATTCTAAGGGTTTTCTATCAATACTAGAACTGATTCTAAAACAAGAGCTTTAAAACCTTCTCTGAACTACAAATTCCGCCCCAATTTTGAATGCAAGTGAAAAATAAGCTTACCCATTCTACACAGAAGTCACGTGGAGCTGGTTTTCTTCACAATTCCATCTTTGCTCAAATTGTTTTGGTGAATTATTGAGGCTGCAGTTGGCTTAATCAATTTTATGGCCTTAGTCAAATCTGTATTGAATTCGACTAGAGATATCACACATTCTGCAATTAATCCATAAGCTTCAATTTTGTGGCTTAACGACTCTCTACAACTTGTTCTGTCAATTTTGAATTTGTGTCGTCGATTCTAGACATCACGCTTCGCATCTGACGGCTATCTTATTTTCTAGAAATCACTATTGACTGAGGTCATGTGTCACCTCTGCTTATTCGCTTATTCATTAGATGTCGAGCATCTTGGAGATAAGCGAATAAGCAAGTTGTTAGATATGTAACAACTTAACTAAACTTTAAACCTTCGCCAGCTTTGAGTGCTTGGGCCCACCAACTGCCAGATGTCATCACCGCTTATTCGCTTATACATTAGATGTCGAGCATCTTGGATATAAGCGAATAAGCGAGCTGTCAGATCTTTCCAAACTTGTGTACTATTTAATAGAATACCTTTATGATATTCTCGGCCCCACCAAGGACACGCGTTGCCTCCGCTTATTCGCTTATATGTTAGATGTCGAGCATCTTGGATATAAGCGAATACGCGCACCGTCCGATCTTTTCTAATTTGCTTGATACATAAGAGAATGATGTAAAAGGGACCTACATGGCGAGACTTAGGAATTATTAAAGTGTTTAGGATGATACAATCTTTTGACAAAAGCAACCCATTCAACACAAACACATGACTTAAAATGACTTAAGTGACCGAAAAAGTAACACGAAAATAGAACCGGCCGAGGCATTTAGGGTTTTCTTAGTCATTTTTAACAATTTTCAATTAGGCTGAGGGTTTGAGGAACTTTTTCAAAGAGATTAAAATAATTTGAAACTCAATCCTGAAACCCTTGACACCAATAATGACAGGAGACCCTAAGAAAATTACAAGACATAAATTAGACAAGAAATAGCACCAATAGGGAGGAGGGGGGGTTGAATCCGTTATATCCCAAAACTTATAACCTCAATCAACTTTTAAACTTTAAATCTCAAATCTGAATGATGAATATTAAAGCAAGATCACAACACATTAATCAAGACATAACACCAAGATTTTTGACATGGAAACCTAGTTAAGGGAAATAACCATGGTGGGGATCTAACCAACAAGATGATGTAGTGTGTTAAAATCACTATACCCAGCTAGGTGTATTTCAAGGAGAATGCATATGTATTCAGACTCACTACCTAGAGCTCACTGCTCAAATACAACAAGGGCTACAACCCAAAGGAAGACTTGCTACCTTACAAAAAAGTAGATGGGAAGCAATCCATTGTGGACTAAAAGCCACTAATAAAGAACTAAGTGATAACATCTCTGTTGTGCCATAATTGTTCCAATGAAGTACATAATACATCAGATCTCTACCTCAATTTCAGATTCCACCCATACTTCTTCGCACAATCTCTCATACAAACATGATTTTGTCACCAAAATGATAGTACATCATTACAGTTATACAATTCATCAAATTATTTATTTAAGGTCATCCAAGGACCTAAAGTACAATTTATTGTAATTTATTGTCACTGAATCTGACAACGCCACCATCATACCTCTCCAACTTCACAAATTTTCTCTTATCTATGATCATGTGATGTGAACAATTGTTGTCTATCGCCCATTAATATTTTTATTTAACATGTGTAACCAAGGCTCTTTCTTCATTTAAGAAACTTGGATTCTCATCTTTGATAGAAATAAACACAATCTCATATTCACTCTTTTCAAATTCATCATCAGTTACACCTTCATTAGCAGCATAATAACACTTCTTATATTTAGGTTGGAATTTCCCAGGCTTGTACTTAGGCTCTCTATCCAGACATATTGAGACAAAATGACCAATCTTATTACATGAAAAACATTTCAAAGGTAACTTTCCTTGATACTCACGAACTCCCTTAAGAAATATTTTGGTAATTAGGGCTTCAAGATCTTCAATATTTCTCTCTTCTTCCTCAATCTCTTCCATCTCCTTTGCATATCAAGATCCATACGTTGATGAACTTTCTCTAGGTTCATATATTTTCTTATTCTGAGAAATAGTAGCTTTAAATACATATTCAACTTTAGGAAGACTATCACCAAATTCTTTTATCTCAAAGGAAGATAACTTACCAACCAATGTGTCTTTTGTTACTGGTGACATTTTCTCGATCTCTTCAGTAGCAACAACCTTTTGATTTAAGTAGGAGGCAAGGATCTAAGTATCTTAGAAACAATTTCATCCTCATCCAATCTTCCACAGACACATTTGATTCCACAAAAAAACTCATTCACCTTTAGTATGTAAGAAGTAATGTTTTCATCCTCATTCATCTTCAATGATTCATATTTCCCTTTCAAAATTTGTAGCTTGGCTTACCTCACATAGAAATCTCCTTCATGCAAAACCTCAAATTATGTCCATATATGATGTGCAAACTCTAATTCCATGATATTTGTATATTCTATATCTGATAAGGTGTTCAATAATGCTTCTTTAGCTATGATATTGTACTCAAATTGCTTCTTCTCATCTGTAATAGCAGTAGAAAGATACACAAGTAGATTGTAAGATTTATTTGTGATCTCCTAGTAGTCTTCTCCAATGCATCTCAAGTGTGTAATCATCCATCCTTTCCATATGGAATGTTTAGTGCCTTCAAATCTCGAACTATCTTTCTTAAAGGCTACCAACCCAGATCACCTCAAGCAATCAAGCTTCCAAAAGAGGTTTTAGCTCTGATAGCAATTGTTAGAAACAAGGTAGCACACAACTGAGAGGGAGGGGGGGTGAATCAGTTATGTCCCAAAACTTATAACCTCAATCAACTTTTAAATTTTAAATCTCAGATATGAATGATAAACATTAAAGAAAAATCACAACACATTAATCAACACATAACACCAAGATTTTTGACATGGAAACCCAGTTAAGAGAAAAAACCATGGTGGGGATCTAACCCACAAGATGATGTACTCTGTTAAAATAATTATAACCTATTAGGAGTATTTCAAGGGGAATGCATATGCATTCACACACACTACCTAAAGCCCACTTCTCAAATACAACAAGGGTTACAACCAATGGGAAGACTTGACGCCTTACAACAAGTAGATGGACTACAATCCACTAATCAAGAACTAATTGATAGCATCTCTATTATGCCAATATAGTTCCAATGAAGTACATAATACATCAGATCTTTGCCTCAATTGTAGATTCCACTCATACCTCTTTGCTTAATCTCTCATACACACATGATCCTCTCACCAAAAGGATATTACATCATTACATGTATACAATTCGTCAACTTATTTCTTCAAGGTCGGCCAATGACCTATTTACAAATATTTAATCAAATACAATACAATCATCAATGTGATCCAAGAGATGTCGACTATGACATAGTAAGGATCCAAATCTTCATCCTCGAGCATGCTCCAACTCCATAAATCATACCTCGATCCATCACAAAACACTACACCACCATGTTGACCAAGAATAATAAGAACACCAACACGCCACAAGAAAATCACCAAATCTGATCACATATCTCAATGTGATCCAACAACATGAATATGACACGATCTAGAAACATTAGCAAGCACTGTGAAATGCCATAGCAACAACCAAAACAAATTTGTCTCAAAATTCACCATTATCTCTGCACTATTCAACAATAACACCAATCAGTAAACTCTGTCACTTAAGAAAAATAGATTTCCTACATCCAAATCATGAATCACTCGAGTTGAGGACACACATCCATGTCCTAAACTCTCCACTAGGTTAGAAACTAGAAATATTACACAACCAAGCCACGCCGATCCAAACACTAAAACATTATCTCTTCTTGAACATCGAAAATACCAGTCTCTGATCAATCATCCATAACTCACTCAAATCACAATGCGAACCTCTGTAAATTGACATAAGTCAACTATAGACATCCCTGAAACCATCTGTACGTTTGCAACATCTAATCTTCAATACATTAGTAATACCAAACCAATCTTCTCACTAAACATACTAAGAATACTGAAAGAAATAAAGAAATATGTTGATATCAATGAAAAAACATTAATGTCAACACATATATGAATGATAATCCAACAATCTCCCAACATATTTCCTCTGACGACATATTATGCATCTCGTCCAAACTTTTTTGGATTATACTCTCCATCTCCCATGGCTGATTTTTTATTTTTTCTACCTTCATCTCCTTCCTTCTATCTCTTGATTCCTTCTCCATCAATTCATTAATCTTTCCTTTACCAACCTCCCCAATCCCAATAGACTTAGGTGTGTCTTCTTGTTTCCGCAGTATTCTTTATTATGCTTTCTCTCCACCGTTATGATTCCCATAAGGTACCATAATATTCTGATATTGCATGTACTATTCTCCTGTTAATTGGTATGTTTCCATGACAAAATATTTATCTTGGAATTTCTCTATTTTTTCAGGAGTCTTAGAATGAATCTAACAACTGCCTAGTGGGCTATGTTTCTAGACAAAGATGCTTTTTTAACCATCTTATTTATCATAGGAACACCATTAAGCTCTTGTCTCCCTTGGTTGTCAAATGGTTTGATTATCTACATTTTTCCCAAGACTTGTTTGCAATTTTTTCTAGGATTTTCCATCACTTGTAATATAAATTCTCTACTTCTATCTATTCATTCACCATTGTCTCCACTCTTGATCCTCCATTGGTTAATAAACATCATTTCTCTTCTTATAATAGTAAACCAAAGTCCAATAAAGTTTCCATGTAGAAAAAAGAGAATGTATTCTTCTGAAAGACTTTTATCTCTCCATTGTAACTCTATTAATATTTATCTCTAAGACTCTACTTTTATGATCCCAAACTTCAACTTCTGGAAATAGATTGAAAGTACTATTTCTTTTGAGTATGCAATCATTTGCACTATTTGGATCAAATTCTACTGGGTACATCTCCTTGATCCAAGGGCCTTTTCCATTTAGGTTATTACAACTACTACCCATTAAATGATAATCTTTGCTCATTGAGTCATCCTGGTCGTAAGATATATTTTGAATCCATTCTCCAAATTTTGAGATGATCTTGAAGGGGGCAGGGAAAGATTTCCATGTACCCAATAACACACACATTCTAGGAGGGATCTTTGAGTTGTTAACACAGAGATAATGAATCTTTAAAAAAATTCTAAGCTTGTTTCCAATAACTTCTAATATTTTTGATTCTCTGTACTCTAAGGAAGATTATCTAATTGTATCCAAAAGGGGATAAATTTAATATTCTAATCTCCTACTTTGAAGTTCAGAGACCAACTTTGCATATCTAATCCAAAATATTTGAAAAACCAACAATTCTTTCTAAAAACTTTTTCTTTACGCTCTTTTGATTTGAAAATAGTTATGAAAAACCCTTTATAAATGTCCTAGAAAGCTACTTCTTCTACATCTTCCCAATTATCATTTATCCATCTATTCAAATCTGGGCCTGTTTGTTTCGCGAAATTTGTGTATGCTGGAATATCCAATTTTGGAATTCAACTGAATTCTGGAATTCTGCTATTCTGAAAATGAATTCTAGAATATGGGCTGGACCCATTTGGTTCACTCGGAGGATGACTGAGAAGATGCATAAGAAATTTTAATTGTTTATTTCTTAACTTTTTAAGTACGGTGTGTATATGTGTGTGTATATATACACATGTGTATATATACACATACATACACACATATACACACATTTTTGTATATATATACACATATACATACACACATATGTGAGTTGTATGTATATATACATATATACATACATGTATATATACATATATACACACATGTGTGTATATATACACACATACATGTATACACATATACACACATACACACATGTGTGTGTTTATATACACACACGTGTGTGTATATACATGCACACATGTGTAGGTATATCTACACACATGTATGTACATGTACACATGTGTATATACACACACATGTATATACACATCTGTATATACACACACATGTATATACACATATACACACATACACATACATATACACACGTGTAAAGCTTAAATTTGGTTTTATAAAAATTGGAATTGGAATAGCCAATTCCAATTCCACCTATTTGGATAGAAGATGCATATTCCCATTTTGCGACAAAATTGAAATTTGAAAATTCCAATTCCAAATTTATAAGATGACACAAACATGGAATTGGTATTATCCTGAATTAGATAATGCAAATTCAAGTATCTAATTTGGTGAAAAAAATGGGCATAAACAAAATAGATAATTTTCAAAACTTACATATTAATGCTTCCTCTAGACAAAAAATAAATTTAAAAAAAAAACAAAAAAAAAACACAATTATCTCTTCTCTTGTAGAGTCCGCCTCTTGATACCACCGCTTCTACAGTAGTTTTCTTCCCCATCCTTAGGGTTTTGTTCTATGTCCTGTGGCTCACCCTAGCTCCTGTAGCTTTCTTGACCCATATCTTTCTGGGTTCGTTTTACTTCTCATTTCCAAATTATCTCCTTGAATAAGGAGGAAACCCTAAACCCTCTCCTAGAAATGGGTTTCTTCTGCTATATTCTTCTCTCTTTCTTACCTTTCGTTGTACTTCTACATCAATTACTCTGATGATCTGATTATTTTTTGAGAATGTATCTTCCATCCCTCTTTTCTGCCATCGTCTATGTTGAAATTTTCCGTCTTGACCAAGAAATTGTCTGGTTAACTGATTCAGCTCCGTCCTCTTGTTGAAAATGCTCCAGTATTGTGCTGTCCAATTTATTTTTGGGGTAAAGGCGAGTTTATTGGCACTC
>MU224450.1:53263-96766 GCA_018584345.1 Thuja plicata
CTTCTGGTAATCTGTTAGGATATACCTCAATTACAAAAGACTGTTAAGTCCTGCTCTGTTAAGAGACTTAATGCTTCAATGGTTAAACTGAAACAAAATGACCTATTTCTAATGCAACTTAATTGCAAATTTTTAGATCTATCTACTTACAATATCTTTCTGATCAATGTATCAATACAATTCCTTTGTACTCAACTCTTTCTTCTCTATGATGCTGTGCTTCTTTGTCTATCGGTGTCTATAGAATTATTTAGCTCTCCCTCAGCTTGATTGATCAGGACTGCATGAAGTTAATCCTTCATCAGTTTATCTTTAGCATCTTCTATCAGTTCACTCCCTCGTGTATCTGATTTCTTATTGACCACCACATGAGAATGAATTATGCTTGTCTCTTAAATAGACATGATTTCCTTAATTCTAGGTTTTTGATTCTTGGCGTGAAAAATAATCCAGCCAATTTGATTTATGGCTTTAACTCCTGCTTTATCTCATAGTTATCTTCTTGCCAACTGTACAAATCACTTTAATTAACTATGTTTGAATAAAACAAATAAAACAACTAGTTAAGTCTATCCTTTAGCTCTGCCAGCTAGAGATTTTGTCATTTTCTGATCTCTCTGTTCCGTCGGTCAATTCTGCAGTTTGTCACCGGTGAAAACTGCCAGTTCCATTGGTGTCACTTCAGTTAGCTTCAGGATCTTCAGCTGTTGGGCATCATTGGATCTTGTTCATCGGGAAACACTATTTTTATCTCATCAGGCATCATATGATTCTTCTTCGTTGGGCAACACTGTCTTCTGCTCGTCGGGCATCACTGTGACTTTTATCTCTGTCTTTACCGATGGTGTGCACTCCGCGGGTGTAGTCTATAACTTAGTGAATACTATAATTTTATGCATTACTGAAAGAATAACCTTTATTCCATTGGTTCTCTGAAGTCTTTGGCATGACCATACAGATGATATCAAGTTGACATCAATGACAATACAAACCATTGACTGATTTAATGTCTTGCATCATCTTCAACTTAATATAGTCAATCATTTAATCAGTTACACGTCATCACATTCTTCATTCCACACAAATATTAGAGTTTGGAGAGAACTTATAAAGGTTATTCAAGAGTGATTTGAGAAGATTTTGAAAATATTTCACCTATGCATCGTCAGCAAGTATTGAGAAGGTTGAAGACTCGTTGTTGCCGATTTACACAGAACCTGTTTCATAAACTCTAACTTGAAGAAATGGAATCCAGTTCATCCGTTGGCATGAAAAGACAAGACAAGGCAATGATGAATATTTAGTTGGTCAGGAGTGACACGTGTGCACCACAAAATTTTTTAGCTGTTCCTGAAACTACGATGAAGGGAGATCTTATAGGAGCCCTGTCATCGATTCCACCCAAGGTACTTATGATCCATGATGTGTGAGAATGATATATGTGTAAAGTTGGAGAAGTTGGAGATTTTGAATTGAGGGAAGCATATGATAAACTATGTGTAAATGGAGTTTTAAAGGCTGATCATCAACATATTGCCGAGAAAGGGTTAGTTTGTGCCCTAGACTTCTGACACGACTTTAGGGTTGAGTGGATTAGGATTGTGTTGAGAAGGACACATAATATGCGTCTATGGTTGGAAAATGGACCAGTAAAGATAACAAAAGACATTATTCACTGAGTTACTAGTTATCCCATTATGTAACGGAAGTGTAGAATGCACTATCAAAAAAAGGAGGATATTGAAAAATTCACTTTTGCCGAGTGGAACAAACGAGGAATGACAATTTCTATGATCACCGATCTAGAAATTGATTTTGGAGTTAGAGTCATTGCACACAAATTCTATCAATCTAGTAGATCGAACAGTGTCCCATGTGTAGCAGTTGATCAGGCATGGAAAATAGTAAAGAAGGATCATACTTATGATCTTGTCGAGTTATAGTTGACTCAACTTGCTGAGAACCTATCAGAAATAAGGAAGGAAAAGAACTCTATGTATAAGTTTTGTTCCTTGTTTGTATATTCTTTTATGTATAGAACACTTTTCCTACAATTGGAGATGTTGTATGGAGTCAGGATTGACCAATAACAATTTAGATTATTGAGTTCATTCAACAATTAGGAGAGAATTTTGATACGGTGATGGGTAATTTTTTGTAAAGTTCAAGAAAAAGATAAGACTAAGGAGCAGAATCCTGGTATCACTAGTGGAGAAACATTATAATGATGTTTTCTTTCTAGCTGACACTAATATCACCTCTGTGCAAGATGTAGTACCGAGGGTAGCATAGAAAATGCCATTACCTTATGAAGTAAACATAGATGAAACATCTGCAGTTATCACAACTCTACTTGCAGAGGAAATTGATAAAAAGACCAAGAGATTTGGAAACTATGATGAAGCTAAAAAAAAGATAACTTCAAATTTGAAGGCTGAAACAATGGAGGGGAAGAGAAAGAAAATTGTTAAGAATCTTGAGAAGATGTTAGGAGAAGAAGAAGAAGATGCATGAGTACAGATCACATCAGGTCAAAGAGAGGACCAATCTAGTGATTCTGAGGAAAGTGGTGATGACGTGGAAGTGGACATAAAGGGAAAGAAAGTGATGGTTGCCGAGTCAGCCAAGAAGAGGAGTTCACAACAAAAATCTAACCCTACTGCCACATCTCAACCGAGAACCAGAGCATCAACAATTACTATATCTACCAATCAACCAAAGAAGAAGTTGGTAAATGATGCTGAAGGGGTAAGCTCAGGAAAGAGAAAACAAGTTCAAACTAAATCTGAGCCAAGCCACCCTATAAGGAAGTCAAGAAGAAATTACATTATGGGTAAAGATGAAGAAGATGAAGACATGATAGAAACCGAGGACATCAGCAAGTTCAAAATTTCCACATAGACACACTTCTAATGTTGATGAAAATTGTCACAACATCTGGAATTCAGCAGGTTTGTTTGGTTTTAAGTTTATTAAGTTTAAGAAATTAAACAAATCTGATAAGGCTAAGATAGAAGAAGCTATGATGGAAATGTTTCTATCATATAATATGACACCTTTGGAGATTGGGAACCTAGTCCCCGATGAACTAGAAAACACAATTTGATGAGAGATGGAAGCATGTCATGATGACAGAAAGGCAAATCAGAGAAGGAGCATTAGCTCAAATTATGCATGAGTTAACAAAGAAACAAAAAGCTAAATTTATGGATCAACATAGGAATAGATTCATTCCTAAATTGAGAGCCTATTCCATACTGAAAAATGATGTAGAAGGTGTTGTGCAACAAACACAAAGGATATGGAAGATCATCTTTGGATTAATAGTTGACAAGAATAAAGATGAAGGCATATCTACACAAGTTGAGCTTGACAAAAAATAAGAAATTGATGAGCCAGATAATACTGAGGATAAAATACATGATGATATTGAAGATGAAATGATAGACATTATTGAGGATGAGAAGAAAGAAGATGTTGAAGATGATGAGAAACATAAAGTTGAGGAAGAACAAATTAAGGACTTAACAATTGATGAGACAACACAAAGTTTGAATGTCGAGGAACAGGAAAATGAGGCACTCATAATTCCAAACTCACCTACCTAGGCCAACCTTGCAGAAAATACAGAGGGAGATAAAATCAAAGAAGAACAAGTAGAAAAGTATGCATTAGATATCTCTAAATCACTTGAAGAAGTCACAGAGGCGACCAAGACTCTTGAGACCGAGGAGAAACAAGGACCTAAGGAGGAAGAGGAAATTCAAGCATTGGTACAATTACCTAATGTTACTCCTCTGGTATTTACTAAATTTAAGAGTGCTGATACATCTTTCGAGAAGATACTTAATACTTAGAAGGAGAGAGTATCAATCAGTGGAGATACTAGTAGTCTGAAAGATAAACACAAACTGAGTAGCACCTCACTAGCGCCAATGAATAAGAAATCACATAAGAAGACAAAGAAGGATAAGAGATCTGAATTTAGGCTTGAAAAAGTTATATTCATTGAAAAATGGGATACAGATAACTTATCTTGCGAACATATGCTAATCTTCGAGGACTTACTAAACAAGAAGAGGAAGCAAGATGAATTAAAACGTGAACATCAACGAAAACATGTATTACATGAAATAAAAGTAATCTTTGTTGATGCATTTGAATTTCAAGACCTAAATGAGAAGGCACCTATCTTGGAAGAGCTTGTTCATATTGTTCAAAAGGTGAACACCAATGACATAGATGCAAATGAGAAACTCCTACAACGATTTGAGATAAAATTTGAGACCAAGGTACTTGAGAAAGTTGCAGCAAAGCTTATCGAGAAGAAGGTTGCACTTTCTAATCTGGTAAGCAAATTAGAAGAAGTGATAGAGAATGTTATCTCTTTGTACAAACAACTATGTGATGCTGAATTCTTTACAAAGGAGAATCAACAGCTTATTGAGAAGCTACAAATAGATTCAAATTCAATAGGACACTCACTGAGCATGGATGCAAGTTCAAGCTCTTTTCATTTTAGCAGGTTGACACATGCCCAAGGGATACTAGCCACGCTTATGGATAATGATGGCAGAATAAGGGAGAAATTTATTTTAATTTGGACAATGTTGATACCTCATTCAGAGGTTATGCAGAAAGAGGTGAAAGAGGAAAAGGAACTCGCATAGATAGATCCACCTCTAAACATTGCAGAGAGTCTGATTGATCTAGCTACCGAGATAGAAATCAAGTTTAAAGTTTTGGAATCTATAAGGACAAGTTGGGATGACATATTAGCAATGATATTACAGATCCATAAACCATTTTTGGATAAGTATGGTTTGATTGCAATGACCCCAGTAGAGCAAAGTGACAAGAATGAAAAAAACAAGAGGAAAATGTCATAAGATTCAATAGGGGAAATGTAAGTATGTATGTACATATGTTGGATAGGTAGTGAAGTCTTTATGGAGAAAGATAGAGTCAGAATCCTAGAGGGAGTTCTGAGTTCTACGTTCTAAGTT
Organism: Thuja plicata; assembly: GCA_018584345.1. Taxonomy (NCBI): domain Eukaryota; kingdom Viridiplantae; phylum Streptophyta; class Pinopsida; order Cupressales; family Cupressaceae; genus Thuja; species Thuja plicata. The sequence continues at coordinate 58,270 of MU224450.1, forward strand.
CTTTTGAGTACTATTTTTTTTAAAGGAATGAAGAGTCTTGAAAAAAGTTTCTTTTCCACTAATGACAAAGGGGTAGATTGTTGATCTCCAAGTTTTGTTGTCTATTAGTGTCCCACACTTAGTCATAATCAAGGAAGGTTGGTCGGTCATCACTATGATCGAGCCATCTCACTAAGGCCGAGACCAAGCAGTGGTTACTATCGAGTGAGTTCGAGGTCACTGAGTACTCAATGGATGCCAAGAAGAATGATTTGTGAGTTGCATAGAAGAGTTAGTGCCAAGTAATAGCATATAGTTATGTCGAGTGAGACAATATTGAATGAGCACCTGTGTTTGGTTATGTAGAGTAAAACAGTTTTTGTATGTGTTTGGAATGACACAAACACTAAGGTAAACTATTTTGGCAGACTTCTATGGAGCATTTAATGATCATCCAAAAAGATTTAATGCATTAATTATGGGTTCTTTTTATGATTATGGATCCTTATGCAAGACATGCAACCAATCAAAATTAGGGATGCCTAAGCCAAAAAATATGATGGATCTAGATCGTTGATCTTGGTCTAGATGATCTATATATGGGATGCTTCAGAACCTAATTTGTATGTTAGTTATTTTATGTTTGGATGAGGATGTGAAGAGAAAAAATTAGGAGTATATGCATGTTTTGCATATCTGAAGCATTGACCAGACAAAGTGACCGAGAAGAGTAATGAAGAGAAGAACATAAATAAATCAGATTGAGATATCAATTAAGAGTTGGAAAGAGGAGATCCCTTATCAGCATTTGTAGTGCAGACCAAAGGATCAGGTACTGATACATTCTAACAAGTGAATCAGGGTAAATCTCTTAATAGAGTGGTCCTAATTAATAGGTCTTTGTAAATCTCTTAACTGAGTGGTTACTTTTTTGTAAGTTCAAATCCTTTAACAAGGTAGATTTTATAAGTCTGTAAGCTCTTAACAGGGTACACCCCTCATAGGGTAGATCATTAGAAGTGATCAAAAATTTGTAGCCCTAACAGGCACACTTTATTAATATAGTAGTGAAGATTTGTGGGTGTCATCACCACCCAGTGTTACCTTCAAGGGTTTCTATATTACCCAAAAAAATTTCTTATGTGTTCATAATTAGATGTCAATATTTACAACATTTCAATTTGTGTTTATGAATACATGGTTGAATCAGTTTTTTTAGAATTGGTAGAAGTTTTATAGATCTGATTCAACGCCCCCCTCTCAGTTATTGCTTTCCCATATTAGATTTCCAACAATATTAAATTACTAGTATATATTTATGGGTGTTTAATAGGTGATGACAGTGGATTAGAGTTTCACAAGTCTAGGATGTTGCCCTTTCGATCATTTCATATGGCCTAAAAAACTATGTGGAATCCTTTTATGCACATACAAGTTTACAATTTTTGTTGAATATACATCATTCAAATCATTTTAATTAAATTATATTTTAATATTTTATAATCCTAAATTTTGACCTTGTATAATTTATATCACATTTTGGGTTGTATCCTTAGTGTGTGGTCTCCTAGCTCTTACCCGGGCTCATTTTTGTTGAAAGACTAAAAATATGATGTCATGTATCCACATGGTGATCTGAATGGTTTCTCCAAGATCAATACACTTCATGCCTAGATACATTTCTCTAAATCACTAGGTCAGTGGTGCTTGTGGTGCCCCTGACCCTCCAATACACAAACATGTTAGTGCCAAGTTCCTTCCATTTGCTCCATAATCTTGGTGTCTCAATATGACCATTAAAATTATCTTAATTTTTAAAATTACCTTGTAAACCCTATAAAAGATAATTCTTTCAATTAATTTCTACATCTCATCTTCTCAATTCAACATCAAACACAAGCATTTGAGTTCAAGCATTCATGACAATATTTCATCTAATCATATTCCGTATATATAAGCGTTGAGTTAACTTGCAACAACCTTCATGCAAGCATGCCTCTACAGTTGATCTCCTTTTATATCAATTCATGCTATTGCAACAACACTTGTGATTAAATTCAAAGAACATCGCATCAACAAGGTATAAGATTCAAGTGTTTCAATTTCTGATCTAGTCTCTACTACATTACAACACGCTTTCAATTCAATTTCATGGTTAATTCCAAAATCAGAGTTTGACCTAGGAAAACCCTCATCAATCCAACATTTTCATTTCCTTATGTGTGAAATTGGAAGGATTTAAAGACACAGATTTAGAATCAAACAAAAAATCCAAAGACCTACATATTAGAGTTTTGCAAATCCAAAAAGAAGGGTCAACATCACACTGAGTTATGCCAAACATTTCTAATAGAAAATTTGAAGAACACATTGATTCCAGAATTACCAATTTTATTCACATCCAACATTCCAAGGTCGTTGTCACCCAAAGAAATGTAATCCTCCCAATTTCAACCCAAATTTTAGACATATGTTATTTTCTATCTCTTCTTTCTAGATTTGTAAACCGAGTTTGCAATCATTTTGTGGTTTTTTGTGTATTTCAAAAAACCTCAATTTCTAATATTTGTCCCTAGATCTGGTATCCTACTCATACCCCTTTGTAGCAAGGAGTGTTGAATTCACCTTGTTCCCAATCCTTTGATCCAAGTAGATCACTCTCCTTCAATATAATTAAAGTGGAAATAGGCCTAGTTTCCTAGTCATGTGGGCTTTACTTAGTGAACCTGAATAATAGCACGTGCCTTCGTGGCATAATAAATAATCCCCCTATTTTTAGAAAATATTTCCCCAAAATCCTTTTTTTCACCCCCTCCAATACCCCCAACACCTATTTTCCTATATAAGTCCCCACTCCCCACCCCAAAAAAACCCCCTCCCTCTGTTTAGGTAATATATTGCCCCCTTTTTTTGCTCATTTTAAACCTCCCAATATGAACCTACATGATAGTGTATTTCCCCTTCAGTGAAGAACTGGTGTTCCTATTTTGCATGCATAAACTAGTAAACCTTATTTCCCTATGTTATATTTTGATGAACTTGACCCTTTTTGCATAATTCCTAATTTTCAGATTTTATATTTCATGATGAAATTCACTAAAGATAATTGGTTTTCTATTTCACATATGATCATATTTATTTTTAGATATATTTATCAAAATCATGTGTTAGATAATAAATTGCTTCATTTCATGTTACTTGCATTCATTCATAGCACTCTTACATATCACATAATAAGACTTTAAGATATATTTCCTACTTACAAATCACTTTTCAAATCTTTTATCAATGTTTCATGTTGTTATAGGATATAAATTTTAAGGAGGTTAATGGAATGTGTAGATCTCATATAATATTTTGTAGATAATGACAATCTAGAGATGATATTGAAAAAAATCATACTTGTATCTTTCTTAGGGTATCTATTGTTCATGAGGAAAGAGTCAAAACTCATATAAATGATTTTGTTGATCCTCTGGCTTGTAGTTGGCGTCAATGGCCGTGGGGAATTTTTGGAAGTGTCACAAGAGGTGGGATGGCATGCACCCTATAACATGACCTCTAGGGTTTTAGAACCTGGCTCTTTGTGGTTGGTGTTTAGAGAAAAGGGATGAAAGGTCACCTTTAGTCAAACAACCTAAGATAAGGGGAGACGAAGTGCCAAATCAAAGCTTTGTTGGGCGGGCGAAGAATTTGTCAGGTGGTATTTACAGAGGTTTCACCCTCTCTGGGAAGAGTTATATTTTTTCACTCACTCATGATATGGTGCACCACACTCCCTTCCTTGTTGACTGGAGAACGAGAAGCCAAATTTGTCAAACATAGGGATCACACATTCATATCCTTCGAACAATGAAGGGAACATGGTGTACTATTTTGTGAGTGAGTGATGACACAAAAATCTTACTAGAGAGGGTGAAACCTCTATACATACCACCTAAAAAATTCTCCGTCTGCCAACCAAAGATTTGATTTGGAACTTTTCCTCCCCTTAGCTTAGGTTGTTTGACTAAAGGTGACCTTCCATCCCTTTTCCTCAAACACCAACCATGAAGAGACAACTTATAAAACCCTAGAGGTTGTGTGGCAGGATGTACCTTGTCCCACCTCCTGCAACACTTTCAAAACTACCCCTCGACCATCAATGCCAGCCACAACCTAGGGGATCAACATTTTTTCCTGGCATGCCCGGTGGGACAGAGCTAAACATGTCTTCCAAAGTTAGTGCATGCTTTGGGTTTTTAATGGGAACATAGAAAAATAGTGCACACAACAAGTAGTGGTCAAGGTCAAGTTAAGGTAATATGGACCCAAATTATTACAACCACGCTAATTCGGTTTCTCCTCAACCTTGTCATACAAATCCAGTTCCTAGTCGTCAAGATATGTTTCTCGATCTTCAGTGTGAGATGAGGATCATCAAGCTTGAAAGAGAACAGAGTTTCCTTTGACATTCCTTGGAAATGTTGGAGGCCTTTCTTAAGGAGTCATGTTTGACATAAGACCTTTTCATGGAGGACTAGTTTCTACATGAAGAGGTTCCATAAGTTTCATGTTGAATGGGAAATGAACTTGGTTGGAACTATTTTTTAGAGTTCTCTTTTCATTCCTTGATGCTGAACATGATTTCATTTTCAAATGCGGACCAGTGGTTTGGCACTCAAGCCAAAAAATGAATAAGGTCAGCAAGACCCACAAATGATGCAGTCGGGTGAAGAAGATGAACTTCTCCTAGAGGCTAACAGTCTGAGTGTTCTTTTTTTCAAGCTCCCATGTTTCATTTAAGATAATAAGATCCCCATTTTGAAAGAGTCAGAAGTCGTTGAGACATTTTTCAAAGAGGATTCACTACATGAATCCCCCTATGCCCCTCAATAAGAAAAGAGAAGCAGATGATGATGACATGCAATTTGGGGATGAGCTGGAAGCCTTTTTTTCTTTATTAGATGAATGCACCCCAAGCGCCCAGAAAAGGCCATCCCCTACATCCCAGGAGGAAGAACCACCAATTGCCCAACCCTAGGAACATGTCAACACATATCCTATTATAACTCATTTGACAAGGATCTGTGGGTGCCCAATCAGGTATCGCTCAAAACCATTTTCTTGTTAGTCTGTTAAGCTCATGCTCATGTCAGAGCATGAAAAGAGTCTTATCAAATATTTTGAGATGCTCTCTCCCATAATGTCAGAGGAAGTACCCAAATTGAGTCATAATGTCGTCACCTCTGAGGTATCACACCCAAGAAGGGTAATACCCACGTTATCTTTTAGTTGCCAAAATTTTCCAGAGCCATTAATTGCAAAGAAAAAACTAGGTCATAAGGGTGGCTATTTCCAAAACCTAGTAAATGGTTTCTTGTAAAAATATTTCATTGTCAATTAGTGTAAATAGTTACATTTACTTTTGTTTGGTGTGTTTCATTTCCAATAAGCACTACTGCACTAGGTGACACATTTCTAGTGTCCCGTGTATAGTCGTCAATCCCCTATTAGTACAAAGGAACATTTATGATTATTACCATCGTTCATTAAAATTTCTATTTTATAAGTGGTGATTCTTTTTTAAGTTGCACTAACCCTTTTTGCTTGTTAAGAGAAAGTGTGCCAACGTGACATGGTTTTCCCATTTCTCATGCATTCTCAGAAAGGTATACTCTACCTCATCATAACTCTATAAATGATAATGAAGCCACGTGTTATGATATTTCAATTTTTATGACAAACATTGAAGATTCATTTTAAAATTAAAGAATTGAATGCTCCAAAGAATAAATGACAAAAAAAAAAATCATATGTAGACACTGAGATAAAATGAGTTAAAATCATATATTAGACTCTCCCAAGTCTATCAAAAATCCTCCAAACCTTGATGAAATATCTGTTCTTAGCATATAGCGGTCCTCACTACGTAGAAAATATTCACCTGATATCCATTTCAGGGCAGTGAGAACCAATTTTTCATCTTTCCTAACCAGTGCGACCAACCTATCATCATATTTGAATCCTAGGAAGGGTTCTTGAGGAAATGGGCATGTCAATCTCACATGAGTTTCCATAGCTTCTAGGCTAAGTTTGCTAATCCTTCACCCTAGATCTCAAATTTGCTAAATGCTTTATGCCACCTTTAGAATGCGTTTCTCTTTTATAGAGCACCCACCCATCTCTACAGACATTTTTCATTTACTCCGCATCAGAGAGAATGTCACATCAACTTGAAAAAGTACTATGCTCATTTTCCAAGGGCTGCCATATGTCTAAATATAGAATTACGAGCCATGTTTTAGCTGTCAATAGTACCATTAAAGGAGATCTGTACTACTTGAACACTGAAAAAGGTAATTGCATTTACTCTTAGCTTAAAACCAAAGATTGTCTTTGATATCTTTGCGGACTAACATGTTTTTTTGCAACATTTAGGATTGATATCTGTCATTTCATGAAATTAGTGCTATCTAGTTGGATTTTGCATGCTTTTCACTTAAATATATTTACTAATGACGTTGAGATGTCTTTCCTCTGCTTGCTAGGTGAAAAATTAGAGAGTGTTCTACTACCTCCTTGGCGATCATTCTAGAAGGATGATGTCATAATCATCCATGCATATTAAAGCCAATGAGGCAAAGAATAAGATAAAAAGAAAAGAGAAAATATTGAAATCAAAAAGAAAAAAAAATGCAAAATCAAGCTATGTTAGCAACTCTACCAGGGCTATGGACACCTAGATGGCAATAGAGAAATGATAGTGACTGTCAAGGTGATAACCTCTTTGCGGCTATAGACTCCTAACTGGCAGTGAGGCTCTATCTGATTGGCTATGGGATAAATCTCACCTACATAGTATAGTGGATTGGTGGAAACCATTTCATTATCTTAGGAAAAGGAAGGATTAACTCCTTACACACACACAAATCCCTGGATGATCTATTTTTTATCTTTTAGCATATTAATCTTATAATTTTTAAATTTTTTTTCATCGCAGGATTTCAAATGTAACTTTTCATTATGAAGCCGAGACCAAATGTAGTCACTTGCTTTCTTCTTAGGGTGTTCCCCTTTCCTCTTTGGATATTGGTTAGCCATTCTGGTTGGTTGGTTTAGCAATATTATTTTGGCATCCCTTGGCTAACATTTCTTGTATTTTTATCCCTTATTTCTCTCTTAGTGTTTCTCTCTTCTAGATGGTCTCGTACCTCAAAGTTCTCTTGTTTGACCCATGCCCTACTAGAATGGTTTGGCTTTCTCTTTAAGAAGAATCTATGATATTTGATCTTTGCATGTAGTTTTCTATCGCCCTAAAAGATTTCCAAAGAACTCATGGAGATAACCAATCTAAGAAATTTGAACTGAGTTGAATCCCAACATAATGGATAAGGCTTTGGTTTGCGTAACCAAAACTTGTGTGGTTCACTCTCGGTAGGTTGAGATCCCATGAAATTTTCCCAAATGTAGACTCCTACATCACCTAAGCGCTTTCCATGTTTACCTAAATTATTTGATTGCATAGAGTGGCTCATCAACCTTTAAAATCCCAACATCATTGATACATGTCAGCCTGAAGGGGTTTGTAAACACTCCATAGGGAATGTACCTCTTCAAGCTTCCACTAGCCCACCACATGTTCTATGGGACACTCTCGCTTCAATAAGGCTCATCGATACATCATCAGGGCATATTATTTCTTGAGGGAGACTTCACGACTAACATTTTTTCTAGGAAGCTGTCAAATTTGTGACGCTCAGATTGGCCCATGCAATCATTGCATCTCTGATCAAGCCATCATGGTTTTTTGGTTGATCCCATCTAGAAAGTGCGCTCCAATAAACCAATCACATTCAAGCACCTTCCTAGATCACAAATAATTGAGTGGTCCATGCCGAATTGTTTGGATTTTTGATTGATTGAAATAGAATCGTAATCATTCTGAGATTATTTTTTATCGAGGGTTGTTCTATAAAGCCCAGACGATTTGTATTTTAAAAAAAGTTTGGAATTATTGGACCTTGGTTCAATAAGGAGAAGAAATATACTGTATTATTTAAAGAGATTTTGATTTTCTAAGAATGAGACCCTATGGCCTTTCATCTAGGGGTGCATGCTGTAACATATGTTTTCCAGGGCATTTTCTCTCGCCTTGGCATGTTTGCTCTTAATAATTCATAGGTACTATGTACTCAGTGCCTTTTCCTTTTTGTTAATCAATGTGTCATGTGCTGAACTCTCATAGGTTTGGTCCAGTTTGTATATGTTTTTTTGTATCTATCTCCTCAGGAAGAAGGTGTTTAGGAAGTGAGGTATTTTCTTTCGACCCTTATAAGGACTATTTTTGTCTATTCATGAATACAGCCTTATACCGTGTTCCTTGTTGAGGAGACTTGCACTTTCTTTAGGAGTGATGTGGCTTAATTTGGACCCTTGCAGTTGCCTCCCATGATAGGATATGAATGTGTGAGCCCTATGTATAATGACTTTGGATTATCATTCTTATGCCAATATTGAAGGGAATGTGGTGCACCATGTCATGCATGAGTGATGAAATAGAACTCTATCTAGAGAGGGTGAAACATCTCTAAATACCACCTATAAAATTCTCTTCCCACCCAACAAAGCTTTGATTTGGTTCTTCACCTCCCCTTAGCTTAGGTTTTTTGACTAAAGGTGATGTTCCATCCCTTTTCCCTAAACACCAACCACAAAGATGTGGTTTCTAAAACCTCGAAGTTTTTTTTATAGGGCACTCCCCGTCCCACCTCTTGCAACACTTCTGAATCTGCCCCTTGGCCAAAGACGCCAGCCGCAAGCTAGGAGATCAACAACTTTCTTCAATGGAGATGCAACTTTAAGAGTAGTAATGGATCATATCGTCACAAAGGTACTTTGGTGCAAGAGAAATAAGCTAAATTTTTTAACATTATTATATCTATCATTCTAGATCCTCCTTATTCTAAAAGATCTTATCTTTTCCATCAATATATTTTGAGACAATATGATGTTATGTATTTTATTATTGATATATCTCCAAACATAACATTGAGTAAATATGAATATTTAGATGAGATTAATTCTTCTCAACCTAATAAAGTGGATATGAATAATAATATCCCTACAAAGATCAATCCTCTTCCATATATTCATCCCTACACAATAAGTTTCAATAAGGTCCACGATAAAAATCCCTTCACCTTCAAAATTAAAAATATATTATGAAATTGGATATAATATGATTTGTAGGAAGTACTATAGTGGAAAAGGTCTTGGAAATATGGAGCAAGGAATAAAATTCCCTATAAAACCTCTTCCCTCATAATGTACTAGAGAAGACTTAGGATTCACAACTCAAGAAAACATTATTCGCAACCTTGTTCAAGACAACTTGAATGTTGTTTCCTAAGAAAAGAAGCGTATAGTCAAAAAATAGAAGCACTTCCATTGTAGACTGGTTTATCCCTCTGAGTAAGTGGTTTAGGGTCATTTTAAGAGCCTTGAATGGGTCTCTAACTTGGATATGGCTTTCCTCTTTTTCTACCCCATTTCCCACTTTTCTCTGGCCTATTTCTGGCATCCTAAACTGCAAACCTGAGATTTTTGACCTCAGGGTAAAAATCGACCTTTCTGGGTCAAGGTAAACCTCAACCTTTACCTAGGTCAAGGTAAAAATATACCCTAACCTAGGTTAGAATCAACCTCGATTCTGAACCAGGGTCCATATTTCAAGTTTGTGGGGTTTTCAGATGTCGGGCTTTGGAAAGGTTTAATTCCTGCTTCTGGGTCAGCTATTTCGGTCTTCGGAGCAACAAATCTTGAAATTATATTTAATATAGGTCCACTTCTAGGGATATAGGTCTAATTGGAATTTAATTCTTCCTATGTAGGCCTCTTTAGAAGATTGTGCCCTAGATTGGTATATAAGGAAGCATTCTGCTCTCATTTTCTCTAACTATCCAAGCAAGTGAAATCTAAGACACAAGAAGATGAATCATGCATCCAAACTCTATTTATGATCTATTGAAGAAAGCATCTACTCTCAAGCATCCAAATACATTCAAGCATTCAATTCATCAAGGAGATCCATTGGTAGCCATTGAAGGATTCAAGCTCTATGGAGCCCTCTTGTTGAATATTTCTCCATCCACATTCCTCCAAGCCTCTTCCTATTCCAAGATCCATTCAAGATTGGTGTTGAAGATCTACAAGTAATTGATTTGAGACATCCTACATCTGAAATTCTACATTCTACATCCATTTGGTGCACACATACTTGTGGATCCATGGATTTGAATCTACCACAAGGGTTTCTATACAAGCAAGGTGAATTTGTTCGTTTACTTTGTTTACTTATGCAATTTCAATTATAATTTAAGGTTAATTCCAAAACTAGGGTTTGACTAAGGATAACCCCTCCCCACCAAAAAACAAACCATTTTTCTTGCAGGGACAGGTTCAGAACAATGAATTGGAGTGCATATTCGGATACCCTTTTTGGCAAACTATCAGGATCCAGAAATAGATTTTCTGTCGGACTGTGCATGTCAGAATTAGAAATTCTGGGTCAGAATCAACATTTTGTTCTAGGTCAAAATTGGATATTCTGGGTCAGAATAAGAAATTTTGCGTCAAAGGTGACATTAATTTTTGGGTCAAAATCAGAACTGAGCCAGATTCAGAAAAGATTTCTGGGTTTTCTTTGTCTCTATGTTTCTGTTCCAAAACTGGTTGTAGAATTTCCAGAAACTTAGTGCAGACATCTGAAAACAAAATTCTTAAGATCTATAACATTTTGAGGTTAGTACTTATCTTCAATTCATTTCAATTAAATTTTTAATCTTCCTAAATCTATTACATACTCTCTTCTATAAAATGAAAGTTAGGGTTTTTCTCTTTATCCGTATCCTTAATAGGTTGATTCATTTATGCATTGATCCTTTCTTTGAGGTTAATCAATTTTGATCTTCCCTTTATGAAATTTGGGATTAAGAGGACAATCTTACCTTCTCCACTATTCCTACAACACACGTTAAATTTACCATTTACATTTTAATAATATTCCATTTTCAAAATAAAACAACATTTTTACATATTACAAGAAGAGAATACATATTAAATAAAATTAATTCTCCTTTCTCATATCATCAAGTCCAAGACCACACAACTAATGAGTATCCTCCACCTTCCTTACAAATCCTTTTACCATCCGAAGTAGAACCTACACATCTTGAGGATCATTTGAAATTAGAAAAAAAAATATTTTGGAGAGTCAAATATGACAAGAATATAAAATTCCCTTTTTGAAATTTTCCAAAGAATCCTAAACCAAAATAATGATACACATTTCCTTTTTCATCATGGCTATTCTCTTTCTAACTATATTGAATTTAAATATTTTTTCCAAAGTTTACATGATAGACCTACTATTCCTGTTACACCCAATCTTATACTTTTTCTCAATCCAAATGTGGTGCCTTAGCACTCCCTTTCCCTATTACTTTTCTCCATACTATATGACATTTGTATCTTACTTTGTTAGGGGCTCTATGTCATGCACAATGGTGTAATTTCATGTATAATCATAATTTGTGAGGAAAATAATAGCCTTTCTTACCCTTGTTGATGCAGGAGCATCCTTGGGTTCTTGGAGATCTTGCATAAACCAAAAACATTTTTTTTCAGTTTGTTCCTATTATATTCAGTTCTTTGTTTTGTTCAAAATACTACTGTTTTGGTACATTTTTCTGTCACATATCTCATGACACATTCCTGACATCATGTGTTATCTTCCTTTGGGTTTGCACCTTGATCTATTTATTTTTGGTGGAGATATTCATATTTTTGGTCCCGACCTATTTGTTCTTCATGTTCTCGGCTCGATGGAGTTTCTAGATCTTGTGAGCCTTTCTTCTTGGTTTGCACACCTTTTGTCTCATTGATCAATGTTCCTTGACTCTTGGTTGACCTCCATCTTGGTTCATGCTTCATTTCATCATTTTATAGAGGAGATCTTCATGATTTAGGTCCTGATCTACCTATATGTCACATTTTCCTATCTTGGATTTTGTGATCAAACTTGGATGACTTTGTTGTGTTGCAAATGTCTATACATTGTTGTAATTATTCCTTAGGTTGTAGCTTTCAGTATTGATGATTTTTAGCTCCACATAAAGGATAGAATTTTGATATTGATTTGTAATTAGGCTTGTATGCTTATTCTACAAGCTTTCATGTTGTTGGCTAGCTGTAATTAAATTTATGATAATGCGAACACCCAATCTTGCTTTCTCTCTACTCCTTGTTGTTATTTCCATTGTATAAATCTTGCTACACGGTTTAAACAATCTCCTTTGAGGAATTTCCAGCTATGGCTACACCACTTGTCTACTTTCATGGGAAGGAAGAATGGTGTCTCAATATTTTGTCCTTCATAAGGATTCACTTTCCCTTTTTTGAGTTGTATCTTGTGTAACGTGATGTTCTTTCTTGCATAGAATTGTTTGTTCTATATAAGGATTTTTTTTTCAGGAGGTGTACATCCTTGATTACTTTTATGGTTGGGGAGTGATGAGATTACCATCCACAATATCAAGTACAACATAAATATGTTTCAGATGTGCATGCTTAAAAAACATTTGGGTGAGAATTTTCACCCATTGCTTGGAAACCCCCGTATATAGGACCATGGCCAAGAAAAAAGCTAGGATGTTTGAGCTATCCCTATGCCTATGATACACTAGTAAAAATTCTAGACCCAACATTTCCTTAATCACATGAATAATGTACACGTGGTCATTCATGAACACATCCCCTAACCTCTTATCTGTGACTTCCACCAAAAACAATCCCTGTGGTTTCATCACATTTAGCATGATAAGTGTGTCCATCTCTCTCAACTCTAAATCACTACTCAATGTTTCCAACACTACTCAGTCTTTTAGTTTTAAAGTGGAGACTAGAACCACCTCAATATTCAATTTATAGGAAATTGATCAATTTATTATTTGATAGTGGATACTTCACTTACAATTTACAAGTAACCTTGAGCAATACAAAACATATCATCTTTCCTCGTGATCATAAATAATTAAATTACCTTGAGCGATATGATCTTTTCCCTTTTTCGGGAAGGTCCTATCACTACTACATTATGCCCCAAAGAAAGTACACTACATGTCATAAAAAAATAGGGAATACATTTTTATTTCTTATTATCATTAATAGCTACTGTCACTTAGTACCTTAGCTCCACAAAATACCATTGCCAACCTGGCAGCCGATTGTAGTACCAAAATTAAGAATTTTGTAGACTTTCTAAACCCTAAAAAACCAATTAGAACCACCATCCCATTGATACCTACATGGCATGATCTACAATAAATTTATTTACCATTGGATGATCATAGATCAATGGCTTAAACTTTATTTCAGGCCAAAGTTCTAAAGGATTTTTTCTTTTTGCAAACTTCCTCTAGAAAAGAGACATGTGTCAGGGTGACATTTTAGAGGGTTGAATTAAAGTTTAACTATACTTATTATTTAATTCAAATTTCACTATAATGAATAATATGAATCAATTTAATGACCATTGGATGATCACAGATCAATGACTTAAGCTATATTTTGGGCCAAATTTTTGAAGGATAAAAAATTGTAGAAACTTTCTCCAGAAAAGAGAGATGTTTCGGTGTGATGTGTTAGATTGAATGAATGAAATCTTTGAGTTACTTAACATTCATGAGGACAAAAAACTTATGAGACCTACCTTCCAACTGATACCCACATGGCACAAATTTGCATTGGGCATTAACAATTTAACTAAGTATACTCAATTAACTATACTTAATTCACTATAGTCAAAATCAATTTAATGATTGTTGGATGATCACAAAATTGCAGATGTATTTAAACAATAACAACCTATCACTATGGCACCTACATTCGTGGTTGAATTTTATTTATATCATTAGTTAACTATAATCAATTCATTCACCATTGGATGATATAAAATCAATGACATAAGCTCTATTTTGGGCCAAAGTTCTGAAGCATTAAAACTTTACAAAAAGTTTCTAGAAAAGTGACACATGTTGGTGTGATGTATCAAATTCAATGAATGAAAGATTTGGGTAATGTCGACGAGGCCAAACAATAACAACCTAGGGCACCTATGTTGGTGGTTGCAAATTTAATTAACTATACTTAAATGTTAATTATATACTTAATTAACAATAATCAATTCATTCACCATTTGTCTATTGGATGATAATAGATCAATGACACAAGCTCTATTTCAGGATAAAGTTTTGAAGCATAAAACGATCTTTAATTATTTTTAAAAAAATAAACACGTGTCATACTAAAAGGAAAATCAATCATTAAAATATTCTTAAATGGATGTTGTAATTTTTGGATATTGTTGGAATATCATGCATATATATGCTGACATTGATGTGTTTTCACTGATGTCAATATATTTCTACTATTGGTGATAGTGTTCCTGGTATGTCTAGTGAGAAGATTGTTTTGGTATGGCTACTATATTGAAGACCGAATGTTGTGAAGGTACAAATATTTTCAAATATGTCTGTAGTTGACCTATGTCAATTTATAGACGTTCACATGTTGATTTGAGTGATGTAAGAATGATTTATCAGAGATTGGTATTTTGGTTGTTTAGGAAGAGACGAAGTTGCAGTTTTTGGATCGGGGTGGATTGATTATGCAATATTTTTGGTTGCTAACTTGGTGGTGAGTTTAAGACATGGATGTGTGTCCTCAACTCTAGTAGTTAAGGATATGGATGCTAGAAATCTATTTTTATAGGTGACAAAGGTTACTAATTGGTGTTCCTAATGAACAGTAAAGAGATAATTGTGAATTATGAGACAAATTTGTCCTTGTCAATGTCATGGCATTTTATGTCACTTGCTAATGTTTCTAGATTATGTCCTATTCATGTTGCTAGATCGCATTGGGTTATGTGATCAGATTTGGTAATTTTATTATGGCATGTTGGTGTTCTTGGCCCACATGGTGGTCTAGTGTGTTGCGATAGATGAAGGCACGATTAATGAATCTGGAGCATGTTCAAGGATGAAGATTTAGATCCTAGCTATGTATTTGTCATCATATTTTGGAATGCATTAAATATTGTATTATATTTTATTGAATATTTATAATTATAGTGTTAAGGTTGATGCTGAGCTTGTTTATCTTTTCAAAGTTGATGAAATGTATGTAAAGATGTAATCATTTGTAATTCAAAAGAAGAGAGAGAAATATGTGAATGATTATGAAAATATTATACAATGAGGTATGAGTGGAATTTGCAATTGAGGTAGAGATTTGATGCACTTCATTGGAACTGTATTGGCATGAAAGAGAAGTTATTAATCAGTTCATAATTTTTGGACTGTTGTCCACAATGGATTGTAGTCTATTCAGGGTTGTTTCCCTTATTGTATTCCTCAAGGTTGTAGCCCTCATTTTTATTTGAGCAGTGAGCTCTAGGAAGTGTGCCTGAATGCATGTGCATTCCCCTTGTAATAATACTAATAGGGTATAGTTATTTTAACATAGTACATCATCTTGTGGGTTTGATCCCCATAATTACTTTTCCCTTAACTTGGTTTCCATGTTAAAAATCTTGGTGTTACATGTTGGTTGATGTGTTGTGATCTTGTATTAATGTTTATTATTTAGATAAGAGATTAAAGTTAAAGAGTTGGATAAATTTTTGAGTTTTGGGATATAACTGATTCATCTCTCCATCTTAGTTTTGTGTACTAGCTATTTTCTAACAATTGGTACCATAGCTAAGTCCTCTTTTGGAAGCTTGATCACTTGAGGAGTTCCGCAATAGAAGCCTTTAAGAAGGAGAGTCTGAGATTTGAAGGTACAAATTATTTCATATGGAAGGGTCAGATGATTATACATTTGAGATACATTGAAGAAGATTAATGGGAAGTCACTAAGAAGTATTAAATTTCCTCAGATTGATTTTTCTACTTCCATTCTTGATGAGAATAAGCAATTTGAGTACAATATGGAGAAAAATAAGCTTGTCCGAACACCTTGTCAGATGCAAAATATACAAATGTCATAGAATTAGAAAATTCACATTAGATATGGACAAAATTAGAGATTTTACATGAAGGAGATGCATGTGTGAAGAAAAACAAGCTACAAAGTTTTAAAGGGAAATATGAAGCATTGAAGATGAGTGAGGATGAAAACATTAATTCCTAAGTGCAGAAGGTGACTGAGATTTTTTGTTAAATTAGATACATTGGTGGAACATTGGAAGATGAAATTGTTCCAAAGATACCGAGATCCTTGCCTCCTTCTTAATATCACAAGGTAGCTTCTATTGAATAAATTAGAATTGTGGCACCTATAATAAGAGACACATTGGTTGGTAAGTTATCTTCTTTTTAAATGAGAGAATTTGGTGATAGCCTTCCTAAAGTTGAATCTACAATTAAAGCTACTATTTCTAAGGATAAGAAAATATATGACCCTAGAGAAATTTCATCTAATTATGGATCCATATATGCTAAGGAATGGGAAGGAATTAAGGAAGAAGAGAGAAATCTTGAAGAAATTAAAGCCCTAATTGCAAAGAGACAACCTAAGGGAGATGGTAAGTATCAAGGAAAGTTACCTTTGAATTTTTTTTTCATGCAATAAGATTGGTCATTTTGCTTCAAGATGTCTGTATAGAGAATCTCAGTACAAGACTAAAAAATTCAAGCGTAAGTATATGAATAAGTCTTATTATGCTGCTGATAAAGGTGTAATTGATGATGAGTTTGAAAAGAGTGAAGATGAGATTGTGTTTATTGCTATGAAAGACAAGAATCCTAGTTTCTTTAATGAAGAAAGAGATTTGGTTTCACATGTGGATGAGAAAAATGAATGGTTTATTGATAGTGATTGGTCACATCACATGGCTAGAGATAAAAGAAAATTTGTGAAGTTGGAGAAGTATGGTGATTGTGTTGTCAAATTTAGTAATAATGCTTCTTGTATGATAAGAGGTAGAGGTTCCATTACACTTGATGGTAAGAATTGTAACCACCTGGATTTGGTCTGCTCAGACTATAGACCCTATTTTCCCTAAGTGTGATCATACCCCCATTTATGTTCAAACGACCCTGTTACTATTTGACATAATTATTTTGAAATTAATTTAATCTCCTAAGGTGATCAAATCACTAAATTAATTACTTTTAGCCAAAATCAAATAATCAATCAAATACATGGCTAAAATGATTAATTTGTAAGGAATTAAATAAGCTCCTAAATCAATTGCTCACTTGCAAAAGGAACCCATTCCCCTAGGCTAATTAATTTAATTAAATTGGCTATAGTCCTATTGATTATTAAAAAGAAATTAAAAATCTTAAATAATTGATATTCCTATTTTTGAATGAATTAAATAAGTTTTATTCATTTCATTAATATTCCTCTAAACCCTAACCTAACCCACTTTAACCACTTTAACTCTAGGTTAGAACCTATCCCAATGCATTCACTCTTGCTAAATCTAATTCTAATCCTAATTTTATCCTTACCCACCCCCTAATGTTGTCACATTCCATTAGGGAGTGATTAAGGACTTAGCCCACTTGAGAAAGTCAAAGAATCTCAAGATTCCTTTCCTCAAGTCCACCTTCTCAAGCTTGCCTCTTACACCCTTCCCATGATTCTTTAAGGCTCTCATTAATGCTTTATTAATGGATATTCCTTAAAACCATGCCTCTTCAATGCCTTTGGCATTTATTTCTCGTACACTTTATTAATGAGTTTTTCAACTCCATTAATGAACCTTGTCCCCCCTCTCTCTCCTCATTCTTCTATAAATAAAAGGTGTTTTTGAGCACAAATAAGCCCATAATTTTAGAGAAAAATGCATTGTTATGCTGTTAGAATAAACATAGATTCATATCATATTTTAGATTTCATGTTTATGCATTGTTATTTTCATTCTTTTTAGAGCTAGAATGCATGTTTAGGAGATATCTTTCTTTCTTTTAACTCAAATATTTCATGCTAAGTCGTATATGTCACCGATAGTAGCATAATCTGAGGGTTGCTATGTTTCTTATCATACTCTTCTTAGTTAGAAAGGAATAGATCAATTTTAGTGCTTTATATGCTCATCTAACCATGTTTTCCACTAATGCAATGACCTATTGAAGTTTTGTGTCACAGGTAACAAGTGCACTATTTCACACACACATTTCTGGCACCCACCGTGGGGCAGGATTTTAACTTTGGCCTCATTTAAACTCCTTTTTTCACTAATCTTTCCTCCTAGTTTTTCAAGTCCAGAGTCATTTATGGTCATTCTGGCTCGCATCCAGGATACGCCCTCACACTGCAGAAAATGAGGCTCGCATTCAGGATTTCCCAAATCATTTTCAGTTTAGGATTACATCTGGTGAACATTCAGTCGCATATGGTAATAAGGGCTTGCATCCAGTATATGGTATCACATCCTGTGTTTTTAGGATCGCATCTGGTTAAAAATATTGCGTACTTCATTGCCTAACCTCTAACAGTTTGATCACTTTGGTTTTTGTCTTTTAAAGTGGCCTAACTAGTGTTTGCAGGTTGCTATCAAAGGTTTTTTTTTGGGAGTTGAACAAAGAATACTAATGTGATTTTTTAGGTTTCCCAACCCCCCTTCTTGAGCTCTATTTACATTCTTTTCACACTAAGAACATTTTCTAATCTTCTACTAAACTGACTAGAGGACTATGCTCTTTTCCTTTTAAGGAAAATCAGAAACTCACACATTAGTTTATGAGTTGAAAAGGAATTTGGAGATAACTGAACCAAGAAAACAAAACTAAATTTCTTTTGGATCAGTAAATGAATGACTCAAAGCACTAAAATTGTGGGCTAAATGAACAATCTCATTGTCTAATTTTGGAGATTAGAAATTGAACAAGCTACTCATCTAAAATTCTGGATAATTGAACAACACAACGTTACTTTCAAGAATTCTATTTTCCATAAAACAGGAACATCTTAAATTGAGCACAACATTGCTTGAGGGAACATACTATTTTCTTGAATCTATTTTTGGAGAAAATGACATGGATTAGGAGAGTATGCTCTTCTTCTTTAGAGGAATCAGAAATCTAGACATCCTACACTCGCCAATCCTTTGTATGCTTATTTAATAGAAGAGGGCCTGCCGGTTGAAAAAAAATCTCCTGAGAACGAGCCAAGTGAAGATAGGTTTTACGCCAACCCTTCCAACTCACTATAAATAATTGCTTCCTCATAGGCCAAAGCCTCGGAAGATGGAATCAGTTTTATTCCTGAAATTTTGACATCATTCCTTGAACATGCTTGAGTGTGTGTAGAGTGGAGCCGCTTGAATCTTGCTTGTGAGACTACACATATTTAAGTACTCATAGGGCTATACAGCTCAATTTTGCCTTGTGCAATTCTATGGGGGACATTTTTGAATGGATTTCCTAATCATAAACAATAGTTAAACTAAAATAATTCCTGATTCACCCCCGAAAGGGTGATAATCCTTGTGCAAGGAAAAAATTAATTACCCCAAGACACTCATCATATCATACACTCACTTGCATTTGGAGTCGGCTAATACAACATCATGACTGGAGCCATTGCGTGCTTGGTGATGGTTGTATTCTGATTAGCATTTGAGTGTGTACCTAAGTCAATGAGCAAGGATTTTCATCATCCACCTAGAAAATAGGGCATAAAGATGTGTTTGTTCACCCTTTAACAATGCAACAATGCTTGACATAACTGAAAAATCACTAAAAATATAACATTTTCAAAAAAAGAAACAAATTTTAATCCTGGGTCTACACATGTGTTTTCATTCACTGACAAGTCTCAGAACTCAAAAATGCAATCAGACAAACTTCATGCACTTCCAAGATGAATTTTTCAAAACTGATCAAATCTGACAGAGACATCAGAAAATTGCATTCTGAGTTTCCTGGCTCATTTTTGGTATCCAAGATCACATCTAGTATCTTGGCTCGCATCTGGTCAACACATCATCAAATTTAGGGATCTAGCTCGCATCTAGGGTCATCAGTAGCTTGCATCTGGTATTTTTAGGCTTGCATCTGGGAGCTCACATCTAGGAAAATGGGAATTTGTAGAAGAGTTTCTCAAGAAAACTCAGTTGATTTGGATACCCTTTTGGCTCTTTAGTCTACCCCTATTGTCTTTTTTGGTCTCCCTGTCACTGTGTCAAAAAACTTTTTTCAAATGTCTACCTTGTATATCCAGTCAGTTTTTCATTATCCATCTCAATATGTGTGGTCTGTCCACTTCTTACAACAACTTGGTTCCCAACTCACTATCAGGGCATTCTAACCCTCTGATGCTGGAATCATTTACTTCCACCAAAACACAAATGATACTTCCACCTAGAGACACTCACTTGAACAATTTGAGATACTGCCTGACACTATCGAGAAACTTTGATGAAGTTGAGGTACCACCACATGGTTAACACAAGATGCAACATGTACACATCTAAAGGATCAAAAGTTCCTCCTAAAACACCACACTTTCAAGGAGAAACATCTCACAGTTCCCTACTTGATCTAGACTCTCCAGAAATGGATAGGTCCACTGGTGGATGGAGTGAGGCTTTTGATGAATATGATAATAGAAAAATCAAAAGCATGAAGATATCAATGAAAAAGAAGAACCCACATTTGAATGTCCTCTATTTGAATCGGGCAGTGAGGAAGACATCACTAAAGAAGAATATGGTAAAGTCAAACAGAGCAAGAGGTTCCACAAGATACTAGAAAATATGATTGACGAGGATAAAGAGAAATACTTCCTCCATTTAGCATCCAATGGTGTAAAATTACCTAAGGATTATGATGTGGAACAACTAAAAGAAAAGGAGATACCAAATCCTATTTCTATTCTCGCCAAACAACTTACCTTAATGCAAATAGAGCTTGCGACTCTCAAGCAAGAGAAGGCTAAACCCAAAAGGAAATACTCCGTGGATTCCATTTGTCTATTTCCTTTCGACAAAAGTATCACTATGGTTCCATTTCCTCCCAATGTGGCAAGGCCAAAATACAACAAGTACATGGGAGAGAAAGATCCACATGACCATGTTCAATAATTTTACGCTCTTAGCATAGAGTACATGCATGAACCCACTTACCTCATGTGACTATTTCCTGGAATTCTAGGAGGCAATTCCATGGAATGGTTCTCAAAACTTACACCCAAGGTCAAAATTTTTGAGGATTTAATACAATAGTTCATCCAATATTACTCCTATAATATCTAGCATGACATGACTATGATGGATCTATGCAACACTAAACAGAAGATTATTGAATCCTTTACCCACTTTCTACAAAGGTGGAGGAAAGTCTTTGCACGGTATTCAAGAGTCATTCCCGAATCTGAGAAGATGGAAATCTTTGTTAATAACTTGATACTAGAATTGAACTATGCATTTTAGATGCAGGATTCCCCTAGCTTCGACATGATGATAAAGAACGTCCTCCATATCAAAGAAGTTATGGTTAAAAAGGGGGAGATCACTCTTCAAAGTGAAAACAAAACTAACAACTTCAATTCCAAGCCTAAATGGTGGAAGAAGAAAAAAAATGTTGTCAATGATGGTGTAATAGACACATCCAATATTGGTCCTAAACCTGAAGTATTCAATCTAACTAACAACATGCAAGTAAAAAAAGATGCCAAGGTAACAACCCCCATACCCAAAGCAAACAATGATAATAGAAAGGGTCGACAATGGACTTCAAAACTTCAAAGAATATTCACTCCTTTGGGAGAACCCCTCAAGACTATTTTGAAGACACTATTAGACAAAAAGGTTCTCACAATCCCAAATTCTAAACCATGGGAACCAGCGGTCAAAACCAATTGGTGGGATGATAATTCCTACTATGTATTTCACAAAAACAAAGGACACAAGACTAACAACTGTATTGAGCTCAAAAATGTTATTCAAGACCTCATCAAAGGAGGAAAGATCAAAGTGGAAGGACACACTACCAACAAAGATCATACCGCCTTCAACAAACCATTCCCTAACTATGATACAGGGGAAACATCTAAAGGAAAAGGTAATTAAGTAAACAACACCTACTCCAATAATGATAACGTGATCGATATGCTAGACATTAAAATTGAATCAATTAATGTGGTCACAATAAAAGGTGTTTCTTTCCAATCAAATGCGGTGACTCAGAGTCAAGCACAGGTCACGATCAGAGGACCTCATTCTTCCCCAAAACCAGCATCAATGTCCAAGGTCCCTATTATTACTATTTCTAAACCAACAACAAAACACACAGTTACTATCACTACATCAAAGTATGACTTGGTGGACCAATTGCAATGAACCTCTGCCAAAATTTCCATTTTTGATTCTTAAAATATCCACAGTACATAGGGAAATCCTAGAATAAGCCCTAAAATCTGCATATGTGCCAAAGGACCTTGATATAGACAAATTACAAGCAATGGTCAATCACATCTCAGTGCCAGATTACCTCTCCTTTTCTGAAGAGGATGATAAATCTTTGACACATCCACATAATCAACCCCTCCATATTGAATTCCTCATTCATAAATCCCATGTTAGACGCGTATTGATAGATGGAGGTTCAGGATTGAATATTTGTAAACTTGATCTAATCAGGAGTCTTTCAGAACAGACCATTGACTCTAGAAGAAAAATAACTATCAAAGCTTATGATGAGGAAGAAAGATCCTCTAAAGGTCTTATTGTTCTACCCATCAGAGTCAGACCAATTGAAAGGAATGTCATATGTAAAGTTTTGGATCTACCCCTGGCCTATAATATCCTATTGGGGAGACCATGGATTCACGAAATGCAAGATTTTCCTTCTAATTGCCACCAGTGTATCAATTTCCCACATAATGGGGTGGAAGTGACAATTCTTGCGGATGCTAATTATACTTGTAACAATATCAAAGCAGGTAGTATGATTCCACATAACATAGAAGCTATGGATGAGATTGCTCCTGAGACTACCAAGGACATGGTTATGAAGAGTTTTGGCAAAACCTTAAAACTTGAAGAAATAGGTATGGGAGAATACAAACTAGACCTAACTCCGTTACTGACATAACTTTTGATGTCACCAAGATCCTATGGAAAACCTTCCTTGACATTCACACCTACAACATCCAAGGAGACAAAAATCCACAAAGCAACTGTCATGGTAAAGGCATCAACATCTTCTTTAGATAAGACAGAAGAACAGGTAGTCTTGGACTGGATTTACAAAGGAGAGCCAACAGAAACTGAGGTCAAACATGTAGAAATATCTCCAGAATAGTATGGTAAAGGATACAAGCTCCTCAAGAAAATGGAATACAAAGGAAAATGACCTCTAAATGACATAGGAAGAGGAATTATTGAACCTATACAAATGGAATTCAGGAATACCCGGGACAAAATAGGACTAGGTTTTAATACTGAATTTGACAAAATTGCTTCAAAAGATAGTCTGATCTCTAACAAAGGGAGTGATGAAATAGAGGAAATAGAACTAGATCCATGGTCCTATGAAAGATTATTACATGTTGGTATAGAGAATCTTGAATATCAAGGAGAGCGCTATGTACCAAGCTTTGAGGTACCATAAGATCTTCGCATCCCTTTGTTATCATAGCCTCCTATTCAAGAGGTAGGGGACACAACAATAGGTGGATTATAGGTACCATTGATAGCAACAGCTACAGAGAGCACACCCCGACAATAGGATTCCCATCCTAACTAGGGGAAGTTAGTTACAATCACACATGTCCTTAATCTACCACACTTTGATCCATAGATAGCTAACCGAGTACATTGGATAACAATTGCAAAATTTTTGAACCAATCTGATGATGAAATCACTAACTCTCATGATTATGAATGGGATAAGTTATTTGGCACCATAGAAGACATTGAAATAGATACAATTCACATTTTTGCAACTCTGTCAGCACCTCGTGAACATTATAACACTACTCCCAACAATGTTGATATTACTGAAGCAGAGGAAGATTCCTTCCCCCAATCATTGATGGAGAGACTGGTGTTCTCATAAGTCTAGAAGAACTTCAGAGGAAAAAAGCAAGAAGTCTCCTTTTACGAAGAGATGATGATGAAAGTTATACTAACGAGTCACTAGAGTTTGGTCAAAATATGACTAAAAATGACCCTTTTAATGATGATCTAGCTCTTATTGATCTAAACATCGAAGAGTTTAACTTAACATGACATGTCATGTTAGTTAATAGTCATGATGCTAACATGATGCTATCCTTCCCAGAGTCTGATTCCTTGTCTTTGATAAACCAAAACCTAATTGATTGGACTAGTATAGATCTTGCTCCTATCCTCGAATTTCCCAATGACTACACCTTAGCTTGTTATCTAAATTCTTGCGAACTTTACCCTTCTTCCACCAATGCAAGGAGTTTGAACATGTCACAGGAGGATATCAAGTTTCTTAGTCAAAATTTGAAAAAGAAAAAGAAAAAGGGAACTGACGGTGAAAACCACATTGTGGCAGTATCAGATCCTAAAATAGTAAAAACAAAAGACGTATCCGATGGTGAAAACCTCTCAGAGGCACCAAAGCATGAGATTCTTGATATCCTCCCTAAGAACTTTTAGGAAAGGTCCTCAGTTCTGATAGAGCCAACATAGGCGGTTAATTTGGACACAATTGAAGATCCTCAAATAGTACACCTAGCACAATCTTTATCTAAAGAGGAAAAGGTACAATTCACTGGTTTCCTAAAGGAAACAAAGATCAACTTTTCATGGTCTTATATAGATATGCCTGGACTATATCCTAAATTGATAATGCACCACTTGTCTATAGCTCCCGGGATCAAACCTGTGAAACAAAATCTAAGGAAGATGCATCCTCATGTTGCATTACTAGTAAAGGTGGAGCTAGAGAAATTGTTGAAAGCTAGATTCATCAGAGTCATTGCCTATGTAGGATAGATCTCCAATGTGGTCCCAGTGTCTAAATCCAATAAATCTATTAGGATATGTATAGACTTTAGAGACTTAAACAAGGCATGTCCTAAGGATGACTTCCCCTACCTAATATTGATATGATCATAGACCTCATATCAGGCTACCAAATGTATTCACTAATGGATGCTTTCTCGGGTTATAATCAGATAAAAATTGCCCCTAAGGATCAAGAGAAAATTGCATTTACATGTGCATGGGGAACCTTTTGCTGGAATGTCATGCAATTTGGGTTAGAGAATGCTGGTGCTACATATCAAAGAGCAATGACTTCTATATTCCACAATATGATGCATTAAAACATGGAGGATTACGTGGATGACACCTTAACTAAATCTAAACAAAGGAGCACTCACATTGATGACTTAAGAAAGATATTGGATCGTATGGAGCAATTTCAACTCAGGCTCAATCCAAGGAAATGTACCTTTGGGGTCCAATCAGGAAAAATCTTAGGGTTTATAGTTTCAGTAAAGGGAATTGAGGTAGATCCTGCAAAGGTGAAAGTTATTCTAGAGATGACTCCTCCACGCAACATCAGTAAAATGAGGACATTGCAAGGGAGACTTCAATCAATCAGGAGGTTCATGTCACAACTTGCTGACCGAGCACAACCCTTTACCAAATTTCTACATAAAGGGGTCACCTTCAAATGGGATGAACACTGTGAAGCCAACTTCAGGGAATTAAAAGGGTACCTAGCTACTCCTCCTATTCTTATGGTGCCTATTCACGGAAAGCCATTAATCATGTATATTTTAGCTATAGCTACATCACTAGGAGTATTGCTTGCACAAGACGATGAAATAAAGAAAGAAAGGGCGATCTAATACATCAGTAGAACATTAGTCTCCTATGAGCTCAATTACAACATTATTGAGAAAGCATGCTTAGCAGTTGTCTTCGCATCACAAAAATTGAGACACTACATACTCTCACATACACTAAGAATCATTGCTAAGATTGATCCCCTAAAGTACCATTTGAGCAAAACAACATTAAAAGGGCGTCTGGAAAAATGGGTCCTCATTCTAAGAAAATTTGATATTGGGTATGTGGACAGGAGGGATATTAAAGGACAAGTCCTTGCCGATCAACTAGCTGATTCACCACTCCAAGATGATGAACCTTTAAAGATTGAATTCCCTGATAAGACCATTATGCATCTAACTGAGTACCCATGGAAGATGTACTTTGATGTTTCTTTTACGCAACAAGGCTTTGAAGCAAGAGTTTTGTTCATAACTCCTCAAGGCTGCAAGATACCTAAGTCTTACAAGTTGATGTTTCCATGCACAAAAAACATTTATGAATATGAGGCATTGGTAAACGGTCTTAAGCTTGCCATGGAGTGGAAGATTTTAGAGTTACATGTGTATGGTGACTCCCAGCTCATTATCAATAAGGTCAATGGAGATTACCAGATGAAAGATGTGAAGTTGGCACCCTACAAGCAACTAGTTGATGAATTAAAGAAGTACTTTATCTTTATCACATTCCAGTAGATACCCAGAATAGAGAACAAAGTTGTAGATGCCATGGCTACATTGGCGTCCATGTTACAACTAGAAGAACATCAATTCCACTATGACTTCTTGGTGGAAGAACTCTCCTATCCTACCTTTGATACCTCTGAATATCAAGTAATCTATTCTTTTAACACCCCAGACCAATCTTGGTATGCTAATATCATTTCCTATCCAACTGACCAAACTATTCCCAACAATCTATCCAAAAATGAGAAAAGAGCCTTGATTAGGAAAACATCGTGTTATGTCCTCATAACTAATAACTTATATCAACGAGGTCTTGATGGTATGCTTCTTAAATGTTTAAAAATCAAAGAGTTAGATCATGCATTAAAACAAGTCCATGAAGGTGTATGTGGATCACATTCAAAAGGCTTTTCACTAGAAAAGAAGCTGCTCAGAGTAGGCTATTACTGGCTTACCATGGAAAAGGATGCAATTCAATTTTCAAAAACATGTCTTAAATTCCAGACACATGGAAATATCATCCATGCTCCTTCCAGAGAACTTATACCTTTCATTACACTTTGGCCATTTTAGAAATGGGCCTTCGACTTGGTTGGACAAATATATCCCAATTCTTCAAATGGAAACAAGTTCATCATTACGACCATTGAGTATTTTAGGAAGTGGTTTGAGGCCGTGCTGCTAATCAAAGCCACTGGAAATAGGTGGCTATGTTCATTCTGAACTACATTATCTGTAGATATGTGATACCCTCATCAATTGTAATAGACAATGGGGGCCAATTTAAAAATCAAGACATTAATGACCTTTGTGAACAGTTCCACATCACTCAACACTGCTCCTCAATCTATTACCCTCAAGGTAATGGACATGCTAAGACATCTAATAAGAATATTCTCAAAATCCTATACCCAACTGTAAGTAAGTCTAGCAGAGACTGGCATCTACAACTAAATCAGACACTATGGGCCTATAGAACAAGCATCAGAACACCAATTGAAGCCATGCCATTTTTCCTAGTCTATGGCGCTGAGGCAGTACTACCTATTGAGGTTGAAATCCCATCTTTGCAGATATCTTTACTGATGCATAATACCGTATTGATCAGGTGAATTCTTTAGACCTACAAGATGAGAACAAACAACAAGTGTTCGATCATCTAAAGGTGTACCAAGCACGTATGTCCAAAGGGTACAACAAGATGGTCAAACCATGAAAATTTGAAGTGGGGGATCTTGTCTTAAAGGAGAATTCTAAGAACCAACCTAACAGGGAGAAAAAAGAAAAGTTTGAACCTAATTGGATGGGACCTTATGTTATCATTGCTACTTTTGGGACTAGAGCCTATCAACTGGCTACACCTGAGGGAGATGTCCTTCCAGATCCTATCAATACTCTACATTTGAAGCGGTTCTACGCTTGATGTTTGGCTAGCAGAGCCTGTACAGTGAAATAGTTCTCAGAAAATACCAAAAAAATTTAGAAATTGATCCTAAAGAAATCTAAAAACAATGGAAAAAGTCCTAAAGAAAGGTATCCTTGGTGAAAACCTAGCAAACAAGCACCTTGATACTACAAAAACATTCAAAAAAGCAAAAATAGAAAAAGAAAAAAGTGCCTTGATGAAAACCTGGTAAAATAGATATCCTGGTAGCAAAAAGAGTAAAAGATCTTTCCAAGTGGTGAAAACCTGGCAATCAAGTGTCATTTGTGTTCTGTGCTCCATCTATCAATGTATTGTTGATACTAAGCCTTCACGATTACACCTGTGCTAAAATGTTGACTTTTTTTCCTACACAACTATCTTATCCTTTCCTTGGATTTGTATGTATTTCTATCTTACGATCAAGTCATTCTACATGGGGCATCTTTTCCAGTCTAATAGGTTACATCTGCTAGGTCGTCATAGGTTGGTTTGTCTAGTAATACCATGCTTCTCGATACTTTTGCCAAACTGTCACACTCACAACACAAGGATGACACAAACATTGCACTAACATGAATGATGTTCCTATGACCCACATGGGATTGCAAATAGGAATACCATTGTACACAGACATGGAACACATATTGCTTTAATTCCAACTTTTTGATTTTTGAATCTATACTGCACTTGAAAAATGAATCAATAGTATTTCTCAATACTACCTAAACACAGTTTGA
The DNA here is from genome assembly GCA_018584345.1 of Thuja plicata. Taxonomy (NCBI): domain Eukaryota; kingdom Viridiplantae; phylum Streptophyta; class Pinopsida; order Cupressales; family Cupressaceae; genus Thuja; species Thuja plicata. The sequence goes on from MU224450.1 coordinate 86,971, forward strand.
TCTTGGTTTGATTATGGATCTTTTATGTCCTGATGATGTTTTTTCTAGGGGCATCTGAGTAGTTATGAGTTTTATTTGATTGATTCACAATTAATAGTTGTTATGTCTTCTGAGTTACTCCATGATGTCTGCACAAAGACAAAGAGTCGCAAGGACAGGGGGCATAACATTTTCTTGGTTTTCTATGTATGGTGATTGTTCCAAATGATCCTATAAATTTCACCTAACTTGGATGTTTATGGTAAGAGCTGCCAATATGAGTGGATAGCCGCATATATCTTGATCTTTGTTATGTGTAACCTACAGTGAGTTTGAAACAATTTCCTTTTCTATTTTCTAAAAAATCAGATTCTCGCTAAGGTATACAAAGCATAATGTACGCAAGGATATGAATTTTCAAGGTCATTGCGGGTCCAATATCTTGCCTTAAATAGAATCTGATATATTAAAAGGAAGGTGACTATCTTGTCATCCTCACTTCTATGCCTTGATGCCTAAGTCTATTTCCAACATTCCAATAAAACATAGTATTCATACTTTCATGATATCAATGGGTATTAGTGATGGTTGTACTATCAGGTGGTATCCATTCTGAAAAGTGCCCAATGATGATAAGAATGTTACAATATCTACAAATCAGTGACAAGTCCTAAGAGTCTACATATAGCTGCATTTAGAGATTGCATGATGCATTTGTGAAAGAAGTAAAAGCATAAGGGATTTGAGCTCAAAAATGATTTCTATTTTCTTCTTCTAAATCCAAGTTAATTACATCCATTTACTATTATTGATATCAATATCATTGCACATCCATAGCATAGATTTTTCATTCATTAAAAGAGATAAAGAAAAAATACAAAAACACAGCATCGTGTTTCATTTTTACATCCTAAGTGCATCCATACATTTTAGTTGCATAAGAAAAATCAAAAACATACATTTGCATATTCACATTGTATGATTTGAAACATATTTATATTAGTAATAAATCCAAAAATGATGTCATCATCTAACTCATCATAGGACCAAGATATAAATCACATGTGCAAATAAATCTATCAAAGCAGAGAGAACTCATGAATCATGTCAGAATCAAAAAAAGCTGCATCAGATATCTATCTCAAAACATGGTACAAATCAACAAAATATGTCACCAGTTTACATAAAGAGTATCAGCGTATCAGAGGATCAAAAAGAATCATATATATATATATATAAGTGTCATGTACAAAAGAAAGATCTTAGAAGGACCCATGTATACAATATACATGTGTAACAAAATACAGAATCAACTCTAGCTACCCCCCTCTCCCTGATCTGGAGGAGGAGGAGGAGGTGGTACAAATGGAGGAGGAGGAGGCATCGCTCCCTCTTAGTGTTGTGCTAGGCATGAAAATAATGCAGCTCTCTGTCCCTCTGGCACTACAACATGGTATAAATCATAATAATATGTAGTTCTTTGTGCTTGGTGGATTTCAGTTTGAGCCTGTATATCTCGCTCTGCTTTGAGCCTCTCTAGATGTGTATCTCGATCAGCAAGAAATGAATCTTCTACTATGATCCTAGCCTCTAGTGCAGTATCTCTAGCCTTTAAATCTATAACCTGAGCCCTAAGATTCTCTCTCTCCTGCTCACACTGAGATAATGGGTCCCCGTCTCTACCAAAACCCCTGCTAGAATCCTGTCCTGAAGGTCTGTCCTACGACCTATCTTATGGCCTTTGTCTCTGCTACTGCTATTTCCTCAGTTGTCTCTGCTTCTCTCCTATAAGTAAAGGTCCTGGATCCATCTAAGGACCAACAAATTTAAATCGGGTGCGCTGACCCTCTCCACTACCACTGGCAACATCTGCATGGCTACCCACAACACGACCACCCCTGTCATCTCCACCATTGTCCCCCTCATCTAGAGGAGGATGCCTCCCATCCCTACCTCCATCTCTATCACCATCTCTCCCTCCATGCCTGTCAGCACACTTGTCTCTTTGAGATCCTCCTCTCCCTCTGGCGAGATGATCATCAAGATCATAATCTATCGGCTCCTCTATATGATGAATGACCTCCTCAGGCACTATGAATTGAGGAAATGGATGGTGAAGAATCTCTACTATATACCCATCTAAGAAACCTGCATCTTCAACATCCAGATGGAGATCCCAATCTACTCCAACCATGTCCCTAATCTCCTGATGGGCGGTCTCATAGCTTAGCTGAGTGCCCTAAAATGGTGCCTCATCACGGATCTGGGCATATACAGTAAAATCTTCTGTGTCCTTCCTTGCCGTCGGCCATACTATCTTAGAACATGGGTGTGCATGAACTAATCTACAATATATCTAGTCCTCCCAATGAGGTACCTACTCTAGAACAAAAATGGAACCTGTTGAGCATCGGAGGTCCACTCCTAACAATCTAAGTATGGCCGCCAGACTACCTCTGTCATATCATTAAAGAGTCATCGCCAATACTCTACCTTGCCTAGATGGGGCTGCTGAATAAGACCTACATACATATATACATAAGCCTACTCTGGTGCACACTGTCTATCAACTATCGACCGTGTAACAGGGATATGCTCCCAGGCCCAGATCTGAAGAATCAAAATACCCACAATCATGCTCCGGGTATAGTGGTACACAATCTCATGAAGCTCACGGTAAATGTGGGCTAGGATACAACTGCCCCATGTAAATATCCATCTGTGGATGACCATCTGCTCTAGCATGTCCACACATCCAACCATGAACCTTTGTTGTCCTCTGTCTGGCATCATGATTCCACCGATCAAACCTGCTAAATATATGGATAATCAATCATAGTGATCAGACATGTAATCCCAAGAGAGGTATCTCTAGTCAATAGTATCATCATCAAAATATCGATGAGCTACACTAATCACCACAGTAGAAGTTGCCTCAAAATGCACCTTGCATCCCATGATGAGAACACATAGTATCTGCCATACATCCTCAGGAGTAACTGTAATCTCCCCGGTCAGAAGGTGGAAGGTGCTGTGCTCTGAGTACCATCTCTCGGCAAGAGCAGTCAACAACCCTCGATTTACCCTAATATCAAAAAAATCAATCAAAGATCATAATCCATAATAGATCACTGTCTCCTACTCCTCAGCTGATAACAGTCCGGGCAAGGCAAGCACACGACCTGGATATGTGTCTCTAAATGCAGCTACCTCAAAATATACCTATTTTGGCACATACAAAGATAAATTAGTGCTCTATCTACAACAGAGATGTAGAATCCTGATCGGCTAAGTAATTCAGGGTCTACAACAGACAAACAATTTAAAATGGATAACTTTCTAAGTCCAAACATGAGATGCGATCCTGGAAGGATAGGGTGCAATCTCTTTTACCAGATGCGATTCTGGAAATATAGGATGCAATAGAGAATACCAGGTGCAATCCCTAAAATCCAGGATGTGACCCCAAACATAGGGTACAATCCTGAAGGGACAGGAAATGACATAGACCAGAATTCAACTAGTAAACTAAGCTAAAAACAAAAAAACATGATGCGATCCAGGAAATACTGGATAAGACACAGATTTGACGGGGTGCAATCCAGAATCCTGGATGTGACCCATAATTCAAAGGGCTCTAAAAGCTATAGAAAAGCATGAAAATGAAAAATACCAAATTCATAGGGTAGTTTTCAGAGTACTTACCAGAGGTTTGTAATTGGTCGGGCACTGATGTCGATGACTCAGCTCAAAATGATGTTTCTGCATGGGGACCACCATCTTCTCTGCAGAGCTCTCATAATTAATATGGGTAAAAAGTGAAAATGAATAGTAAAAAGGTATATATATATATATATATATAAGTGTCATGTACAAAAGAAAGATCTTAGAAGGACCCAGGTATACAATATACATGTGTAACAAAATACAGAATCAGCTCTAGCTACCCCCCTCTCCTTGATCTGGAGGAGGAGGAGGAGGTGGTACAAATGGAGGAGGAGGCATCGCTCCTTCTGAGTGCTGTGCTAGGCATGAAAATAATGCAGGTCTCAGTCCCTCTGGCACTACAACATGGTATAAAGCATAATAATATGTAGTTCTCTGTGCCTGGTGGACTGCAGTCTGAGCTTGTATATCTCACTCTGCTCTGAACCTCTCCAGATGTGTATCTCGATCAACAAGAAAAGAATCTTCTACTATGATCCTAGCCTCTGGTGTAGTAGCTCTAGCCTCTAAATCTGTAACCCAAGCCCTAAGCTGCTCTCTCTCCTGCTCACATTGAGATAATGGGTCCCCGTCTCTACCAGAACCCCTGCCAGAATCCTGTCTTGAAGGTCTATCCTATGACCTATCCTATGGCCTCTATCTTTGCTACTGCTACTACCTTAGCTATCTCTGCTTCTCCCCTATAAGTAAAGGCCCTAGATCTATCTGGGGACCAACAAATCTGAATCAGGTGTGCTGACCCTCTCCACTACCACCAGCGACATCTGCATGGCCACCCACAACACCACCACCACTGTCATCTCCACCGTCGTTCCCCTCATCTGGAGGAGGATTCCTCCCATCCCTACCTCCATCTCTGTCACCATCTCTCCCTCCATGCCTGTCAGCACCCTTGTCTCTTTGTGCTCCTCCTCTCCCTCTGGTGGGACGATCATCAGGATCATAATCTATCGACTCCTCTATACGAGGAATGACCTCCTCAGGCACTGTGAATCAAGGAAATGGATGGTGAAGCATCTCTACTGTATACCCATATAAGCAACCTGCATCTTCAATATCCAGATGAAGATCCCAATCTACTCCAACCATGTCCCTAATCTCCTGGTGGGCAGTCTCATAGCTCAGCTGAGTGCCCCACAATGGTGCCTCATCACAGATCTGGGCATATATAGTAAAATATTCTGTGTCTTGCCTTGTCATCGGCCATACTATCTTAGAACTTGGGTGTGCATGAACTGATCTACAATATATCTGGTCCTCCCGATGAGGTACCTTCTCTAGAACAAAAATGAAACCTATTGAGAATCTAAGGTCCACTCCTCACAATCTAAGTATGGCCACCGGACTACCTCTATCATATCATTAAAGAGTCATCGCCAATACTCTACCTTGCCCAGATGGGGCTACTGAATAAGACCTGCATACATATATACATAAGCCTACTCTGGTGCACGTTGTCTGTCAACTATCGATCGTGTAATAGGGATATGCTCCTGGGCCCAGATTTGAAGAATCAAAATACCCACAATCATGCTCTGGGTATAGTGGTACACAATCTCATGAAGCTCACAGTAAATGTGGGCTAGGATACAATTGCCCCATGCAAATCTTTATGTGTGGATGACCATCTACTCTAGCATGTCCACACATCCAACCATAAACCTATGTTGTCCTCTGTCTAGCATCAAGATTCCACCAATCAAACTTGCTAAATATATGGATAATCAATCATAGTGATCAAACATGTAATCCCAGGAGAGGTATCTCTGGTCAATAGTATCATCATCAAAATATCAATGAGCTACACTGATCACCATGGTAGAAGTTGCCTCAAAATGCACCTCGCAGCCCATGATGGGAACACGTAGTATCTGCCATACATCCTCAAGAGTAACTGTAATCTCCCCGATCAGAAGGTGGAAGGTGTTGTTCTCTGAGAACCATCTATCAGCAAGAGTAGTCAACAACCCTCGATTTACCCTAATATCAGGAAAATCAATCAAAGATCGTAATCCACAATAGATCGTTGTCTCCTACTCCTCAATTGATAACAGTCCAGGCAAGGCAAGAACACGACCTGGATATGTGCCTCTAAATGCAGCTACCTCAAAATACACCTATTTTGGCACATACAAAGATAAATTAGTGCTCTATCTACAACAGAGATGCAGAATCCTAATCAGCTATGTAATTCATGGTCCACAACAGACAAACAGTTCAAAATGGATAAATTTCTAAGTCCAAACATGAGATGCGATCCTGGAAGGATAGGGTGCAATCTCTTTTACCAGATGCAATTTTGGAAATATAGGATGCGATAGAGAATACCAGGTGCAATCCCCGAAATCCAGGATGTGACCCCAAACATAGGGTACAATCCTAAAGGGACAGGAAATGACACAGACCATAATTCAACTGGTAAACTAAGCTAAAAACAAAAAAACATGATGCGATCCAGGAAATCTTGGATGCGATGAAGAAATCCAAAAAAACTAGATACAATCCAGGAAATACCGGATAAGACACAGGTTTGATGGGGTGCAATCCAGAATCCTGGATGTGACCCATAATTCAAAGGGCTCTAAAAGCTATAGAAAAGCATGAAAATGAAAAATACCAAATTCATAGGGTAGTTTTCAGAGTACTTACCAGAGGTCTGTAATTGGCTGGGCACTGATGTCAACGGCTCAGCTCAAAATGATGTTTCTGCATGGGGACCACCATCTTTTCTGCAGAGCTCTCATAATTACTATGGGTAAAAAGTGAAAATGAATAGTAAAAAGGTAATTTTTGAGATATAAATTGGCCTTTTGAACTATTTAGGAGTTCCGAAATTCCTCCCAGGCAACTAAAACTCCATTTCTATTCTCTTTTTAGTCAATCAGGAACCAAATCGTAGGTGCCTAAGGTATTTTATGCAGCATGGTAACATTTTTATGACAGCTCCTGAAAATGCAGATTTGCTCCATTTGTTCCGAAAATTTGTCAAATTGCACATTTTATCATAAATCTTGGTCTGACATCATTTTATCAGTCCCACCACTCACATTTTCATGTAATTAATTTGGTTCTTGTGTGTTTACTCTTAAACTCACCTTTTTTCATCGCTTCTTCTACTCTATTCTTTCTCGTCCTACTTATTCCATGCAAGTGATACGTTCTTTCCACTGAGGGATTTTTTTCTTTTCCTTTGATTTCATTCCTGAGGGGGCATGATCACACTATCATCAATCAAATTTTTTCTTGAAAAAGCATCAAAAATGACTTTGTTATCAAACAAACTAGGGGCATGACAGTTTCCTTAACTAAGTTGGAATAGTTGGATAGAAAGCTTTGGTTCTCATAAGCTGGATATCTTGTGTTTCCTCATTTTAAAAGATTCTTATTAAGCTCCTAGCAGCTTCTTACTGACTTTTGGATGACAACCAAGTTTGGAATCAGTACTATCAATCTTTGGACGACAACCAAGTTTAGAATTGGTATCTTTAAGATATTTTATTGACCTTTGGATGACAACCAAGTTCAAAGTCAATTCTATCAGTTTAGTTTTATCAAGTGTGAGACTGATCTCATCAGGCATTTTGTTCGATCATGAGCAAAATTCTCAATCTTTCTGAAGTCAAAATTAAAAACTTTCTTTGAATCAATGCGCTGCTCACACATCAATTCAAAGAGGGGAAAATGTGACTACATGGATTTGGTCTACTTAGATAATAGACCCTATTTTCCCTAAGTGTGATCATACCCCCAATTATGTTCAAACGACCCTGTTACTATTTGACATAATTCTTTTAAAATTAATTTAATCTCCTAAGGTGATCAAATCACTAAATTAATCACTTTTATCTAAAATCAAATAATCAATCAAATACATGGCTAAAATTATTAATTTGCAAGGAATTAAATAAGCTCCTAAATCAATTGCTCACTTGCAAAAGGAACCCATTCCCCTAGCCTAATTAATTTAATTAAACTGGCTATAGTCGTATTGATTATTAAAAAGCAATTAAAAAGCTTAAATAATTGATATTCCTATTTTTGAATGAATTAAATAAGTTTTATTCATTTCATTAATATTGCTCTAAACCCTAACCTAACCCACTTCAACCACTGTAACTCTGGGTTCAAACCTATCCCAACCCATTCACCTTTGCTAAATCTAATTATAATCCTAATTTTATCCTAACCCACCTCCTAATGTTGTCACATTCCATTAGGGAGTGATTAAGGACTCATCCAGCTTGAAAAAGTCAAAGAATCTCAAGATTCCTTTCCTCAAGTCCACCTTCTCAAGCTTGCCTCTTACACCCTTCCCATGCTTCTTTAAGGCTCTCATTAATGCCTCATTAATGGAGATTCGTTAAACCCATGCCTCTTTAATGCCTTTGGCATTTATTTCTCTTACACTTCATTAATGAGTTTTTCAACTCCATTAATGAACCTTGTCCCCCCTCTCTCTCCTAATTCTTCTATTAATAGAAGGTGTTTTTGAGCACAAATAAGCCCATAATTTTAGAGAAAAATACATTGTTATTCTTTTAGAATAAACATAGATTCATATCATATTTTAGATTTCATGTTTATGCATTGTTATTTTCATGCTTTTTAGAGCTAGAATGCATGTTTAGGAGATATCTTTCTTTGTTTTAACTCAAATATTTCATGCTAAGTCATATATGTCACTAATAGTAGCATAATCTGAGGGTTGTTATGTTTCTTATCATACTCTGTTAGAGTAGTCTTAGTTTAGCTAATAATTAATTCATTTAATTATTAGTCTATCTACTCTTTTCTTAAGTTACTTAGGCAGCTTTCTATTTCTTTAGAGTTTCCCTTTTAGGGTTTCGGTATCCTTTGTAAGGAATCACCGCTTTGCATTTCTGTAAGAAGATTGTAATAATTTCATTGTTGATAATATAGAAGTTATTTCTTTCAACATGTTTTTCCAGTGTCTGGCCTTTTGGCCACCATAGATTCTTCTTCTATCTTCTGTTTCTTGCTTCTTCTTTGTAACAGTTATGCATGCAGGTGATCTTGGGAGGATTTGCATTTGTCAAATCTAACATATTATCAGAGCTCTCCTGCAGTCGGCTGTTCATTCTTTGTTGAAGCAAGCGAGGGTTTGAAGTTTTCAGAGGTTTTTTCGACAGTTTTTCATTGGTTCTGGGGGGTCTCAATTTTTTGAGGCATTTTGGACCAAAACTGACCTCATGGTTGAGTGCAGAAGGCCCAAAAACCCCAAGATTGATATAAAATACGTCCAATTTGGACACCAGGGCCTCGGGGAGAAATTTATTGATTAAAAAACATATGTTTTTAAATGTTTTTGTGCATTTTTAATAACGCGTGCAGTGTTTTCCAATTGGCGCCACCGCCGGGACACCACTGCCCCACCGGGGCTCAACCACCGCCGGCGGCGCCCTCATTTTCTCTGCGGCCCAGCCGCCCTGCCGCGCCTATGGCCCGCCTCCCGGTACCCTCAGCTCCACCGCCTCCCAGGCCCCGGCCTCCTCTATGCCCCCACGCCCGCCGCTCTGGCTCGCTCCGCCCCTTGCGGCCCGCTCTACCGCCACTCCGGTCACAGCCTCCGGTGCTCCGCTCAGCTGTACCGCCCCGCCGGCGGTCTCCGCTCCACCCGGTGGTGGGTTTTTATGTAGCCCCCGCGGGCTTATATGCAATGCGGTTGGTCATATGAGGAATCAGGGGCTGCAACCTAGCCCCCTGAGCGTGCCATGCGCCCGGGGGCCCAAATTTTTTAGCCCCAGGGGCTTAAATTTTTTTTCTGGGGCCCTTTTGACCTCCCTGGAGTGTTTTCGCTCTATCTTGAGCATCCGGGGGTATTTTTTCGACTTCCATATACCATCGGAAAGCTCTTTTCAAGAAATTTATGATGATGGAGGTTAGGGTTTTGGGTTCTACTATTTCAACAATATTTTTTACTGTTGAAGTCCGATGTCTTTTTTTGCCTTTTGGGAGTCATATCTGGCTCATCCGGACTCCATTTTTGGCAAACGAGATATCGTCGAAAAGCTGGTTTAGTGTACTATGTAGTTGCAGGGGTATTTTTTCCAGATTCTACTCTAGTTTTTCT
>MU224450.1:96816-118332 GCA_018584345.1 Thuja plicata
AGGTCCTAGGATCTCTTCTACTGTACTTCTGGTTCACTCTCTTTCTGACATCTGAGCATTGTATGCTTCTTCTGTTGTATCATTTTTCTATAAATGCACTGAGATAAAGTGCCCACTTCTGCATTTCTGGGATCTTGTACACCTTGTACAATTTTTGTACTCGCACTGTGTTATAAAGTGCCATGGGGGGTTATCATGCTTTTGCCGCTTTAGGTGCATCCACCTTTGTCAAGTGAGCGTACCTTCCATAACATTAGCCCATGCTGTGTGTTGATGAAACCACCCTTTATCCTGTGTGTATACTTCTGTTGTACTATTGGTGTTCCTGGTTCTTCTTCTGCAGATGTTTCTGGCATTGCATTTCAGTGTTCCTATCACCTCTCCCAGTTCAGCATTATGGGGGGGTTCACCTGTTGGTTCTATTGCTTCCTGGTTTGATTGATCAGCTCTTCAGACATTGTCTTCTCTACCTGGTCATGCACTTCAATGGGGGTTCCAGTAGTTTCTCCTAACAGAGTTTACAATTCCTTGCTTCGGAGATGCTTCTTTCTCATTCTTGTTCCTCTCTCTGGGACACCTTTTCCCTTTCTTGTTTTGGGTACCTGATCAGGCCTTGTTGGCGGAACCCATATTTCCTGCTTTCTGCAGTATTTTAGCTATTTTGCTTCTCCCTAAGTTACACTTAAGGGGGGGTGTTAGAGTAGTCTTAGTTTAGCTAATAATTAATTCATTTAATTATTAGTCTATCTACTCTTCGCTTAAGTTACTTAGGCAGCTTTCTATTTCTTTAGAGTTTCCCTTTTAGGGTTTTGGTATCCTTTATAAGGAATCACCGCTTTGCATTTCTGTAAGAAGATTGTAATCATTTCATTGTTGATAATATAGAAGTTATTTCTTTCAACATGTTTTTCCAGTCTCTGGCCTTTTGGCCGCCATAGATTCTTCTTTTGTCTTCTGTTTCTTGCTTCTTCTTTGTAACAGTTATGCATGCATGTGATCTTGGTAGGATTTGCATTTGTCAAATCTAACATACTCTTCTTAGTTAGAAAGAAATAGGCCAATTTTAGTGCTTTATATGCTCATCTAACCATGTTTTCCACTAATCCAATGACCTATTGAACTATTGTATTACAGGTAATAGCTGCACTATTTCACACACACATTTCTGGCGCCCACCTTGGGGCATGATTTTAACTATGGCCTCATTTTAACTCCATTTTTCACTAATCTTTCCTCCCAGTTTTCAGGGCCAAAGTCATTTCTGGTCATTCTGGCTCACATCCGGGATACGCCCTCGCACCACAAAAAATGAGGCTCGCATCCAGGATTTCTCGAATTGTTTTCAATTTACGATCACATCTGGTGAACATTCACTCGCATCTAGTAATAAGGGATCACATCCAGTATATGGTATCACATCCTATGTTTTTAGGATCACATCTGGTTAAAAATATTGCGTACTTCATTGCCTAACCTCTAACAGTTTGATCACTTTGGTTTTTTTTCTTTTAAAGCGGCCTAACTAGTGTTTGCAGGTTGCTATCAAAGGTTTTTTTTTGGGAGTTGAACAAAGAATACTAATATGATTTTTCAGGTTTTCCAACCCCCCTTCTTGACCTCTATTTACATGCTTTTTATACTAAGAACATTTTCTAATCTTCTACTAAACTGACTAGAGGACTATGCTCTTTTCCTTTTAAGGAAAATCAAAAACTCACACATCAGTTTATGAGTTGAAAAGGAATTTGGAGATAACTGAACCAAGAAAACAAAAATAAATTTATTTTGGATTAGTAAATGAACAAATCAAAACACTAAAATTGTGGGCTAAATGAACTATCTCATTGTCTAATTTTGGGGATCAGAAATTGAACAACCTACTCATCTAAAATTGCAGATAATTGAATAACACAATGTTACTTTCAAGCATTCTATTTTCCATAAAATAGGAACATCTTAAATCAAGCACAACATTTCTTGAGGGAATGAATTGTTTTCTTGAATCTGTTTAGGGAGAAAATGACATGGATTAGGAGAGTATGCTCTTCTTCTTTGGAGAAATCAGAAATCTAGACATCCTACGCTCACTAATCCTTTGTACACTTATTTAATAGTAGAGGGCATGTCTGTTGAGGAAAAAATCTCCCGGGAATGACCCAAGTGAGGATGGGTTTTACGCCAACTCTTCCAACAAACTATGAATAATTGCTTCCTCGTAGGCTAAAGCCTCGAAAGATGGAATTGATTTTGTTCCTGGAATTTTGACATCATTCCTTGAACATGCTTGGGTGTGTGTAGAGTAGAGCCGATTGAATGTTTCTTGCAAGACTACACATATTTAAGTACTCATAGGGCTATACGCCTCAATTTTGTTTTGTGAAATTCTATGGGGGATGGTTTCAAATGGATTGCAAAATCACAAACAACACTTTAACTGAAAGAATTCCTAATTCACCCCCGAAAAGGTGATAATCCTTGTGCAAGGCAAAAAGTGATTGCCCTAAGACACTCGTCATATCATACCCTCACTTGCATTTGGAGTTGGCTAATACAACATCATGACTGGAGCCATTGTGTGCTTGGTGATGGCTATATTTTGATTAGCATTTGAGTGTGTACCTAAGTCAATGAGAAAGGATTTTCATGCTCCACCTAGAAAATAGGGCATAAAGATGTGTTTTTTCACCCTTTAACAATGCAACAATGCTTGAAGTAACTGAAAGATCACTAAAATGATAACATTTTCAAAACAAGCAACAAATTTCAATCCTAGGTCTACACATGTTTTCATTCACTCACAGGTCTCAGAACTCAAAATTGCAATCAGACGTACTTCACGCACTTCCAAGATGAATTTTTCAAAACTGATCATATCTGACAGAGACATCAAAAAATTACATCCTAAGTTTCCTGGCTCATTTTTGGTATCCTGGCTCACATCTAGCAACCTGGCTCACATCTGGTCAACACATCATCGCATTTAGGGTTCTATCTCGCATCTAGGGTCATCAGTAGCTCACATCTGGTATTTCTAGGCTCACATCTAGGATAGTGGGCATTTGCAGAATAGTTTCTCAAGAAAACTCACTTGATTTGGATACCCTTTTGGCTCTTTACTCTGCCACTATTGTCTTTTTTGGTCTCCTTATCGCCATGTCAAAACAAATTTTTCAAACATCTACCTTGTATGTCTGGTCAAATTCTCATTATCCATCTCAATATGTGTGGTTTTTCTGCTTCTTACAACAACTTGGTTTGCAGCTCACTATCGGGGCATTCTAACCCTCTAATACTAGAATCATTTACTTCCACCAAAACACAAATGATACTTCCACCTAGACACACTCACTTGAACGATTCGAGATACTACCTGACACTCTCAAGAAAATTTTATGAAGTTGAGGTACCACCACATGGTTAACACAAGACAAAACAAGTACATGTCTAAAGGATTGATGTGATGAAGTAATCTTTCCTGGTTATTCTACAAAGAGGAAAGCATAATTTGTTATAACAATAGGTTGAGAAAGATAATTGAGAGTGATAATGTCAAAGTGGATAAAAGTTATCAGAAACAAGCTAGATCTTGCAGTTATGAATCAGATGATGAGGTAGACAATTAGGTAATGCAAGCAAAAAATTAGAATCATAATGGTTTGGTAGATCAAGATGAAGGTGTGAATGAGGAAGAGGTGGAAATACAAGAGTTAGCTACAAATGTAAATCCAAAGGATCCAAGTTATGTAAGGCTAAATCAGTAATAAAATCAGATTATTGGCGATAGGAATCAAGGTGTTTAGACTAGATAAAGAATGGCTAGAAATGCAATTTATTTGATTTCTAAGATTGAACCTAAGGATGCTGATGAAGCATGCAAAGATGAAAGTTGGGTTAAAGATATGGAAGAAGAATTGGGATAGATTAAGAAGAACAAGACATGGATTCTAGTTCCCCAAGCTAAGAAGAAGAATGAGATAGATACTAAATAGGTATTCAGAAAAAAATTGAATGAAGATGGTGAAGTGGTGTCAAATAAAGAAAGACTTGTTTGTAAGGGCTGCTCATAGATCGAAGGTATTGAATTTGAGGAGACTCGTGCTCCCATTCCTAGAATTGAATTTATTTGGATGTTTCTTACATATGCTACTTACAAAGATTTTAAGGTATATCAGATGGATGTTAAGTCTTCATTTTTGAATGGAGAGTGTGAAGATGAAGTTTATGTTGAGAAGCCTGATGGATTTTCTTTGACTGATCAAGATGACATAGTTTTCTGATTGAAGAAAGCATTATATGGATTGAAAAAAGCCCCTAGATCCTTATATTCAAGGTCAGATAAGTATTTATTGAACTTGGTTTCAATAAAGGTATTATTGATAGTAACTTGTACTTCAAAGTTGATCATGATAATATTTTTATTGTTGGAGTCTTTGTGGATGATATAATTTCTAGAGGATATACTAAACGATATAGGATGTTTCCCCCGATGATGAAGCAAAACTCTGACATGAATCCTTGATTTGAAAACTTGATGTTGATATGATGCCCCATTAGAAATGAAATAAAAATAATTCTGACACAATTTTGATAATGTGAAAGGTTTGCATGGGAAAAAATTCCATTTTGATTTGATTTCTGATAATGTCATGTGACAAATTTTTTAATTAGGATAAAATTGATTAGCATGTGGAATAATGTTGTAATGCATTTGATATGTAAAATAGCACGTAGAGTAGCACAAAACAATGCATATAAATGTGTGCCCTAAGTTTGTTGTAATGTGTCCTATAGATTAAGTAACACGTAGAAAGCCCTAGTGCATTTTAAACTTTCTTGAAATGCTTGAAACAAGTTTTTGTAGTGCTTACTAGGTAATGTAATGTGTATGATGTGTTTGATCACATAACATGTTTATAGTAGCGAAAACTATGTAAAATAGTAATGCATGTTTCTATCACCACATAGAACATGAAAAAATGATGCGTAGGATTCTTTTTGAATTATTTTAACTTGATTATAGTATGAATTTGAATCAGTAGTACACATGAAAGATCCATTGATGATATGGCTTGATTTTTTGATGAAAACAAGTGTTTTTGATGTCAATGTTATCATTTTAATGAATATTGTATGATGTCTATCATGATAGGTTGATAAGATAACTGATGTTTTTTTGTCCTCACGATATAGATTTAGTAAAAAAATTGTTGCGCTCTAAGTGAACAATTTTTTGATGATAGGACAAAATTTTGATGATTCATTTAGATGATATTACTAATATAATTCCACTTGATGTCAAAATAGGTTCGAGGCTGGATATTATACATTCATGGTTTACCTCCATGGCTGCTCGGTATGGTTTATTAGTTATCTCCCCAAGATCAGAGAGTTATCGGGTGATATGGGTTGTTTTTTCTATTAGATATGCCTTGGTTCCATGTGAACCGTGGGTAATTGACTGATATGGCTGAGGATTGGCACCCAAACCGTAATACTTTCCATTTACCGATGGGTGAGATGACAATCACCCCCGAGGATATGTATAGATTGTTGAGGATTCCTAAATGAGGTGATCTTGTTTGCTATGATCTTGTTGATGCATTTTTGGTGACCCGACGATTAGTGATGAGAGAATCATGTGGGTGTAGTTTATATCATTTCCTATACTTCCAGCAATATTAGGCTCATTAATCATGGGATTCCTTCTTCCTGATCTCTGAGGTCATGGTTTGCAGTCACTTGAAGAACTTTCTGCAAAAAATTCCAATCCACCCTATCATAAGCTTTCAAGAGGTCCAGGTTCATGAGGAAACCTTATTTTTTAGCAACTTCCAAAGAATGAATATTTTCATGAACAACCATGATTGAGTCCAAGATTTTCCTTCCAGGGAAAAAGCCATTCTACTTGGGGGAAATAATCGAAGGGAGGATTGACATAATTCTTGAAGTTAAAGCTTAAGAGATGAATTTATACAAGGAGTTGCATAAAATTATGGGTCTACAAGCATCAAAAAATTAGCTCCAAGCTTCTTGGGAATCAACACTAGAAAAGTTGCATTAAGCTCCCTGAGAAGGATTTTGGTCCCAAAAATTTTTTTGACCACAACACACACTTCTTTCCCCGCGATCTCCCAGTACTGCTGAAATAAAACCATAGGAAAACCATCAGGACCAGGATACTTATCTCCCTCAAAGGAAAAGATGGAAGTATTTATTTCCTTCTCAGAAGGGATGGCTTGAATTCTGATATTAGTTTCAACATCAATCAAGGAGGGTATAGAAGACAAGATTTTATCCTAATCAGATGAGATCAAGTTTCCCTCTTTAGAAAGAATGGTAGAAAAGTAACTGAGCATTTATTTTCTAATGTCTTCCTCTTTCACCATCTTATTTCCATTGGATAGTAGACACTAAATTTTTTTATCTTCCTTATGCTTCATGGTACTCATGTGGAAAAATCTGGTGTTTCTATCCCCTACCCTAAGCTAGATAGCTCTAGAGCTCTATCTCTAGAAAGTTTCCTCTTTAGATATTATATTGTGATAATATGACAACATATTGTTTTTCAGTACTTTTGAGTTCCTCAAAAAGACCCTCCTTTTGAATTTGGTCTTGGATTTCCTTGATTTCAATTTGAATCTAGCTTTTGGAAAGGAAGATGTCACCAAAAACCTCTTTATTCTAGTTCTTGACTTTTCTTTTGATAGTATTCAATTTTTTAGTTGCTTTATACATAGCTCCCCCATCCATGGAATAATTC
The DNA here is from genome assembly GCA_018584345.1 of Thuja plicata. Lineage (NCBI taxonomy): Eukaryota > Viridiplantae > Streptophyta > Pinopsida > Cupressales > Cupressaceae > Thuja > Thuja plicata. Next base: position 103,577 of record MU224450.1, read on the forward strand.
CACCATTCAGTAATATTATTTTTAAAATTAGGATGAGCCATCCACATCTTTTAAAACCAAAAAGGAAATTTTGTTTTTCCACACAAACAATTAGCAGAAAAAGAGATGGGGTGTTGGAAAGTGATCAATTTTGGTAAATATGATTCACTTTTTGGTTGTCATTTATGGCAACACATCTGGGTTTAGGTTCGATTACTTTGAAGATAAGTTTTGATGATTCAGAAATTGACTAAGTATAGTAGTAGAGATAAAGAAGTATTTTGGATGTCAAAGACAAAGATCGATGAAATAGGGCAAGTGAGCTTAATGGCAGACAATATGGAGTATGTATGACCTCCATGTAAGATCTATTTGGATTTGGTTAAGTCTATGATGAGTTATAAGGATTTGAAGACAGACAGACTGTAGAAGAACAATGAAACAGAGCAGTTGGACAACATCGAAGATTGAGGGAGTATGACTTGGACTCCAGAAAATCGAACTTGTATTTTCATTGTTGATAACCTCCAAATTGACTATGCAAAAGTGCCAACTATGCGTTTAGTGTTTACTATATTAAATTTATTTTGTATTGAAGGCCAACTTAGTAAAGTTGTGAGATATATATATATATATATATATATATATATATATATATATATGTAAGAGCTTTTTGGTAAAGATGGTAGGTATTTGGTAATAGTTATCTGGAAGAGAAGATATGCGAATGGAAAAGCAGAGAATGACAGAGATCATTGAAGAACTATAAAGGAACTATCAAAGCATTAAGCAATGCTTGTTTTTGTTCATGACTGAGAGCTTTTGTAACTGAATTATATTGTAAAAGTTGTAAGATCAGAGGCCCCTAATAGGGTGTTGTGAACCTTTAACAGGGTTGTTATTCCTCTAATAAGGAAATGTAATATGTAATATTCAGCTCCTAACAAGGCTAGGTATCCTTATAGGGACATTATAATTTAGTGCATGCTTGTGGGTACCATCCCCATCGGGGTTTTTCCTTGGCTAGGATTTCCTTGAAAACAAATATGGTGTTATGAGTACTGTGTCATTTTCTTATGTTCTTTTCTTTACTGCAAATGTATGATTAATGTTTAAGTGGTTGAATAATTTAATAAAGTGCTATTATACTGATTCAATCCCCCTCTCAATATAATCCAAACCTAACAATTGGTATGAGAGATTTTGGCCCTTGGACAGAAAGTTGAACATCTTGAGGGAGATCATAATGGATTTGGACAGTTTGCAAGAAATATTTGATGCTGCACTTGAATACCTTGATAAAGCAAAATCATAGAATGGATAATTGAGATTCAACATGCAAAGAGCTGAGAAATTTATTAAGAAACTCAAAGATCAACTTGAGCTTTCTAGAAATCAAAGACAAGATATTATGGTTCAAAGAAAAGAGGATTCAGATGAAGACAACTCAGATAGGGTGAAGCAACTAAAAGAAGAGAATGAAAATTTGAAACTTGAAAATGAGACTATGGCTAAATAAATACAGGTACAGAAGGATCCAAAGAAGAAAGTTAAATAAACCTTAAACAGTGCATTGAATCAAATGAAGGATGAGGCTGACCACTACAAGAACAAATACCTGGAATTGGAGAAGACAATCAGATTGTGAAAGGTGAACTTGTTGAAGCAAAGAAACACATTGAGAAACTTCACACCAACAGTGATTTAATTGATGAACAACTAGACAAACAGAAACCTAAAGGTGATATGACTGGTATTGGCTTCAATGAAGCTGAATGTTCAAAGAATTAGGAAAAGAAATAAGATAAGAAGATTGATGCTGAGAAACCATCTATTGAAGAACCTAATGAATAGACCAGACCTTTCAGAGGTAGATGCTTTGGTTGCAACGGATTTCAACACATGAAGAGAGACTACATAGGTAATGCCCCTTTTAGAACTTTTTCTGGTTATTCTTTTAACTGTAATGGATATGGGCACAAAAAGACAGAATGTAGAAAACCTAATCAATCTGGATATAGAAAAAACAATGGAAGAGAACCTATAGTGAAACCTACATGCTAAAAATGTAATAACATTGGACACATTGTGAAGTACTATAAGTTACAAGTTAATCAAGAAAGAAGACCTCCTATATGTTAAAAATGCAATAATCTAGGACATATAGCAAATTTTTGCAGGTATAATGGAGTAGATAACAAAAGAACACCGCCTGCTATGAATTCATAGAAGAATGGAAATGATACTGGCAAGAGTGTTGTAGATGTGAAGAATGATTTTGAAAATTGTTTTAAGAAGGAAGAAGACAACAACAGTGGTAAGATTTGGTAGATCAAAGGAACAAGTGAGACATCAGTTCAACGAGAGTCAGTAGATGCTAGTGGATCTTTTCCTGAAGGTAGCAAGATAGAATCAACCTAATTGGTCGATCATGGCCTTAGGGGGAGCATTGGATACAGACATCAAAATTTATGCTGCCCCTAAATTTGTAGATTGAGCCCATGCGAGCTTGTGTGTGAGCTAAGCTGACATCATGGATTATATACCTAAGAGCACACCATCAGCTGACCTATATATTTTGTTCATGAGATCTAGCAGCTGTCTAGACAATATAAAGTGAAAATGAAAGTTATAACCTAACTTATATAAAGCACCGTTTGATGACCTATGTGTTCACCATTTGACAAAGAGAAAAATAAGGAGATCAGAGAGCAGAAGCATTCAGACTATTCTACATTTTCTATGTGTGATCGATTGGAGCATAACACTCAGATTTTAGAGAAAGAAAGGTATTTTACATCATCTAGTTATGGATGCACCCATCATTTTTGATGTTGTTGATCGCCCTAGATAAAAATTCAAGAAACATTTGTATAAGTCTTGTGAAGAGGATCCAAAAGGAGTTTTTTCACAAACCCCATATGGCATGTTACACATTAAAGACATTAGGGCTTACATACATTGTAAGTATGACATACTGGGAACTGATGACATATTCACTGAAATGGAAAATATGCCTAAAAAAGGAATCATGAAAGAAGAATTCAAACACTTTATTCAGTTGAGAATAATGAAGATTATGGATTTATGCGAATTCAATGAAGATGAATGGTTTAAGATATTGATGAGCAGGGTTCATGATCAGTTCATATGGATTGGTGACCAACTTGTGAAGATTTGTAGTGACCTAATTCATGAGATCACTAGATTAGACAGAAATGGAGTTATACCTATTGTGGAGAAGCATGTGAAGAAAGAAGTTAAAACCCTAACACATTCTAAATGGGACAGAAGGGAAATGATAGTAAACAATATCTTTTAGCAAGATGTGAGATTGATTACCATGATACTCGGATATAAGTTCTACTACAGTAGTAGACCTAACTCAGTATCTGCTGGAGTAATCATGATGGCATGGAGAATGGTGAAGGAAAACATAAAATATAACCTATTTGAAGTTTTGGCTCAACAATTTCTTGACAATGTGAAGCCAGTGAAGAAGGATAGAACTAAAACTTTCAGATTGGGTTCGTTGTTGATGCATATGTTCATTCATATTGAGCACAAGTTTCCTGGTTTACATCCTAGTGGTTGGAAGTTTGGAGTATCCACTAACATACTAGTTTCACAGAGTTACAAAAGACAAAATACTACTTGGGTAGATAGAAAACTATTTGCTATGATCAAAATTCTACAGAAATAGATGAAGACAAGATACAGGTTACATGAGGACATTGTGGAAAAGTACAAGGATGAAATCTTTTTTATGGTTGAAATTGATTGTGTATGTTTTGAATTAGTTACACCTAGAAAGAAGTGGTGTTACCCTGTGGGCTATGAAGTGAGTTCTGAAGTACTTACCATGCAAGTAGAACATGTTCTTGCATCAGAAGTTGATATAATAGAACAAAGATGGGGAAATTATTAATAAAATTCAGAAAAGGTGAAAGAGGAACAGTCTAGAGGACTGAGGAAAAGGGAAATTGCTAACCTTATTCATGGTTGTGGTATAAAAGTTGGACTGACGGAAGAGGAATTGAAAGAAGTCAAGAAGAAGATGGGAGAGAGATCTCTTGGAGTAGCAAGTGGAAGCACTGATGCCCCTTTCACTCCTAAGGTAGTTATGGTAGACAGTCCACCTCCTCCACAAAAACGAACAAAGAAAGAAAAGGATGTCACTCATAGAGTTACAAGATCAAGTAAGCTTAAATCACCTAAAGAGAAAACCAAAATAGGAGAAGAGAAGAAAACATAAAATAAATTGTGCAAGCCTGACATGAAGATGATAGAAAAGAGAGCAATAGAACAAGGTAAATTGGTCTTAATTGATAAATACTATGACAGGTATGAGGAATCAGATAAGATGAAGATTGAAGACATTGTGATAGAGAATTTGCTTACTTTCAAGAAGACTCTTTTAGAAATTGAAGGAAGTATATCTACAGACCTGCATGCAAAATTGGAGAACATAAAACACTTGGCATAGATTGAGGATGATCAGATCAAAAATAAGGAAATTGATAACATGATGTCTGTCTTATCAGTACAAGAGAGGGATAGTATATTCAAAGAATTGAAACCTCAGTTAAGAACCAAGACTAGACTATTGAAAATAATGGCAAGGAGGTATGATGAAGTGACTAAGGAAACTCAGAAGGCACTAGAGAATATTTTGTTTAATAATACTTTTGATAAGGCCCCACCTCCTATAAAAACATCACCCACACAATTGAGAATGGGTGAGAGATCTAAGGAAACTAAGAAGAGCGAAGTAGATCCATCAGTAGATTTCTATGTTTCTAGTGTAGCATTAACTCTTGAAAAATCTCAAGATGAGAAGGACCCTTTTTCAGGGAATATGGATACTTCTGTGGAAGATGAGGATGAACAAAAAATGGAAGAGGAAAAGAAGAAGGAAGAAGAAAACAAGATAGAACAAAAAGAGGAAGTTGAGCAGAAAAAGGATGATGAATAGAAGATAGAACAACACGGAGATGAAAAGAAAGAGGTAAAATCACCATCTATTTCATTGTTGGCAAGAAGTGATGTAAATGTGGATAGCATGGATGAAGTTGAATTGGTAAAAATGGCATTTACTGCATTAAACAAATCAGAGGAAAGATCTAAAAATAAAGGAGACAAGAAGGCAAAAGTAATTACAAGAGATATTGATACTGTGAAAATTTTTCTTCCAGTACCTATAATTTTCCAGCACAAAGATGACATTGAAAACTTGAAAATTACACTTGACGAATTTGATGGGCACTATCAAAATTTGCTAAAGATAGCAGAGGAGAAGGTAGAGAAGACATATTTAGAGAAGAAGCTAACATAAGTCTACAAGTTCATCACATTGGACTTAGGCATTGCAAAAAATTGTTTGAAAAATACAAAGAGATGCATTGGACATGGGATAAAATTGTTTAGCTATTGCATGAATCCGATTAGGCATGTTTAGAATGTTGAGGACATAATTGCCAAGGAGAGGGAAACTCTGAATATTTTGATGGACGATTGTGAAATATCTTTACAATCCACAACAAAACTAGACACAGAAGTTACAAGGATATTGGCCAAGCTCAGTGTATTGGATGATGAGAAAGAGAGAGTATTGAAAAGATTAAATTTGCTGAGGAGCTTTGTCACTCTGAAGCTATCCAAACTTGAAGCTCATCTTTCAGATTTGGAGAAAGTTGCAAATTCATTGACTAAAGGTTTACCCATAGAATTGAAAGAAGCTAAAACTACATCATTTACAATGAATGGTTTGATTCACATTAGTCAGATATTGTTCAAGACACGGAGTACAAAATTGAAGCTTTTGGAAGATTCTTTTTAGGATATTTTTAAACTAGTAAGAAAGAACTAAAAATTATTGCTTTATATGCACCTTTGCCATTGTTCTCAAAGGGGGAGAACAGAAGAAAAAAAATGAATAAAAAAATAAAAATATAATATAATAAAAGAAAGAGAGAAAAAAATATGGAGAAGAGATAAGGAGAAGAAGAGACAGTTTTGTTCGGTTGGAACACTTAGTCATTTTTTTAAGTGTTGCCATCAATACCAAAGGGAGAGATTGTTGGAAAGTGATCAATTTTGGTAAATATGATTCACTTTTTGGTTTTCATTTATGGAAACATATCTAGGTTTAAGTTCATTTACTTTGATGATAAGTTTTGAGGATTCAGAAATCGACTAAGTATAGTAGCAGAGATACAAAAGTATTTTGGATGTCAAAGATAGAGATCATTGAATTAGGGAAAGTAAGCTTAGAGGAAGATAGTATGGAGTATGTATGACATCCATCTAAGATTGATTTGGATTTGGTTAAGTCTACGATGAGTTAGACGGATTTGAAGACAGACAGACTGCAGAAGGACAACGATACAGAGCAGTTGGACAATAGTGAAGATTGAGGGAGTATGAATTGGACTCCAGGCAATTGAGGTTGTATTTTGGTTGTTTATAACCTCCATATTGACTATGAAAAAGCACCAACTATGCATTTAGTGTTTACTATATTAAATATATTTTGTATTGAAGGCCGACTTAGTAATATTTGTAATATTCATATTGAGAGCTGACTTTGTAAAGTTATGAGATATATATATATATATATATATATATATATATATGGTAAAGATGGTAGGTAGTTTGTAAGACCAACTTCCTTTAACTAATGGCCTAGAAGAAAAATTTCTAGCAGAAATGGAAAAGTTTTACTTACCATCAAACAAAAACTTTTTAGGTCAACCACCTTGGGAAAGAACATCATCTGGATCCTTATCCTCTTCTGAATCCTTTGTGGAGCCCTTTCTTGATATTTCTCCACCCTTCTGCTACTTTCTTGTGCCATTTCCTACTAGATTCCCTCCATTAGCATGTTTCCCGCCCTCAGCTAAATTCAAGTTTGAACCACCTGCTCCTCCTCATAAAATCCTGCTCTCCCCCTGCTCACCATTTAGTAGACTCAAATAATCCCATGTTATATGCTGCTATATAAACTTGACCTTTAAAGAACTATTTCTTGATTGAATAGGTTCTAACCACATCAATGTTGGGTCCTAACCTAGTAAAATTTCCCACCAAGGTTAAATCCATTGATGAAACAATATGATCCACTAATGGGTCCAGAAGTAAGATTTTGAAGACACCCTTCTGGGGCTTAGATAGATTGTTGATTCTTGGAAAGGATGATTTCCCTGAAGGTTTCACCCCAAAAATAGAAGACCAACTTCCTTTAACCGATGACCTAGAAGAAAACTTTCCAGCAGAAATGGAAGAGTTTGACTTACTTTAAGACAAAAATTTTTCAGGCCCACCACCTTGGGAAAGAACGTCATCTAGCTCCTTTTCATCTTTTGAATCCTTTATGGAGCCCTCACCTAATGTTCCTCCACCCTTCTTTCTAGAATCCTTCCATTAGCATGTTTCCCTCCCTCAACTGAATTCAAATTTGAACTGCTTGCACCTCCTCCCAAACTCCCACTCTCCCAATGCTCTCCATTTACTAGACTCAAATAATCCTATGTTTAACTTAAATGTTCATTTTAATGTGTTTGGGGAATTCAATAATTTGTTGCCAACTAATTTTCCGAAGTTGAATTCCATGTGATTGGAATTGATTTAATATATTTTCTAAAGTCCTAAGTTGGTTTAGCAATTTAATTGATATTAATTCCTTTAATTTTAAAATTCATAGTTGAAAAAGTGACCTTATATTTTGAGGAAAGGGTTTTATTCCTCACTTTTTTACTTTTCTTTTGGGTGGAGTTGGTGATTTTTCTCCAAATTGTTTTTCGAGACAATCCTTAATTTTCTCATTGTGATCGATTGGTGCGTCAAATCCACATGGGTAGTGGCTTGTTAGATTCATGTCGTAAATACTCAACTTCTTGTGGATCCATTCTTCATTCTGAGAAGAATTGATTTTCATTGTCATTTCTATTTTTCCCCCAATTGTGTAAGGTAGGGCATCTTGCCATTTCCATTTTCCTTCATTATTTCATTTGATACGAGTTGCATTAGTGTGGTGGGCTGAGAATTAATATTCCCCCATGAGTTCATGTAATTCTTTCACTCGGTTGGGTTTGCGTATTTATTTCTATGTTGTAGATTTTGTAAATCATGGTTTTGGTAATGTTATGCTACCCAATTTTTGGTATGTTCCTGGAAATGAATTTTTATTGAATTTTTGTGTTTCCGGGTAACTAAGGAAAAGTGGATTTTTATTTCATATCTTTTTGTGAGGTTTGAATTTTGGTGATTTTTGGGGTCATCTCATTTTGCGTATCACCTAGACTTGTTGTTTGGGTTGTTCGACCTAATTTAAACATTGGAGTGTGTTGTACTTTAGTTTTACAACCATCCTAAGGTTTTACTTTGTGAATTTTGATTTTGTGGTTGAATTTGGACTCCTAGAAATGTGCCTGATTGAATGTGCCGAGAGCATTTTCATTTACATTTTCCTTCCTTGCAGTTTTTGGCTCAATGCTTGATTTGATTGCATTTGGAGTACATGATACCGGTGTTTGAGACCACATCACAAGAACATTTATTGTGCTATGCTAGGATCCCATGGGGATCCATGCTCTTGGTTGAGGCCAAAGGAACATAGTGTTAATTTATCTCCCTCTTTGACTGAGGTTTTGGATTCTTTTGTTCATCATTGTACTTTGAACAAGGGGCGTGGAGTAGTGGGATGGAGTGGCTCTCCAAGGCGGGGTGGGACACAAAGAGGTTCTAACATAAACCTTGGTTGAGTTATCTTAACAAATGATAACCAAGTAAAAAAATTAAATGGGAAAGAATATAATAATAATAAGATAAGTGAATTGTCCAATGACCATTTGTTTTAGAAATGTGAGTCAGGACAGCCATGAACCATCTACGGATGTTGATTCAGAATTATCATGTCCATCTATGGGTGTTAATTTGGTATAGTAGTAGTCATCTATTTATGAGATGTGTTTTGGTATAGTAGACCTTCCTTGATGAGAGAAAGATTTCTTGAAGCCACACAAGCATGTTTGAGCCATGTGATGACACTCCATTCTTGAGTCTTGCAATCATAAATTTTCTATCATGAGTAGTGACCTTGACCTAATTGCATTTTTTATGGCATTGTGATTATGCTCAGACTGTATCATTTTCCTTGAGTTATGCATCTTCTTTGTGTGAGTGTTAGCCTTCTTGGTATGTGTGTACCTTGTGTTTTTGGTCAGGTTACTATCTCTGTGAGCATGGTGAGGTGGGCCTAAGGGTTCCACATGGTAGGGTGGTGTTTCACTTTACCATTTATGAGGACTGGAGTATAGGTGATGGGCTTCCTCTACCTACACTAATTTGGAGCATTGAGTGCTCATTGTATATCCTTCATTTCTTGTATTATTGATATAGTTGTATGTACATTATGCTATTTTCAATTATGTCCAATAGAGTAGCTTCCTTGATTTATATATGCACTTGATCTTGTGTATGTATGATTTCTTATGCTCTTAATGTAGTTTCCTTTTTGTGGTGCTTATTTGTTATTGAGTGAGTATTGTGTCAAATTGTATGTATTTGGTACTCCCCGGTGTCAAGGAAGCTTGTATCTTATGCCATATGTAAATTAGTGGTGACAAACCTTCCCGGTCATGGAAATGAGAAAACCCTTTTCTTTTTCTTGATTTCTTAAACTTTTATTTTATGGGGCAATGTTTCACATATGTCATGCAAATTTTTGCATATCCCATGTAATATTTTGCATATGCCTTGTGAAATTTTGCATGACTTGTGAAATTTAGTATATATAAATAAGTCCATTTTTTCATATTTGATCTCTATTTTTTTGCATATGCTTTATCACATATAAAATAGTCAGTACTTCCCGAGGGTTGGTCAAAAATGTAATTGCAGATTTGGATACCCTTTTTCCTTGGGATTTCCTCCATATTTTCACAGTATGATTTCAGCCTCAGGGTTGTACATAAAATGTAACATTTAAGTATAATTTACATATTATTTATTTCTTATACTTTAACTTACATTTTATGGAATACTTTCAAGATGTTTGAATGTGGTTTTAGCTTCATAGGAGTTAAAATAAAGATTCTAGAATTTGAAAATATTTAAGAAATTTCAGACTTAGCCAAATTTTAGGAATCAATATGTTTTCTTCAACATGATTCCCAAGTGATAATTTTATTGTAATCTTAAATCTTACATTGGTGCATGATCATTTGAGGATCATTGTATGTCTTGTTGTTTATAATTGAGGTTAGTTGACAATTAACATGTATGTTTAACCATGTTAGGAAAATTTACTTTGGGCTTAAAATCAATGTCATTGAGATGGATTTGAGGATGAATTAGTATCCTCTTTGTATATTCGTGGGTTGTTACTAGCTTAGCCCCTTGTGATTCATGGATGTTGTCTGAATCATTGTAGGTCAATCTCATGAATGTGTGTTCTTTTTTATGAGTATGTGATTGAGTTTTCTTGGAACCTTTCAAGTATTTTTTAGTCTTCTTCTTGCACATGATCATGTGATTATTGAGTTTTGTTCTCTTACATGTTCATATATTTCTTATGTTTATGGTTATTTAGTCCACATTGTTACATGATGGTTGTTCCTTGTTTCAAATTTTTTTTATTAAGTGTATGTTTAACCATTCTTTCCAAGGGTTCCTTGGTGGGGTATTACATATGGTATCAAAGACCATGTTCATACACTAGGATCTCTGTGTTATTCTATAGTGTGAGTGACATGTGGTTGTTTAATTGGTTGATTGTTGTCTTTCCTTTCTCAATTCCTTAGTATGGCTTGTAGGCATGTTATATGTGATTTTGATCCATATCTTGTTTTTCTGTAAAGGATGCCTCCTAGATGTGGATAGGGCAGGTGGAATTCCCATCATGATGACCATAAAGAGGAACACCATGAGGAATAAAATAGAGAAGAAGAAAAACATGAGGAACACTGTAAGGACCATAGAGAGGGTCATGGTGGTAATGATGGGAACCCCCAGTTTTTTTAGTTACTACATGAGCTTATTACTTGGTTGGGACCTCATTAGGAGGGGTCTCACCAGGGGGAATAATAGCTATCTAATCATGGAGAGAATGGGGAGAGGAGAGAGTTTGATTATTCTTGTATTTTTCCAGAATCTAGAATTGAGCATAGGAGAGACAAGGTAATGGTGGATGAGAATTCTATTTGTGCAGGGCATATGAGAGACCTTATAAGGTCTCATCCACCTTTCTTTGATGGAACTCACAGTGGTGCCAAGATTGAGACTTGGCTATTAGATCTTGGAAATTTCTTTTCTATGCACCTATATGAAAGAAACACTAGAGATTGGTGTGCCATCATGCACCTTAGGAGATTTGTGCCTACTTGGTGGTGCATAGAGGAGCATAAGCACTAGTTGAGTATTACGATAGTCTCATGGGATATCTTTGAGGAGAAGTTCTATTTGCAATTCCTTTTTTATTAGTATAGAGAGGCAAGTGCTGATGAGTTTCATGATCTCTGATAGGGGTTTATGACAATGGACCAATATGAGCACATATCCTTTGAGTTGAGGTAGAATTATAGTTATAACCATGATGAGCTTGTGTTAGTGTAGCACTTTGTTTGGGGCCTTAATGGCCGTATTACTGGATATGTTTGTATACATCATCCCAGGACTTTGGCAGTTGCCATTGAGAAGGTGAAGTTATATGATGGTAATATTACTAGGGATTTTGGTGGTAGGATAGGTGCATAGGCTCATAGTGCACAACCTTCTAGATTAGCTAGACATAGTACACATGTATACCCCATAGGATATTCTCGAGTACATTTGAAATCTCCAAGGGTAGGTCACCAGTTGAAGCATAGGAAACATTATCCTCAGGCTCATTAGAGTGGCTAGTTTATAAGTATCATAAGAGCTAGGGGATATAGTTAGAATGATAGAAGGTAGTCTCAGCATAGTCATTCATCTCATAATGTCCAACCGAGTGTCAATAGAGGGAGTAATCAGTAATAAAGTGTACCCTCTATAAGACATGGTTATAGTGTGAGGCTATGTTTCACTTGTGGTCATCATGGTCATAGGGTAGCTATGTGTCCTCAAACAATTGTTTAGGGGGTGAATCAAAGGAAGGATACATCAGACCCTAATGTTGGTAATGTAGGTAGATCCCACAAATTATTTGCGGTGGTTAATAACTATAAAGATAATAAATATAAAATCATTATTGAGACTACAGGTGTGTTACATAGTATATATACCTCTTTATTATTTGATTCTGGTACTTCAAATTATTTTATTTCTCCCTTCCTTTTTGAGTGATGTGAGCTAGTGATGGCATGACAGGTTTATAGTTTTTAGGCTGAGTTAGCCATAGGTTCTAGAGTGGTCATAGACTCCCTCGTTCATGGTTGTGTGTTGGATTTAGGCACCTTCGCCACCACCATAGATCTTGGTATTCTACCCTTGGATTTGTATGATATTGTCTTTAGTATGGATTGGGTAGCTTCCCAACAGATGAGTATTAACTTTTGAAATAATTTGGTACAATGTGTGGATGACATAGGTGGCCATGTTGATCTTGTAGGGGCCTAGAGAGATATTTCCCTTCACATGATCTCATCCATTCAGCTGAAGTGGAGTATGCAATAGGGCTTCCAAATGTTCATCATCTCTGTTAGTGACCTCAATGAGTTTTTGAGGCAAGAGGTTTTCAAAAGGACTTTGTGACCGGTCTCATCAATAGACATAAGTTGTCACCGGGTACTGGGGTACCGACCAACTTTGCTTGTAAAGGTTGTCTAGCGAATAAATTCTTCGGGCCTTTAAGCACCTGAGTGTCGGGTCTCAACATGGCAGGAGCTTAGTTGGGTGTGTGACTATTTTGTTCAGGGGGATAGCTAGTTTTCTTGGCTTGTCTTCTCTGGGGATTTTGTTAGTAGGTCGGGGTTTCCTGCAAGCATGCATTAGTTTACTAAATAAACTTCAAAAGATACACTAGAGTTAGAGTGTATTCATTCTACTTATAGTTATGCAAATACATTTGAACAACAACCATGCTCTAACAAACTATACTAAATACTAAAAATATATAGAACTAGTGACTCATACATATTCAATAGCAAGGGGAAAGGGGTCGTTAATCTACTTAAACATTTGAGAAAAGGACATCAGAAACATACAACACAAAAGAGTGTTAACTCAGAGATCAAGACACCAACAACTTCATTGCGAGAATCCTTCCTTCTTCAATAATAGTTTTCTAGCATCACTGGCATGTACATCAATGGCTTCAAGAGAGTGTCTAACTACTAAGAACTACTAAGAAATACTGAGCATTGAGCTCTGCAACTACTAAGAAATGAAAATGCTAAAAGCTAATAGTATGGACTGCAAAATCATCAATTTCACCAACCCTTGAAATGAGGTCAGACTTGTTATTTATACACATACTTTCCCTAAAGCTTAACCTAATCTTACTACACACTAAATCTTAAAATACAATATCCGGTGGTCGGTACTACCTGCACCACTTTACAACTACCTCGAAAAGAGCAGAGGTCTGACATGTCAGAAGAATAAGACAAGAAGAGAAGTATGGAAGAATTAGAATCGATAAGAGTGTCAGAGGAAGAAGAGAAGAAATAAAATCTCTTTAGAGTTCAAGGCTACATGCCTCATTAATACAATATGCGGCTCACTGTCTTTGATGCATCAGGTAGTTAATGCTGGAGCACCGCCTTGTGAAGACCATCTGTTAGAACCATATTTCCACCTGACACACTCTATTAGGATCACCTACTTTTTGACCCCATTATTAACTACTAGATAGTGACCAGTCGGCTATGGGGAACCTGGACACGAGTCACCGAAAGAATACAAAACTATTGGATCCATGATTCCAGAGTCTGGGAGCTTATGCTCAAACAATAATGAATGTAAAAGAATGCACCCTGCTAGTAAAAATCTCTAGAATCCAGAGAACTTTAATGCCCCTTGTTTTTCTTGAATGCCTCCAAAACCTGGCTGATGCCATCTTCATCTATGTCCTTGAGGCTATCTTGTCGGTACCTGAACATCTCCACCTATTTGCCTAGATCCAGAGTATTTACTTTGAAGTCTATGGCCAAATTTGTGAAATCATGGGTCCAGAGCATCATGCAAGATATACATGACATCTTTGCTCCTTCCATTCCCTCCAAGGATTGATATCGAGCCTCCATCAACTTGTCAAATTTTTCTACAACATACTCCTCTAGAGTACATATTTCAGTACTAAAGGGATCGACTTTTTAAACCTTTGTAATGAATTCCTTGTACATATTTAAAGAATACTCAACCTTCGGAACCTTATCCTGCAGGGCCCCTACCAGTTGCTTGCTTATCTCTAATTTGAGATCAAGTCTGGAGTGCTGGGTCTGGAAAAAGTCAAAGGATTCCTCTCCCGAAATTCTAGCCTCGACCATGATTTCCTCTTTGAGACTCATGAGTTCTCCGTATTCATCTAGGCCTTGTACTACTCACTCTCCCCTTCCTAGAGAGAAATGATATTTTTGGCCCGGTGCAAAATGTTGTTGGCTGCGTACACATCCAGGAGTGTAGCCACTGGGAAATGTCAGACGTTTTCTACCTATTCAACCACCCAGTCATTGTATGAGTTAATTTTGGCCTTCTCAATCAACCACACACTTCAACATAGTCCTTCTTCACCAGGTGCAAACAAGACTGAATATGAGTTATTCATCCTACCTGTCTGGGTGATTCGACCTGTTGCC
>MU224450.1:157056-178247 GCA_018584345.1 Thuja plicata
TTAATGAAGGCATTAATGAAGGCCTTAAAGAGGGAAGGGAGGATGTAAGAGAGTATGGACTTTAAGAAAGTCCAACTTGAGAAAGTGGACTTTCTCAAGTGGGTGGAGTTGCTAAGTATTCCTTAATTGAATGTGACAACATTAGGAGGTGGATTAGAGAAGAATTTAGGATTAGGATTAGATTAGCATGGGTGAATGGGTTGAGAAGGGTTAGAACCCACAGTAGAAGTGGTTGAGATAGGTTAGGTTGGGGTTTAAGGGAATATTAATAAATGAAATAAACTTATTTATTTCATTTAAAAACATAGGAATTAATTATTTAAACAATGAAATTGCTTTTTAATAATTAGGGAACTATAGCCATTTTAATTAAATTAAATAGGCTAGGGGAATGGGTTAATTGCAAGTGGGTATTTGATTTAGGGATTTATTTAATTCCTTTATAATTAAATACTATAGCCATGTTTGATTTTGATTTGATTTGATTGGTTGAAATTGATTTGAATTGTATGGCTATAATAGTTAATATAAATCAGTGATAAAAATCACCTATGATATTAAATTGATTTAAAGAATTATGCCAAGTAGTAATAGGGTTGTTTGGACATAAATCGAGGGTATGATCACACTTAGGGAAAATAGGGTTCATAGTTGCGACAAACCAAATTCAGGTGGTTACAAAAAACATACAACACAAAAGAGTTTTAACTCAGAGATCAAGACACCAACAACATCATTGCAAGAATCCTTCCTTCTTCATTAACAGTTTTCCAGCATCACTATCGTGTACATCAATAGCTCCAAGAGAGCATCTAACTACTGAGAACTACTGAGCATTGAGCTTTGCAATTAATAAGAAATGAAAATGCTAAAAGCTAATAGTATGGATTGCAAAATCATCAATCTCGCTGACCCTTGAAATGAGGTTGGACATGATATTTATACACATACTTTCCCTAAAGCTTAACCTAATCTCACTACACACTCAATATTAAAATACAATATCCAGTGGTCGGTACTACGTGCACCACTTTACAACTACCTCAAAAAGAATATAGCTTTGACATGTTAGAATAATAAGACAAGAAGAGAAGTATGGAAGAATTAGCATCGAGAAGAGTGCCAGAGGAAGAACAGAAGAAATCTGATCTCTCTGGAGTTTGAGGCTACATACCTCAACAATGCAATATGCGGTTCACTGTCTTCGATGCACCAGGTAGTTAATGCTGGAGCGGCACCTTGGGAAGACCATCTATAAGAACCATCTTTCCATCTAACACACTCTATCAGGATCACCTACTTTCTAACCTCGTTATTAAGTTCTGGATAGTGATCGGTTGGCTTTGGGGAACCTAGACATGGGTCATCAAAAGAATACAAAACTGTTGGATCTGAGATTCCAAATTCTAGGAGCTTACGCTTAAAGAATAATGAATGTAAAAGAATGCACCTTGTTGGTGAAAATCTCTAGAATTTGGAGAGCTTTATTTCCCCTTTTTTGTTCTTGAATGCCTCCAAAACCTGGCTGATGCCATCTTCATCTATGTCCTTGAGGATAGCTTGGCGGTACCTGGCCATCTCCACCTATCCGCCCAGATCCAGAGTATTTACTTTGAACTCTGTGGCCATCTTTGCGGCATCGTGGGCCTGGAGCATCATGCGAGATATATATGATATCTTTGCTCTGTCCATTCCCTCTAGGGACTGATATCAAGCCTCCATCAGATCATCAAATTTTCCTACAACATACTCCTCTGGAGTACATGTTTTAGTATTAAAGGGATCAACTTCTAAAACCCTTGTAATGAATGCCTTGTACATATTTAAACAATACTCAACCTCTGGAACCTTATCCCGCAGGAGCCCTACCGGTTGCTTTCTTATCTCCAATTTGAGATCAAGTCTGGAGTGGTGGGTCCAGACAAAGTCGAAGGATTCCTCTACCAAAATTTCATCCTTGGCCATGGTTTCCTCTCCGAGACTCATGAGTTCTCCCAACTCATTCATCTAGGCCTCATACTGCTTGATCTTCCCTTCCCAGAGAGAAATGGTATTTTTGGCCCAGTACAAAATGTTTTCAACTATGTATAGGTCTGAGAGTATAGCTACAAGGAAACATCAGACATTTCCTACCTATTTAGCCACCCAATCACCACCGCCTACACTTTATTTTTCATACTTCTGAGCGCATCTATGTCACCTTGCAGAAGTGATAGTCTGGATGTTGAAGCTTTCAGATGGATCTCGGCTAACGGTTGCATAAGTTCTGCTAGAAGTTTGAGGAGATTTTCATTTTTATCTCTTTCCTCCTTCAAATTCTATGATTTCTTGTCATAGTGGGCTTCTACCACCTTGGTTTCCTCTCTCAGCAGGTCTAACTCACCCTACTTGTCTCTCCTCCCCAGGGGCACCTCTGTAATAGCATAATCTTTGGCTCTGACTGTCATCACATCCGCTTCTAGGGGAGGTATTGCAACTATTGCAATTGTGTCTCCACTCGGCCCGGTCTAGATGGTATGGACTATCTGGGCCTTCTTTTCCTTGGGGGTACTTTGTGTCTATGCCATCTTCTCCTACAAGGTGAGATGGGCCTTTTCTACTGCTAGGGATTTCCTCTTTCTTGAGTCCACCAACCATTGTGGTGGCGAGGGTGGCCTTGCTGCTAAAGTTTGATCAAGTGTATCCCCTCTGGGGTTTTTTTTTTCATCCCTGGTATTTGGAGCCTCTTAAGACTCCTTTTTTATACTTCCTGGACCACCTACATCATCCACTTTTGTGGTATTGGTATTCTTTACCTCGGTGTCCTTAGCAGCATCTGTGGAATCCACATTCATATCTTCAGGGTTCTCCCCCTCTTGTTGCTGATGTTCTTCTTCTTTGACTGTATTTACCAGGATGTTTTCCTCTGTTGTCTTGTCTTCTGGAGGTGGTAGAGGTGTTTGGAAAAGGTTTGGCTGTTGGGCCGTTGAGACCACCTCGCTGAATGTTACCCTACCAAAAGTTGGTAAGGGTGTCTGGAGCATGGTAGTTGAGGTTACATTTTTTCCCATAGGTTCAAATCCCTCAGCCGAAGCCAAAATATCATCTTATACTTGTCCCTTTTCTGCCTCAGTCTCAATGACTGGGATTTCCTGAACATTGGGAATGTTCACCTATTCTTCTTCCTTTTCTCCTTTTGCTGCCTAGACCTCTCATGCAATAGCAGCTTCTTTCTCTGGTACTTCCCCTTCAATGGGGATTATTACTTCATCTTGGGAAATGATCTCTTCCACCACTCTCCCAATATCCCACTGTAAATTTAATAGCTCATTTGTCCCAATTATGTCGTCAAAGTTATTGTGCGGAGGGGAGATCTCCGGGGAGTTGTCTGGCTGATTGTTTGGTTCTGGGGATTCCAAGGAGACAATCTGTATTTCAAGGATGTTGGGCATCCCATGTTCTTCCTCTATCTTAGGCTGAGGAACACTTGTTCCTTTCTTCTTTCTTCTTTTTACCAATAGTAGCCTAACATCTAACATGGCCACACGTTCTTCACTTGCTCTTGTCCCCGCTACTTGGATCATGAGTTCTGCAAGGGAAGGGGAACCAACAGGGAGGGTAGGTTCTGCCTGGACTACCGGGAGACCAAGCTAGGTGGTTAACACCTTTCTCATCATTTGGGATGCTACCAAATGAAGCTACACTTGTTCAGTAGTGGGAATCTTAACATTTTCTAACACTTGGGTCATGGCTCCCATTTTCCTTTTTCCTCTGTCCCCTCCTTGTGTGGAGGTTTTGGCCCCAGGTGTAGATCCTTTCAAAAATGGGCCAACTCTTCTTATACTCTTCGGACACACCCTCTAAAAATATGCATGACTAAATTCAATTATATCATGGGTGACGTCCTTGATCGTCAGGCCTTCTGAGGTGTCCTAGTCCACCAGGGGGAGAGCCATCATATCTACTCCCTGGGCCTTATACTGTGGATCTACTATAGACCTGGTGTCTGAAAATTCATTAGGGAACTTTCAAAGATTTAGATTCTTCACCATTCCTTGATTCATCTAGACTAAATGCCGGTTTTGGACCTCAAAGTTGTCCTGGAAATCTTCCTAAAAATCTTCTAAGTGAAGCTCATGGGGGTCTTCTACTAGGGGAAGTTCCGTCGCTATCTTGTCAAGCGGGTCAAAATTCTTCAACTCCAAATAAAATTCTATAAGCCCCAGAATCCTAAGTTCATTGTCTTCTTCCTTTGTTGCTGCAAGGCTACAAGAATAGTTCCCACATGCTATTGGGAACAAAATATTGGTGACCTTCTTCAATGCAAAGAAGGCATGCAGTTCCAAAATTTGTCTCCAGTATTCTAAAAGAATTATCCTATCCCCATAATGTTTGTATAATAGGTAGGGTTTCCTAGAGGGTCGGTCACCCGAATGTATGTGTTATACTAAAATTGGATATAATATTGGATATAAGTGCTAACTAGGTTCATTTCCTCCTTTGAGAGCTGATATCTGACATCTCAAGTAGGTGTAAGAATATGATAGTAAATGAAAGCATCATTTATCCTGCAGAAGCTAGGGAAACTAGCCTCCCATTGTATTTGTGGGAAATAATCCCATGGAGCTTTCTGGTCCTTGCCAGTACTGAGCACACCTTCTATAAGTAATCCCCAGGTTACTGGGCATTTTTGTGCTAGTGCCCACAAGATGTAAGAATTCATGTAAAATTTGGGCAACCATGTGACCTTGACGAGCTGGGCATCTACATGAATTGCGATGATTGTTGCCTAGTCAAAATCCTGCTCGTCGGAGGTGATACCAAACAAGTAGTAGTACATCCATGTTGAGAATTCCCAAGAATGGGGCTCTCCAAATACCCTGCACAATGTTATGATCCCCATCTGTATGCTTTCTTTAAATTCTATCTAGGGGATCTCTAGCTTCATCTTCTTATAGTATTTCATGGGGGTCTTGAGCCAATTAGCATTGAGATATTGTCAGGCTATTGTCGGGAGCTTTTCAAATTCATGGAGTGCCTAGCTTTGGGTGAGGACTATAGTGTTTGAAAACTGGGGAATCCACAGCCCTAAAGAGAATGTTGCGGCATCAAGAGACACCATGGGTGTTGGATATCCCATAGGAACAAGAGAGGCAAGCATGACATCCCGGACAACTGGATTGTAGTGTTCTGGAAGTGTAAGAATGATCTCTAGAGCCTGCACTAAGCAGGGGAAGCATGCCACCTTAAAGATTCTGGAGGTGACCACATGAAGTGCCATCAGGTCTCTAACCTTGCATTGAATAAACATCATTTTCACTATGACCTGCATTTCATCCCATATGCCGACACTTGTGTCAGTAATCAACTGCAGCTTGGAATCAACCTTTGATCCTAGAATAACTTCTCCCTTTATGTATTTCATTGAGAGTGGGAGGTTTTTAAAGGCCTTCTTTGCCTTTGTCTTGGTGACCGCCCTAGTCAAATTAGTGGGGATTTCTAGGCTCCCAGGTGGTGAAGGTGGTGTAGATGCCTCAGACATGTTTGATGAGTAAATTTTGGCAACTTGCAAAGACCAAAAAACCGTCAACACGTATATATAAAACATAAAGAAATCCTAGATCCTGGGACTTTCACCACCGCCTCACATGTGTTCCTGAAAAGATGTTAGTTTGCATCAAACCCCAAAAATATAATACATTAAGCATAAATGACTTGGGAACTTGATCAAAGCCCAGGTATTCTAGTGATCTGGCTCATGCAAAGAATGAAACAAAGCACCCATGGGAACCTAGGACCTGGAGTCCAAAAAAGATGACCATTATTGATATGAACTGGAATTAGCCATACTAGGCTGACATGGGGTGTCATGTGGTCATGCAGTAAAGGAATTAATGACAATAACAATGACAACTATTTTAACACACAAGAAAGTGACTACCACTTGGGCCAATTTTAAATGCTCATGCATGGGGAATTAAACCTACCATTAAGATAGAAATGATAGAGGAGAGAGAAAAATGCCATGGCTTGAATAGGCAAGGTGCTGAGTTTGAACCGTGGTGAATACCTCTCTGAAAAGCTCAACAATTTGGCTAAATGTGAAAGTGCACGGTGAGCTCGACGCAAAACCAGGAAGGATATACATGAAACATACAAATTTACAGAGGGTCGAGGCATGGCGAGGGCCGAAGCACAACTTGTAGGTTGACCAAAGGACAACCTACATAGCCATTTACATGTAGCTTACAAAAATGTATAGGGATATATAAAAATTTTACAAAGTATGCACAAGCATTTTATACTAAACTTACAACTACACAGAGGGTGGACAACCCTCTGGTAGAGCCATCCCACCAACAGGAGGCGATAGAAAGAACAAGACAGGAAACCAAAAACAAAAACAAGGAAGAAACTGAAAGCCAAACAAACTAAAACATAACCAAAGAGAAAATAGAAAGAACGAGGGAAAAGAACCAGAAAGGCCTACCTAAAAACATGGAGAATGGGGGAAGGCAAGCACAAGAGACACACTGCAATTGGTTCACTTGGAAATGACCGTGAATGCACCACTGTTTACTATTGTTTGAATGTTGTTAATTACTAAAAGAAATTCACACTTAATCACTTTTGATTGCCTTAATCGCTCTGGTAATGCTCTGAGTATTTCGATCACGGTAAATGTGAAAGTGATAGATGAATCCTATTTATACCCTTAGGGTAAAAACATGTTGCTTTCCTCTGCAAACCCCAAAAGGAAAACCTCCAGACTCTGGGCCCGAGGATTCCATGTAATCATATCCTCTAACAAAAGAAGACATGATGATAGAGAATCTCAGAGTCCAGGGTCTAGCCAAATCAAAAGAAAAACACACTCTAGGATCGGGTCCCAGAGGAAAGAAGAACAAAGAAAAAGAAAATGACCCTCATGGAAGCAAAGCGCGGAGGGGAACAGAGGGAAACAAAAACGAAACAAGAAAGGAAAAAAAGAAAAAAAGGGGACCCAACATTTTTCCCACAAAATGTTGGGATGGGTATGCAAGGCGTAATAGAGGTGTCTCTTGATGATCATCCATTGCTTCATGAATTTGCAGATGTTTTTTTGAGTGAGATCCATAGTATGTTGCCTCAACTTGACATATATTTTTGTATTGATCTCATTCCCAGAGCTGATACTATTTCTCGGGAACCTTACCGTATGAATATTCAAGAGTTGAGTGAGCTTTGACTATAGTTAAGGAGTTTTTGTCCAAGGGGCATATTTTTCCTAGTATATCCTCGTGGGGTGCACTAGTTATCTTCATGAAGAAGGATGAATACTTCCATTGGCGTATTGATTACTGACTATTGAAAAAGGTGACAATGAAGAATTGATATCCCCTTCCAAGGATTAACAATTTGTTTGATCAAATGAAGGGAGAGATTATTTTTGAAGATAGATCTTAAGTCAGGATATCATCAGCTTCGCATTCACGAGGTAAATATTCATCATATATATTTTTGCACTTGATATGGGAATTATGTTTTTATGATTGTACCCTTTGGATTGACCAATGTGCCATCAATGTTCATGATTTTGACAAGCGATGTATTTCACACCTACCTTGACCATTTTTTACATGTGTTTGTAGATGGAATTATGGTGTATTTGAGGACCATGGAGGAACATGAGGGCCATTTGTGTTAGGTTTTGTAGTACCTTTGTGACCATCAATTGTTTGGCAACATGACCAAATGTGAGTTCTTCCTGATAGAGGTGAGATATTTGGGCCATATAATCTCTAGAGAGGGTATTTCTATGGATCCTTCAAATATCCAGGCTCTTATGGATTGGCTAGAACCGACTAGTGTTCTTGAGGGTCATAGTTTCATGGGTTTGGAAGGTTACTACCATCGATTCATGAAGGATTTTTCCTGTTTGGATCATCCTATCACCTCTCTTCAGAGGAAAGGGAAGATTTTTTTTGGTCCACATAGTGTGAGTTACCATTTCAGGCTCTTAAGGAGTATTTGACCAGTGTACCTATCTTGGGAGTGCTAGATCCTATAGTTGGATTTGTGGTGTGCATTGATGCATCATTAAAGGGTGTGGGGAAATTATTATATAGGAGGGATGAGTGATTACATATGAGTCATAGAAGCTCAAGGGTCATGACATGAACTACTCCACCTATTGGTAATATTTCATGTTCCCGAGTCATACTTGTAAAATTTTGAATTTTCCTATCATACTTATACTCAAAGGGTATAAATCATGGTTAAAGTTGTTCCTATACCTCTGCAAATACTGTTTTAAGCCTTTAACCTAGCTAAAATGCTGAAAACCCTTGTCTCATCTCTCAAACTGTAAAATCTAGTCCTTAAACCCTAAGCATCAAATTGGTTTCTAATTTCGAGTTACTTTTTGTCACTTAAGGTCATGTCTTGAATGGGTCCCTTTTAAAATGTTCATATTCATTAAGTTGTCGGTCCTAACGCCATGGTCATGTATTACTCCCTAAGTTCAAAGTTTGCAATTGTTTTAATAAAATTCATTATGTGTCGTGTAAGTCTTGTTTAATCTAATAGTTGTCACTTTCTCTCATGATGAAGATGATTGACTTTTAAATATCAAGGGAACGCACCATGCAGCCACGTGTCTCTAGCCGATCAAGTCGCAGATTGAAATGCAAATTGTTAATCATTGTAGATTAAAGTTGATCTGAGGGCCCGCACTTTGCCTGATAATAAAAGATGAATGAAAGATAACATTAAGGGAAAGTGCCATGATGATGCATGTCCTAGGTGGGCTAGAGTGTTGTCATAAAGGTAAAGCTAAATGGAGGACAAGTTAGATCTAATCGAACGGCTGGCGCAAAGCCTCATAAAAAAGATGTTGTTGAGATACTCATCGAGGGATCACGCCATGATGATGCATGTCCTTAGTGGGCCCAAATGTGAATGAATAGAGGAAGTTAAAGTGAAATCATGTCAGATTTGATCCAACAGTTGGCGCAAAGGCTTATGGTCAAGATGCACATGCAATAGTCATTAAGGGAATGCGCCATGCTACCATGTGGAGTCTAGTGGGTCCAGCAGATGATTAAGGTTCTAAGTAAATACATGGCATTTTTGAGAAGATCTGATGGTTGGCGCAAAGCCTCCAGTAAAAGAAGTGATTAGTTTAATCATCAAGGCATCGCGACACCTTGCCACGTTTCCCAGGAGATCAAAGATGTAGGCCATAGAAAGGCTAACTAAAGTCCAGTTAAGTTAATAAAGATCTAACGGCTGACACAAAGCCTTAGATCAAAGGTGATGTTGTTTTAATCAATGAGGCATTGCACCATGTTGTCAAGTGTCCCTACAAAATCAAGGTTGCAGGTTGTAAAGGTGATTAAAGACACTACAAATTGAGAAGATCCAATGGTTGGTGCTAAGCCTTAAGTATAAAGTACCCAATATTTACTCATCAAGGGAAAGTGTTGTGATGATGTGTGTCCAAGTTGATGGGGCCTGCATAATAATGCAGAGTTAAGTAAAGATCAAACATGTTAAGAAGGACCAGACATTGGCACAAAGCCTTGGGTCAAAAGTGATCAAAATTTAACTATCAAGGGAATGCAACATGCTGCCATGTGTCTAGGTAGATGAACATTGTGGAGGATTTGTTGTAGATCGTTCGATGTGGGGAAAGCTAGTAGAATCGAAGGTTTTAATTTAAAACATAGAAGTAGCAAGTTTTGACAGTTGGATGCCAAGCATTACACTCGAAGGAGTAATGAAAAATGTGTGCTTTCTTCCCAGTTAAAGTTTAATGTTTAATATGATGGGATCACTATCTTTTTGATCATTATAGACATTTTTCATAATTGACATCAGTTGTAGAGTGGAGTGAAGTTGCGGTGATTGCGGCCAGATTTTTAAGCTTCTTGCGGAACTGGTAATCTTCTGGTACTGATACTTCTGGGTTGTAATAAATATAAAGGGATTAGCAAGGTGTCCAGAAGGAGAAAAGTTTTATTATTCTTTTTTATACTGTTAAACTTTAAATTCACAATGACGCCAAGAAGAGAATTCTCTAAGAAGGTTAATTATAAGGATAGAAATGTTTGCGATGATTTTTTGCAACAATTAACCATGTCGACTAATGATGCCTCTAAGACAAAAGAATTAGTCCCCAAGGATCCAGGATTTAAAATTATTGCAGGGTTATATGATTTGGGTTACTCTATTAGGGGTGCCAAAATAGGTTTGACTGGTTTGGCCTTGTTTAAGGTGCTCTTTGGTCCAAGAAATGCTAATCCCCCACACAATAATGTGTGGTAGTTTGACATAGGCAAATTGGTAGTGCCTAGAATTTTTATGGATATGGATATGCTCACACATATAGCTAGGAACTATGACAACATATCTAGAGTAGTCAGGGACAAAAATGGGCAAGTCCTAATAAAAGTGACTACACAAGAGATTAGGGAGGTATTCAGTTTGAATGATCCAAACACTTCTATGGATAGGATTGATTTTGATCAATTAAAAGAAGTTTACCAAGCCCATAGGAAATACTTCAAAGAAGGGCCCCTCAAGCAATATTTTGGCATAGTTGGGGATTTGGTTCTAGTAGGGCCTAATACTAAAGAACCATTCAAACTTGATTATTTTACCTTGAAAGCCAAATCAGTTTATAGGGCTCTTTGTCAATTCTGTGGAGATGATGAACAAGTTGAGATTCTTATCCATTATATGCTTATGATGGTCGAGATTCTGCATACCCATCTAGAAATAATTTTTTATTTTGCCCCATATATTGCAGAATTGATTCATAAAGGGTTGATAGGTGTCCAGAACACAAAGGTGTCTAGACCTTTTGCATGGTACTCCTTGTTGATGCATGTGTTTCTGTATAAGGGGGATGATTATTTTGAGAAGGAGATGGAGCTGACAAGACTCAAGGATAATGAAATCATGCATCTACAATTATGGAATGCAGACATGACTTGGGACAATAAAGAGGCCAGCTACATTAATTTTGATAGGGATTTTTCTGCCAGACTCAGGGCATTATTGTTGAAAGAGGACCCTAGGGTTCCTGTAGTATTATCTAAATTATTGAGGCCAAAGGAATATGACCAAGAGCTGAATATAGTACATAACTGGGGTGATTTTATCCCTTATCTAGTGTCAACTGTATTTAGGGTCTATGGTTTTAGGGGAGGCCAAAAATATTTCCCTGTATAGTGCCCCTTAAGATAGGATTGGAAGAGATCCTAAGACAGATTGGGGGTTTGCAGGAAGATGCCCTGACTGGAAGAGGAAAAGGAACATTATTTCCTATAATCACTATTTCTTGTCATTTTATAATCACCAAGGGAGGATGGAAACACTTGTAGGATTTTTTGAAACTCTAAAATCTAACCACATCAGTATCCAGGTGTGCTGACCCTGAGGCATTCATTAAGGACATGTTCATAGAAAAGAGTAAGTGTGTGGTGTTGAATCATCAATTCAACTTTCCAGAAGACATAGTCAAAAATGAATTTGAATTAATAAACCAAGAAATAAAGAAATAAAAATGGTTGGATTACAAGAAAAGCCTTGATTTCATTCACCATTTTTATAAAACATATGATCCTTTAAAGGAATTTCAGCCATGGGAAAAGAAGATTGAATATTTGGTGGATTTGTTTGAAGAAATTATGAAGGCCTTGAGCCAGAAAAGAGATAACATATTGAAAATAGAGCTAGAGAAGGATAAATAAATTTTAGGCAAAGCATTCCCTGCTAGAAGCATCCCACAAGGAGAGTATGTACTATACAAATGGAGAAGATATAGCACAATTTTTCCAACAAGTGGGCAGACCAGTGATCCTAAAGGAAAAAGAACCACTAGATCCTAGTGCTCAATTTTTCCCATCCCCCAAGAGGCAAAGGGTAGAAGAGGGACATCAACAACAACTTGAATAGGTCTATTCTCTCTCCCAATCCCCAATACGCATGGATGAAAAAGTTGTGGCTCAACAACTAGTGCAAATGGGAAACACTAGACAAATTTATGTAATAGCTGAGGAATTATAGGAAGGGGTACTTGAAGAGCCAAAACATGCTTAATTGGACTTGACAGTAGAAGAATTTTCTAGCAAAGAGCTAGATCCATTAACACAACAGGCAAGTGACAAATTTCTATCTGATGAAAATTTTGTTAAGGAAAGATCATTTTTACAATTCTTGTGGAGAATTCACATTGATGAGTTCAAGAGTAAGTGCCAACAAAAATAAGAAGAATAACCTACTAGAGGCAAGGAGGAAATTGAAAATGAAATCAAGTAGGAAATGATCTCCAGGTTTGAGAAAATAACTCCTAACGAAGGAAGAGCACTAGTGAAGAAGGAAGGAGTACTAATACTTCCTGAATGGGACATAGATGACGCTATTGTTTTTGATGATGTCAGGCAAGAAACAAAGACTCTTCATGTCACAGAAGTAGAAGTACAACAAGATTAAAAGGGTGTGAAGTTTAGTGAGGATCATGTAGCCTTGGTTATCTGGAAACAGAGGAAAAGAGACCCCAAAGTAATAGGTGAAGACACTCGGGCTGAACATTCAGGTAGCCTTTTGGTATGGAGGCTTGCAAAAATAGGGTCTATTGAGGCATCAAGTATAACTTTGGAATCTACTAAGTTTAGTGTAAGTGTAGCCCAAAAATTAGAGAATGAACTCAAGGTCTTGAGTGAAAATTTTGAAAGAGTTCTGGGTGCGTACAATGAGGAGAAAATAAAATCTATTGAGAAAGATAAGAAGATTGTAGAATTGGAAGGTAAGAAATCAGAGCATTTTGTCCCCTCAATGATGATTGCTCAAGATCCCTACCAACCTTCATCATCCAGCCCATATATCACTTATCCTCTCTCTCCTCTACCATCAAGCCCTATTACTTTAGTAGATGTGGAGATGGAAAGAGATAGATTATTTGCTAAAAGGAAAAGGCTAGAAGAAACCACTAAGAAATATCTTGAAGAATCTTCAGCATTCAAAGAAGTAGAAGAATGGGTTAAACAGAGGCACTCTGACAAGATATACTGCAGCCTCTTGAGATGTGCTAAAGAGGTGAATCTTATTGATCTTTATTTGTTGGGCAAAAGGAGTTTTAAAATTATAAATGAATATGATGCAGAAAAGGATCAATGGGGTTTGGTCATGGACACATTGAAAGGAAAAGGGACTGGGGTGAAATCATTTTATTCCATGTCCAAAGAAGAGAAGAATATTGGTATTGTTTTGACTAGAACTCATAAATGTTTGAAGTTAATGGTGGACCTGGATATCAAAAGGAATATCCTCATCAGAAAGGTAGAAACCTTGAGGAGAGAATTTTCAAAGGATACGTATGAAATGTACCCTAAAATGTTCAAAAAAGATGGTGATATAAAGAATCAGGTGCTATGGTTAAGAAAAATAAAAGAAACAATAAATGCCTAAACACATAGCATCATTACCTTAGAGGGCACAATTTTGTTTTTTCAAACTATAAACATTATTAACAAAGCCAGGGAATTTTTTGAGTTCTAGAAGGTAGAGGTTAAGAAGGCAAGCACCAGCTAGGGTGAGATGATGAGCAAGAAAGATGAAGTCCTTAGCTTTAATTGGATAAGTGATGAGGTGTACACTTCTTGGAAGGATAGGTACATGATAGTTGATCCAAGGGAAGGTGATAATATGTAGGTGGAATGATGAAGCCCAACAGAGCAACTGATACAGTTGAAAGTGGAGATCCTACTTCACCAGCATCAAAGACAATCAATTCCATATGGCTATCCCCGAGAAAGTATAAGGAAAAAGAAATCACCATGTAGTCAAAGGACAAAGAATTTGTTGGAATGTCTTGTAACAAAAGTGGCTATTCTGTCCACTTGTTATTTTGTCCTATTGTATTCTTGAGTTTTGTCTTTTAGCTCAGTCATCCAAAGCTTGTTGCATCCTTGATCTTTAAGAATTCCAAGATGACTATTGTTGTCTATAAGTAGCAATTTGTAACATATTGTAAAGGATGGTAAAATCAAAACTGTGAGGCAGACTTTTGAATTGTGTCTAAGTTTTAGGTTTTCAGTGAAACTAAAATGTATTGAAATCAAAGGATTATTAATAAAATATAATGGAATTTCCAGTCTCATATCATTAATGTCTTCTTTATTTTACATTTTGCTCTTATATGTTTAATTTGTAAGGAATTTTAAATGTACTAGTTATTAGGTAACTGTGTTGTTATTTGTGAGTTTCTTTCAAGGAGGGTTTAAATCTTACAAATAATTCTAGAGGGTTAGGGTTTATGCAAGAATTTGATACATGGATTTGAGAGTGAGAGGATGCTCTGTAAGGTATTTTATCTAAAATTTCACTTGTGTTTCAATTAATTGTCTCTGGTGAATGTACATTTCATTGTGACTCTATGGCCCAGGAATAGGCACTGGTCAAGTTCTAAAGTGTAGTTGTTATCATCAAATCAATCAAATATTAATCAATCTTTAATTGCTGTTATCTAAAGTATACATGTTTAGATATTTTTCTTGAATACAATTCATCATAGTGATTCCTTGAAGAGAGAATCAATAGGTTATCCTTCCTATCCAAATGGCCTAAAAGGAAGGACCATGAATCCTTGATCCACTGTCACATTTGCTGAAAATACGTAGTCTGTTGAAGGTGCACCCGCCTGGGTTTGTGGAGCCCAAAGTGTAGAAGGAATCTTATCCTTGTTTATTAGCCTTTTCCCTATATGAATGTGAATTGGGAAACAAAGAGTCAAGCATTTACTGCTATATATTGATTCTACAAGAAAAAGTGCTAACAAATTGGCCACTCTGTTGGGGATTGACTTAATGTTCTAGAGTCATGTTCATGAAAGAGTTAGTCCTCGTAATATTGAGAATAAGTCTATTGTTTCTCATAATCATAAAATTAATTTTATTCTACCTATCTATCATTGCACATTGTTTGAAGATGTTGGTCCTAAAGATGATACAAATCTTGTCCTCAATAGAGTGACTGGCGACTATAAAATATCTAATCTAGTCCTGTGTTTGTTTATCGAAGAAAAGTTACAGAGTGGAGAATATTTGCGGTCATATGGACAGTGAAGAATAATTTTCTTGAGATTACCAGGTGAGGAATTATCAAGAAATGTTTCTTTCAAGTTTCATTCATATTTATTGTTGTAAAAGAAAATCTAAGTCAGGACAAGTTGCTCAATCTTCTTATATATTTATCCTCTAAAATGAGGTGGTGACTCTAACCTCTATGTACTCCAGTGTTGCACATTAAAAATATTGAGTATATTTGTCTATTCTAAAAGATGAGTCGACAAAGGAATACTAGATCCTATTTCAGAGAAAATCCTAAGAAAAATGTTGCAAAAGAGCTCCATACACCTCAAAGGAAACAATGGTCTAAGAGAGGTATATCTAAACATGACTCCCCAAATACCTCTAAGGGAAGAATAGAGACTCCTACTCTAGAAAGAAAGTCATCTTCATCTTAACATGCAGGACCCATAGGACCTATTGACACTTATAGAGCTGATGCCAACTTTGATCTCTTCAGAGATGGAGAAAATACTGATATAGGTTTCTTCCCTGCAGAAGAAAATCTAGCTCCACCAGAAGAAACTTTTGCTGCTGAAACTACTTCCTATGATTTTGAAAAGTGGCAAGATGAGGTTCTGGCTATAAGAAAAATAAAAAGGGAACAAGAAAAGGAAATAGCAGAGGCAGAGAAGAAACATGGACAAATATTATATGACTTACTGGTGGAAAGAGAATAGCTCTTGGCTCAAACCAGGAGAAATGACCTCAAAGCTAAAATCCTAAGTCAGGAGGTCAAAGGATTAAATCCAGACTTGTTTGGTGATTTTGATGATTTGCGAAAGGAATCCCAAAACAAGATGACAAATCCTAACAAGGATGAAATTGAGAAAGAAGGGCCTGTCATCAGATAGTTATACCCATATGAGATTGAACAAAATGCAAAACTTAAGACAAGTACTAAAGATGCCCCTAACAAAGGTAAGAAAAAGGTTGTTGTTCTGACTATAGAGGAACCTAAGCAGAGTTTGACCATTCCTGTGGGAATATCTCAAGTTGATCTTGAGCTAGAACAAGCTAAAAAAGATAAAGAGGACTTAGCCAAAAAATTGGAGAAGTTAGAATTGGAGGTTGTTGTAGCTGATATGAGAATGAGGATAGCTTTTCTACATCCCACTACTAACACTTCTGCAAGTATCTCTATGCTAGTTAATCATGAAACATAGAAAAAAAAGAAATCTTCTGGCCCAATCCCAAATAATCAAGGGGCTTATCCTAAAGTAAAATCTTTGTCTTTGAATTCAAATGTTAAAACCTTTGGCCCAAATGCAAATGCTCAGCATGTTGGTTCTTGCCCAAGCATTCAAGTTTCCAACCTAAAACAAAGTGTTCCCCCACCCACTCAAAATCAAGGAGGAGCTACTGGACCAGGTGGTAACAATGTTCTTAGGAATTTCCAAAAGAGACCTATCCACATGAATAGATATAGAGCCCTTTTCTTTGAAGGCATTCCCGGTCACCCTAATATGATCCCCAATGAGGTAAGAGACAAAATCCCCAAGTTCATAGGAAATAATGTTGTAACTTGTGAAGAGTATCTGAAATCTTTTAGAAATAAAATAACTAACTTTGAAATTAAAATGAGGATGTCATTATGAAGCTTGTTGTTCAATCATTAATAGAGGATGCTAGGGATTGGTTCATAAATTTTCCTAATGATAGTGTTGCATCTTGGGATGAATTTGTGAAATCTTTTAGAGAACAATATAGAGAACATGTGAATTCTAGATACATGTTTTTTGAATTCAATAACATTAAAAAGTTCCCTAATGAGAGTATGGATGATTTTAACACTAGATTCCAAAAGGCCATAAATAAACTATTCCAAGTTTTGAGGTTAGAAGTGGAAGTATGTCTCACTACATATATAAATGCTATTGATAGTAAAATGTCATATTTACTCAAATATAAGAACCCAACAACCTTAAGGGATTCTTACAAAATATCTATTGACATTGAAAGCAATAGGAGAGCATAAGGTAAATTGGGAAAGAGGGAAGACAATAAACTTTGGAAGGAAAAGGGACCTGCCAAAAAAAATGTCAAAGAAGATGATACAATAGACAAACTGGTTGGTGCAGTAAAAGATCTTGCTGCCAAAATGGACAAGAATGATAGGGGAGGGTACTGTGATAATAAATATGCCAACCAAAGGTTTGATAAATATCCTAACTTGAGAGACTATCGATATAAAAAAAATTCAAACAATGGTAGTCCACTCCCTGATGGACAAGATAACCCAAAAGCCAAGGAAACCCCAGACCCCTTAAAAAGGAACAGTGCCAACTATGTTGATAAAAATCCTTGGTGTGATGCTTGCAATATGCCACATTCTTCCTATCAGTGTGTAGTAGCCTAGGAGTTTTTTTATCAAACAAAATAAAAGGAACAAGAAGGACCTACTATTAATATGTTCATAGTAAAGAAACCATACCCATGGTTTTCTTGTTGGAGATTTGTTTCTGTGCCGTTGATTGATTGTATGTTTGTCATTGATGACAACATATAATATAGAGTAGTGATTTAGTATGTACTTATCAAAATGATGATATCAAGCCTTGTGTGGTTAGATACATGTTGTAGACATGTTTATTATGTTATTTTCATACACGCAGATCTAGATATGATTTTTTAGTCAAGTTGTATAATTTTATTATTGGCAGTTACAGTTCTGGAAGAGTATCAGTTCAAAGCTAAAGTATTTAACATGTTTCTTGAGTTGCGCCTATCTTTAGGATATGCATGTTTATATTTGTGATTAGTTATGATTTGATGATAGTTATCTAAAGGCACCTAACGTGTTTCAAGAAGATTGCAAAGTTAGAGTTGATTTGGTGAAGCCGACTTAGTGAAGCGTCGCATCTGTTTAGTTTGTGTTGCATAGACGTAATATGGTTTGCATGCTTAGTTAAGCCAAAAAATATGGTTTTGAAGTGTTTCCAAGAGCCGACATGACCCTCTACTTCAAATAAGATACTTATAGTAGTTTGTTTGTAAACGCAAAATGTGAATGATACAAAAAGAGATAGAAGATGTATAGAACAGAATATCAATTGTGGTTCATTCATCAAGAGTCTATGTGAAGAAGTAGTAGAAGATTATAATACATTGGAACTGATCAAGATAGCAGGTCTACTCTATAGTTCATCATCAAATATAGTGCATATTTTTTCTACAGAAGGTTGTAGCCTTCACCATTGAAGCAGTCAGCTTTTGGACAGTGAGTCCTCACCCCTAACAGGGTTATTTGTAAAAGACTCCTAACAGGGTCAAACCCTTAACTAGGTCACTATACTTATTGCTTTGTAAAGAACAACTCCTAATAGGGTTGAAAGATCTTCTAATAGGGATTACTATAATCAAGTATAGTTCATTGTGGGTGCTAATTCCCACCAGGTTTTTTACCATTTGGTTTTCCCGTAATCAAATTGTGTGTTGTGTACTGTGTTATCTGAATGTGCATTTACTTTATTGTATTCTGAAGTTAAAGAAGTAAAAAGAACTAAAGTTACTGATAACTAATTCACCCCCCCTCTCAGTTATCCTTTGGGACATTTTTAACAATTGGTATCAGAGCCAAGTGCCTTGGAGAAGAAGCCTAACAGCTTAAGGTAGAACAAATGTCTTACTTTAGAAAAGAGAGCCCTAAGTTCAATGGAGAAAATTATCTAGATTGGAAAAACTAAATGATAACACATCTACAATGTGTTGGCTTTGAGATCTTTGAGATAGCTACAGAAGAAGTTTTTATTCCATCTTTGAAAGACCTTGCAAAGGATGATTCTACTAGTAGACAAAAGGAAACATTTACAAATAATGCAATCGCTAAAGAAGCCCTAATTAGTGCCCTATCCGACAGTGAATTTTTTGAGATCAAGAAAATTGATAGAGCATACACCATATGGAAGTATTTAGAAGATATGTTTGAAGGAGATATTCAAGCAAAGAATGCGTGTAGGAAGACATGGAAAAATAAATACAACAGTCTTGAGATGTTACCTGAAGAGAACATTAGAGCCTACAATCAGAGGATAAATGAAGCAGTCTTTGGAATCAGAAACAATGGTGGAGAAATATCAGAGGAAGATATAATGGACAAGTTGTTGACTACTCTTACATCAGATTATGAAAACAAGATCAGTATTCTAGAGGAAACTATGCAATTTTCACAAGACTTCAAAACAGAGACTTTGATCAGTAAAATCTCTACATTTGAGATATCAAGATTGAAGACTGAACCTAAAAGTGAAACAACTTTCAAAGCCTCAATCCATGGTAAGAAATCCTTGCACATCTCTAGCCATAATGATAAAGAAGAAGTTGATGAAGAACTAGAAGATATCATTGCTATGATTGCTAAAAGAGAAAAGAAAGGAAAAGGAAAATATGAAGGACAACTTCCATTCAAATGTTTTTCATGCAAAAAGACTAGTCACTTTGCATCTGTGTCCCACAGGAGTCAAGAAGTTCAAATATGATTACAAAACTAAATATAAGAAGGAATGTTACCATGCTCAAGAAGGTGTAACTGATGAAGATTCAAGAGAGGATGAAATTGGATTCATTTCCCTTAGAGACATAGAAAAGTTGCTCAAGGAAATGGACATTGTAGATGAAAAGGAAGAACAAGATTTATCCCTAATTTCCAAAGCAGACATCAGAACCAATTGGATCATTAATAGTGGATGCTCTCACCATATGACAGGTGACAAAGAAAAAATTCTTCATTTAGAAAAATACAAAGGTGGTATGGTTAGATTTGGAGATAACACTCCTAAACCTACCATAGGAAGAGGCTCTATTACTTTGGATGGAAAGAACAAGACAGATGATGTTTTGTATGTTGATGGATTACATCATAACTTGCTAAGTGTTGGATAGCTACTTAACAAAGGTTATCATTTGGAGTTCAAAGACAAAAATTGCATCATTAACAACAAGGATGGAGACATGATTGCATCAGGCTCCAAAACAAAAGGTAATGTTTTTCATCTCAATTCATATGTAAGTTGTTTTGTTGCAAAATTGGATGATAGTTGGTTATGGTACAAGAGACTCTGTCATATCAATTTTGATAACATAGTAAAGATAAGTAATGTCAAGGCAGTCAGAGATCTTCCAAGTATAGCAAGACCAGTTGACACAATGTGTAGGGAATGTGTTATGGGAAATCATGTAAGGAGTTCCTTCAGAAGCAAGCAAAACTCAGCTGAAAACAAATTGGACCTTGTGCATACAGATTTATGTGGTCCTACTCAAACAAGATCATACTACGGAAAAAGGTATTCCATTTTGTTTGTTGATGATTTTTGAAGGATGATGTGGGTTGCGTTCTTAAAGGAGAAATCTGAAGCCTTTGAGAAATTAAAAATATTCAAAGCTAAGGTTGAGAATGAATCTGGACTAAAACTGAAATGTCTGAGATCAGATAGAGGAGGAGAGTTCACCTCTGATCAGTTTTATGATTACTTTGAAGAACATGGAATAAAAAGATAGTTGAGTTATCCTAGAACCCCTCAATAGAATGGGATTGTAGAAAGGAGGAACAAGATTATACTTGATACAGTGCGCACTATGATGATTGAAGGAAAGGTTGTGCACACATATTGGAGAGATGTAATAAATACAACAGTCTATACTATCAATAGAACTCAATTGAGGCCAGGCACAAAAAAGACACCCTATGAACTTTTGTTTAGTAATGTACCTATAGTAAAGTATTTCATAATCTTTGGCAACAAGTTCTACATCAAGAGAGATGATAGTGTTGGTAAGTTTGATGCCAGGAGTGATGAAGGTATTTTCCTTGGTTACTCTACAAAAAGAAAAGGATACAGATGTTTCAATTTGAGATTGAAAAAGGTAATTGAAAGTACTCATGTAAAAACTGATGAGAATTTTATGGTTCAAGAGAGATACTATGAATATGCACCTATGATTGAAGATGAACCCAGGCCTAGCAGCAAATATAATATTATTGAAGAAATGTTTGATTGCATTGATGTCTCATGCAATGACCCTGAATCAAGCAGAGAAGAATCACAGATTACAGAAGAAGAAGTAACACCTAAGGTTCCTAAATTCACATCTAGATACCAC
>MU224450.1:178603-197513 GCA_018584345.1 Thuja plicata
CAGACTGGAAGCCAAAAAATTGTTCTTGGCCTATGCAACATTCAAAGACTTTAAATTTTATCAAATGGATGTAAAGTCAGCTTTTCTGAATGGTGACTTGAAGGAAGAAGTCTACATAGAACAACCTGAAGGATTTAATCTTTTAGATAAACCAGACATGGTATGGAGATTGAAGAAAGCACTCTATGGTCTTAAACAGGCCCTGAGAGCTTGGTATGAGAGACTTGATGGTTATCTTACCAAGATTGGATTCAAGAAAGGTGCAGCAGATTGTAA
The DNA here is from genome assembly GCA_018584345.1 of Thuja plicata. Taxonomy (NCBI): domain Eukaryota; kingdom Viridiplantae; phylum Streptophyta; class Pinopsida; order Cupressales; family Cupressaceae; genus Thuja; species Thuja plicata. The sequence goes on from MU224450.1 coordinate 178,880, forward strand.
CCAAATCACAAGAGAGATACCTGATGGATTACTACTAGTTGCCATATTTGTTGATGACATTATCTTTGGAGGTAATGACAAGCTTAGTACAACATTTTCAAAAGAAATGTAGAATGAATTTGAAATGAGCATGATTGGTCCTATAAAATAATTTTTGGGACTAAATGTAAAGAAGACAGATAAAGGTATATTCATTAATCAGTCAAAATATGTGAAGGAAATATGAAAGACCTTTAAGATGGAAGACTGTAAGCCAGTATGCAACCCTATGATAATAGGAAGCAAGCTTTCAAAAGATGATGATTCCACAGTAGTTGATAAAACATTGTACAAATCTATGATTGGAAAACTCATTTATCTAACTCAATCTAGACCTGACATATCTAATGCAGTTGGCATTGTTGGAAGATTTGCAGCTGAACCCAGGGAGAATCACCTAATGGAAATCAAGAGGATATTCAGATATCTAAAGGGAACTATAGACTATGGTTTATAGTATCCTAAATCAGAGAATGTACAACTTCATGTGTATATAGATGCTGATTGGGAATGTTGTATTGATGATAGGAAGAGTACTTTAGGAGGAGCAGTATTTATTGGAGACAGGTTGGTTTCTTGGATAAGAAAGAAGCAAAATTGTATTTTTTAGTCAACAATAGAAGTTGAATATGTTGCAGCAACACTGAATTGTTCAACCATGGTTTGGATCAAGCGGATTGTTAAAGACTTTGGTATTCAGGTTGATTATCCTATTTTTATTCACTGTGATAACACTAGCACTATTAACATGTCTAAGAACCCTATGATGCATGCAAAGAAAAAACACATAGAGATCAAGTACCATTTTCTAAGAGAAAAATTTGCAAACAAAGAAGTGAAATTAGACTATGTGAGCACCAAAGAACAGTTGGCAAATATTTTCACAAAACCTTTATCAAAAGATACTTTTGAGTATCTCAGGGAGAAGTTGGGAGTAATTCCGTCTCCTGAGTTTGATTAGATAAAGAAACAAGTACATCATTCCTTAGTTACTGGTGAATGGCTGACTACTCTACTTCTGGATTAATACCTATGCCTAATGGTTTATGGCACCCTTTTTCATTGATATCAAAGGGGGAGTATATAATAAGGGGGAGCATATACTCTGGGGGAGTATAAAAATAGTCAGAAGAACTGAAGAAGTGTAGAGGAATCTTTGATGAGGATATTGAGAAGATTGTAAAAGAAAGAGGACACCATGAATAGAGGATGTTTTTAATATCATATGTTGCCATCAATGTCAAAGGGGGAGATTGTTGGAGATTTGTTTCTGTGCAGTTGATTGATTGTATGTTTGTCATTGATAACAACATATAATATATAGTAGTGATTCTATATGTACTTATCAAAATGATGATATCAAGCCTTGCATGGTTAGATACATGTTTTAGACATGTTTATTATGTTATGTTCATACACACAGATCCAGATATGATATTTCAATCAAGTTGTATAATTCTGTTATTGGCAGTTACAGTTTTGGAAGAGTATCTGTTCAGAGCTGATGTATTTAATGTGTTTCTTGAGTTGCACCTATCTTCAGGATATACATGTGTATATTCATGATTATTTATGATTTGATGATAGTTATCTAAAGGCGCCTAACGTGTTTCAAGAATATTGCAAAGTTAGAGTTGATTTGGTGAAGCCGACCTAGTGAAGCATTGCATCTATTCAGTTTGTGTTGCGCAGACGTAATATGGGTTGCATGCTTAGTTAAGCTGAAAAATATGTTGTTGAAGTGTTTCCAAGAGCTGACATGACCCTCTACTTCAAAGAAGATACTTATAGCAGTTCATTTGTAAATGCAAAGCGTGAATGATACGAAAAGAGACAGAAGATGTACAGAACAAAATATCAGTTGTGGTTCATTCATCAAGAGTCTATGTGAAGAAGTAGTAGAAGATTATAATACATTAGAACTGATCAAGATAGCAGGTCTACTCTATAGTTCATCATCAGATATAGTGCATATCTGTTCTACAAAAGGTTGTAGCCTTCACCATTGAAGCAGTGAGCTTTTGGACAGTGAGCCTCACCCCTAACAGGGTCAGACCCTTAACCAGGTCACTTTACTTATTTCTTTGTAAAGAACAACTCCTAACAAGGTTGAAATATCTTCTAACAAGGATTATTATAAACAAGTATAGTTCATTGTGGGTGCTAATTCCCACCGGGGTTTTTACCATTTGGTTTCCCCGTAATCAAATTGTGTGTTGCGTACTGTATTACCTAAATGTACATTTACTTTATTGTATTCTAAAGTTAAAAAAGTAAAAAGAACTAAAGTTACTGATAACTAATTCACCCCCCCCCCCCTCTTAGTTATCATTTGGGACTATTCTANAAAGTTACTGATAACTAATTCCCCCCCCCCCCCCTCTTAGTTATCATTTGGGACTATTCTAACATTTATGATATTGGTTCATCTTCTGATAAATTGTATACAGAAGATAGTTCTTGTTTAGAATATCAATCAGAGATTACACCTTACCAAAGTGATCAATTTGACAATGTTTCACAAGAAACTATAAATACAATGGGAATTGACAAGTCACATTCTCATTTTAAAACTCTTGCTCATGAGGAAAAGAGATCTTTGACTATTGCAACAATTAATCGGGCTAGAAATGGATATAATATAAGAAATAGAATAATGCAACCAACCTAAGATAAACCAGCCCCTATCTATGTCAGAAAGAATTAACCTCAAGTTACTGTTGATTCTCATGTCAATGAAAATAAAGATGAAAAGTCTGAAATGCAAGCATGACCCTCTTTTGATCATGTTGAAAAGGAAGAAGCCAAGGAGGAACTAATACCCAATGATAAATCCAAGAAAGGTGAAAAGATGAATGATGTGCCCTTTGAATTACCCCTTTTTGACATGAGACAAGCTCTAACACAATTGAAACTTTCAGTCCCACTCATGGAGATGCTGAAAATAAAAGAACATAAAGATGTTGCTTTAGCACTTCTCAGAGGGATAGCTGAGGTGTCTATGCAAAATCAAGAGAAAATACCCTTGACATCAAATGATAGTAGAATGGATAGTCCACAAGTAAAAGGAAAAGAAAAAAGAAAATAATTTTGTAACATTTGTATTGGCAACATAATTACCCAAGAACCATTATATGTTGACTCATTCTATGTTACCTTAATGGTCAATAGTTTCTTAGTAAAAAATTGCATGATTGATTCTGGAGCTGCAACAAATGTGATGTCTTAGCATGTCATGAAGGAATTGGACCTTCAGGTCACCACAACTACTGGAAGTTTCTATGCTATGGACAACAGGGAAGTTCCTATGATAGGAACACTGAAAGACATTGAAGTAAAAATTGTTGCTTTCCCTGAAGCAACTTACAAAATGGATACAGTAGTTGTTGATACTAAGCCATATTATGGTATGCTTCTGTCAATACAGTGGGTTGCAACAGTGGGTTGAAAGATGCAATTAGATTTTTCCTATGCAACTATCCTTGTAAATCAAAATGAGGCCAAGTTGTACAGAGAACCCCGGTCACCTGTCATGGTGGAGGTGGTTCTACTTGATCAATTAAATTGTTGTGTAGATGTTTATATCGAGAAATTTTTTGTGGAAGAAATCAAGCCATAATTAAAGAATACTGACCCAAATATGGATGAATTACTATTGCAACAAGATGGGCTGTGGAAAATGTACTTTGATGGGGGATGCTCAAAAGAAGGATTAGGAGCTGAAGTTTTGTTTATTTCCCCATCATGTATCACTTTCAAGTAATATTTCTTGCTGACTTTTCACTATACAAATAATATTGCTGAGTATGAAGCTTTGATCCTGGGAATGGATATTTCTACTAAGCATGGTATTAAATGTTTGAAAGCTCATGGGGATTCTCAATTAATCATATCTCAAATAAGAGACATATATGCTACCAAAGATGATAGACTAAAATTGTACAAGTATGCAGTCTGGGATAGGATATAATTCTTTGATGCCTTCAATATCTTATGGATAGAGAGATCAAATAACATAATGGAAGACTTCCTTGCCAATGTTTCCCTAAAAAATAATGATGTTACCCTTACTGACATGTCTGTGGTAGAAATAAAAAAGTAGACCTGTTGTCCCTAACAATGTTCATAATTGGAAAGTATTTGAGGATGATGATGACATCCTTAGGTTTATCTAGTGTGTAGATCAATATGATGGTCAAAAGTTTGACTATGAATCTCTAGTAGCAGTTGTGGATGGTAAAGAGTATATCTTTGATCAAGAAGTTATCCAGCTGGCTACTATTCACATTTCCAAAGGGTTGGTTGAGTTGGAAGGCATGTTCAACATAAATGACAATTACATGACCCAAAAATCCAATGAAAAGGTAGGAGATTTAGAAGAAATTAACCTAGGGTGTGAATCATCTCCCCAATTAGTCTATATTGGTAAAAATTTGGATAGCAATGTGAGACTGAATTTGATAAAACTGCTAAAAAAGTACAAACATGTATTTGCCTGTTCTTATGAGGATATGAAAGCTTATAGAAAAGACCTATTCCAGCATGACATCCCTTAGAAAGAGGGTATAAAACCATTCAGGCAAAAAAAAAGGCCCATTAATCCATTGCTAGCTACCAAAATGAAGATAGAATTGATGAAGCTAAGAGATGTAGGCATAATCCAGCATATCAAGCATTCATCATGGGTTTCTAATCTAGTCCCTGTGAGAAAGAAGAATGAGGATATAAGACTATGTGTTGATTTTAGAAACCTGGATGTAGCTTCACTAAAAGATAATTATGGATTGCCAAATATAAAAGCTATGATGTATAAAGTCACTAGATGTGATTTGTTGTCTATGATGGACGGGTTCTTAGGGTACAATCAAGTGCTAGTCAAAGAATCTGAGCAATTCAAGACAACATTTACTACTCCCTAGGGAACTTATGTGTATGCTCGCATGCCATTTGGTTTGAAGAATGTTGGTGCAACCTTTCAAAGGGCCATGGATGTGGCTTTCAAAGATCTTATAGATGTGTTGATGGTAGTGTACCAAGATGATTTTATAGCTTTCTCAAAAAGGGCAGAAGATCATTGCAACCACTTGGAGAAAGTAATGATAAAAGCATTGGAATATAGGGTGTCTTTGAACCCAAAAAAGTGCCACTTTTCTGTTATTGAAGGGAAAATTCTGGGCCACATAGTGTCAAAAGAGGGAGTGAGAATAGATCCTAAAATATTTGAGGCTATACAAAAGGCAATTGATCCCAAAAATTTGAAATACATACAGTCATTTCTAGGGAAAATCAATTTTGTTAGGAGATTTATTGCCAACTTTGCAGAATTGGTTAAACCCATTGTAAGATTGCTGAAGAAAAATGTAAGATTTGAATGGGACCAAGAGGCACAATTGGCCTTTGAAAAAATAAAACAAGCTCTCCAAGAAGCACCAGTCCTAGTGTCCCCTAATTATAACAAGCCCTTTTCTTTTTTCAATTTTGCTTCTTTCCATACTATTGCAGCAGTCCTATTGCAAAAGGATGGTGAGGGATTTGAACATCCCATTGCATTTTTTAGAAAGTCATTGCAATCAGCTGAATTGAACTATCAGTTGATGGAGAAACATGCTTGTGCTTTAGTAAAGGAAGTTAAAGCCTTTAGGCCATATTTGGTATGTGCAAAGGTAAATACCTATGTTCCTCATCCTATTGTGAAAGATATATTTGTTCAGAATGAGGTAACAAGGAAAATATGCAAATGGATAAACAAAGGTCAAGAGTTTGATTTGGACATCCATATCACAAAGTTGGTGAGAGGACTAGGATTGGAAAAGCTGATGGCAGAATAAAATATGGATCTAGTTCAGGTTAACAATGTTGATACAAGTGAAAATTGCTTGACAAGTATTGAAATGCAACCCTGGTATACTAATATTGTATATTTTTTGAAAAATGCTAAGTGCCCAGATAACCTAAGTGACAACCAAAGGAGGAGTTTGAGATTACAAGCTCAAAAATATGTTTTGTTGCATAGTGATTTGTTTTGGAAAAACAGAGATGGGATCTTGTTGGTGTGTCTTGAAAAAGGACAATCAGAGAATATTTTGAGAGAAATGCATGCTAGAATGTGTGGAGGGCACTATTCTCCTAGGTCCACAACTCATAAAATTTTGAGAGTTGGATACTATTGGCCTTGTTTGTTCCAAGATGCTTATACATTTGTCAAAAAATGTGAGCCATGTCAGAGATTCTCAAGCAAAATGAAATTTTTAGGAGCCTTACTATTGAATCCTGTAGTGACAGAAGCCCCCTTTTCTATGTGGGGAATGGACTTCATAGGAGAATTTATTGAAAAATCAAGTGGATACCATAGTTGGATTCTGTTGGTAATTGATTATTTCACAAAATGGGTAGAGGCAATTCCAACCAAAAGAGCAACAAGCACAGTGGTCATTGATTTCTTGATGAATAATGTGATCACCAGATTTGGTGTCCCCCTCAAATTGGTAATGGATAATGCCATGTGTTTCAGGTCTGAAGAATTTACTGATTTTTGCTCCAATATGGGAATTGTCATGTCTTAATCATCCTCATACCATCCTCAAGCCAATGGTCAGGCTGAATCCAACAACAAAAGCATCTTACAAATTTTGAAAAAGACCATGGAAGGAAATAAAAGAGCTTGGCATATGAAATTAAAACTTGCCCTTTGGACACATAGAATTACTATAAAAAGGCCAGTGGAAAGTCTCCCTTTGAGTTAGTTTATGGTTTTCAATCAAGAATGCATGTCAACAATCTACTCCCAATTTATGAATTCATTCAAGATGAGGATATTCAAGTCTCTGAGCCTATGGAAGAAAGAATGGTTCAATTGGTATAATTGGATGAAATAAGGAGAGAAATCCAAAGGGAAAATGTCAAACTACAACAAAAAAATGAAATACCTCTTTGATAGAAGGGAACATGAAAGAAAGTTTCAGCTTGGTGATTTTGTGTTGCAATGGAATACCAGAGCTGAAGACAAAGGCAAGCATAAAAAATTTGAGTCACTATGGATAGGGCCTTTTGTCATATCTTGGATTTTTGGAAAGGATTCATATTTACTCAAGAATATAAATGATGAGGAACAAGAATTGCCAGTGCATGGACAATTCTTGAAAAATTTCTTCAATTAGATCTTTTGATTCCATGCACAATAGTATGTATCATATGTATAGGTGTCTTTGTTTCTATTGTGTGTTTGTTTCCAATTTTAGGTTAGTGCGGTTTTGGTCTTCTTTACCCAGAGATCTATTTTCTTGCTATAACCTGGCATTTAAGCATCCTCAAAGAGAGATACTATTGGTACTATTTCATGTTCCTGAGTCAGCCTAGTAAAATTTTGAAGTTTCCTGTCATGCTCATGCTCAAAGGGTATAAAATCATGGTTAAAGTTGTTCCTATACCTCTGCAAATGTTGTTTTAATCCTTTAACCTAGCTAAAATGTTGAAACCCCTTGTCTCATCTCTCAAAGTGTAAAATTTGGTCCTTAAACCCTAAGAGTCAAATTGGTTTCTAATTTTCAGTTACTTTTTGTCACTTAAGGTCATGTCTTGAATGGGTCCCTTTTAAAATGTTCATATTCATTAAGTTGTCAGTCCTAACGCCATGGTCATGTATTACTCCCTAAGTTCAAAGTCCACAATTGTTTTAAAAAATTCATTATGTGTGTAAATCTTGTTTAATCTAATGGTTGTCGCTTTCCCTCATGATGAAGATGATTGAATTTTAACTATCAAGGGAACATGCCATACAACCACGTGTCTCTAGCCAATCAAGTCGCAAATTGAAATGCAAATTTTTAATCACCATAGATCAAAGTTGATCTAAGGGCCCGCATTTTGCCTAATAATAAAAGATGAATGAAGGATAATATTAAGGGAAAGTGCCATGATGACACGTGTCCTAGGTGGGGCAGAGTGTTGTCATAAAGGTAAAGCTAAATGGAGGACAAGTTAGATCTAATCTAGTAGCTGGTGCCAAGCCTCATAAAAAATATGTTGTTGAGTTACTCATCGAGGGATCATGCCATGATGATGTGTGTCCTTAGTGGGCACAAATGTGAATGAGCAGATGAAGTTAAAGTGAAAGCATGTTAGATTTGATCCAACGGTTGGCGCAAAGGTTTAAGGTCAAGATGCGCACGCAATAGCCATCAAGCGATTGCGCCATGCTACCACATGGAGTCTAGTGGGTCCAACAGATGATTAAGGTTCTGAGTAAATACATGGAATTTTAAAGAATATCTGACGATTGGTGCAAATCCTCCAGTAAAATAAGTGATGAGTTTAATCATCAAGGCATTGCGACACCTCACCACGTGTCCCAGGAGATCAAAGATGTAGGCCATAGAAAGGCTAACTAAAGACCAATTAAGTTGATAAAGATCTAACGGCTTGCGCAAAGCCTTAGATCAAAGGTGATGTTGTTTTAATCAGTGAGGCATTGCGGCATGCTGTCATGTGTCCCTGCAAGATCAAGGCTATGAGTTGTAAAGGTGATTAAAGTCACTACCGATTGAGAAGATCCAATGGTCGGTGCTAATCCTTAAGTATAAAGTACCCAATCTTTACTCATCAAGGGAATGCGTCGTGATGATGGGTGTCCAATTTGATGGGGCCCGCATAGTAACACAGAGTTAAGTAAAGATAAAATGGGTTAAGAAGGATCAGACAGAGGGCGCAAAGCCTTGGGTCAAAAGTGATCAAAATTTAACTATCAAGGGAACACGACATGCTACCACATCTTTAGGGAGATGAACATTGTGGAGGATTCACTGTAGACCATCTGATGTGGGGAAAAGCTAGTAGAATTGACTTTTCTATTTTAAAACATAGAAGTAGCAAGTTTTGATAGTTGGATGCCAAGTATTGAACTCGGAGGAGTAATGGAAAACATGTGCTTTCTTCCCATTTAAAGTTTAATTTTTAAGATGATGGGATTTCTATCTTATCAATCACTTAAGACATTTTTCATAATTGACATTAGTTGTAGAGTAGAGTGAAGTTGCTGTGATTGCAGCCATATTTTCAAGCTTCTTTCAGAACTGGTAAAATTCTAGTACTGATACTTCTAGGTCGTAAGATATCTAAAGGGATTAGCAGGGTGTGCAGAAGGATAAATTTTTTTTTATTCATTGTTAGACTGTTAAACTTTAAATTCACAATGCCGCCCAGAAGAGAATTCTCTAGGAAGGTTAATTATAAGGATAGAAATGTCTGTGATGATTTGTTGCAACAATTAACCATGTCCACTAATGATGCCTCTAAGACAAAAGAATTATTCCCCAAGGATCCATGCTTGAAAATTACTGAAGGGTTATATGATTTGGGTCTGTCTTTTAGGGATGCAAAAATAGGTATGACTGGTTTGGCCTTGTTTAAGGTGCTCTTTGGTCAGAGAAATACTAATCCCCCACACAATAATGTGTGGCAGTTTGACATAGGAAAATTGGTAGTGCCTGGAATTTTTATGGATATGGATATGCTCACACGTATAGCTAGGAAGTATGACAACATATCTAGAGTAGTCAGGGACAAAAATGGGCAAGTCTTGATAAAAGTGACTACACAAGAGATTAGGGAGGTATTTAGTTTGAATGATCCAAAAAATTCTATGGATAGGATTGATTTTGATCAATTAAAATGAGTTTACCAATCCCAGATGAAATACTTCAGAGAAGGGCCCCTCAAGTAATATTTTGGCATAGTTGGGGATTTGGTTATGGTAGGGCCTAATACTAAAGAACCATTCAAACTTGATTATTTCACCTTGAAAGCCAAATCAGTTTATAGGGCTCTTTGTCAAATCTATGGAGATGATGAGCAAGTTGAGATGCCTATCCATTATATGCTTATGATGGTCAAGATTATGCATCCCCATCTGGAAATAGTTTTTGATTTTGCCCCATATATTGCAGACCTAATTCATGAAGGGTTGATAGGTGTCTAGAACACAAAGGTGTCCAAACCTTTTGCATGGTACTCCTTGTTGATGCATGTGTTTTTGTATAAGGGGGATGATTATTTTGAGGAGATGGAGCTGACAAGATTCAAGGTTAATGAAATCATGCCTGTACAATTATGGAATGTATACATGACTTGGGAAAATAAAGAGGCCAACTACATCAATTTTGACAGGTATTTTTTTTCTAGATTCAAGGTATTGTTGTTGAAAGAGGACCCTAGGAGTCCTATAACATTATCTAAATTCTTGATGCCAAAGGAATATGATCAAGAGCTAAATATTGTACATAACTAGGGTGATGTTATCCCTTATCTAGTGTAAACTGTATTTAGGGTCTATGGTTTCAGGGCAGTGCCAAACATATTGCCCTACAGAGTGTTCCTTAAGATAGGGTTGGCAGAGATCCTAAGACAGATTGGGGGTTTGCAGGAAGATGCCCTGACTGGAAGAGGAAAAGGAACAATATTTCCTGTAATCACTGTTGCTCATCAGTTTATCATCACCAAGGGAGGATAGAAACACCTACAATATTTTTTGAAACCCTAAAATCTGACCACATCAGTATCTAGGTGTGCTGACCCTGAGGCGTTCATTAAGGACATGTTCAGAGGAAAGACAAAGTGTGTTAGGGTTTGACAAAACTGGAAAAGTATAAGAATAAACAGTTATACATAGAAATAATAGAAGAAAGAAACTAAACATAGATAACATAGAGATTTAACATGGTTCACCCAAAACCTATGCTACATCCACCTACACAGCCATCCAGCCTTTCTTATTATCAAGAAAAAATGTACACAACCTTACAATGCATTATACATCTCAAACGCTTATAACATGCATTTTAGGGAAACCTCTAAAATCAACTAGAAATGTCACCACAATATTAACACCTACTACATGATCACTCACCACAATATCAACAATCTCCCACTTGGAGGCTGATCAGGCTCCACACCAAACAATCTCCCACTTGGAGACTGGAACCAGACGACAATGTAGTATGTGCAACTCCCACTGGATAAAAGACCTTGTTGTGTATTAACCCCATGATCATTAGTCAAGAAGCCCAATAGAAGTTGAGAAAGAAACCAGCTTCTCCTTGGGGACTACCATCATGAACATTTCTACAGTATTGTCACTTGTGTGAATCTTTTCAAGCTGTAATTGGCCATCCTCCAAAATAGACCTTATAAAATGGTACATAAGCTGTATGTGCTTTGTCCTTGAATGAAAAGAAGAATTCTTTGAAAGATGAATGGCACTCTAGATATCACTGTATAATGGGTGATCTTCCTGCTTCTAACCCAATTCCTCTAGAAAACATTGTAACCAAATCATCTCCTTGCTAGCTTCCGTAGTAGCTACATACTCAGATTCAGTAGTTGAAAGTCGCCACAATATCAACAAAAGTGTGTGGTGTTGAATCATCAATTCAAATTTCTAGAAGACATAGTCAAAAATGAATTTGACTTAATAAACCAAGAAATAAAGAAAGAAAAATGGTTGGCTTACAAGAAAAGCCTTGATTTCATTCACCATTTTGATAAAAACATATGATCCTTTAAAGGAATTTCAGCCATGGGCCAAGAAAATTAAATCTCTGATGGATTTGTTTGAATATATTATGAAGGCCTTGAGCTAGAAAAGAGATAACATATTGCAAATAGAGCCAAAGAAGGCTAAATCAATTTTGGCCAAAGCATTCCCTATTAGAAACATCCCACAAGGAGAGTATGTAGTATACAAACAGAGAGGATATAGCACAATTTTTCCAACAAGTGGGCAGACTGGTGATCCTAAAGGAAATAGGCCACTAGATCCTAGCGCTCAAGTTTTCCCATCCCCAAAGAGGCAAAGGGTAGAAGAGGGACATCAAAAACAACCTGAATAGGTCTATTCTCCCTCCCAATCCCCAATACACATGGATGAACAAGTTGTAGCTCAGAAACTAGTGCAAATGGGAAACACTGGACAAATTTATGTCATAGTTGAGGAATTATAGGAAGGGGTACCTGAAGAGCCAAAACATGCTCAATTGGACTTGACAGTGGCACAATTTTCTGGCAAAGAGCTAGATCCATTAACACAGTAGACAAGTGACAAATTTCTATCTAATGACAATTTTGTTAAGGAAAGAGCATTTTTACAATTCTTGTGGAGAATTCACATTGATTAGTTCAAGAGTATGTGCTAGCAAAAACAAGAAGAACAACCTGCCAGAGGCAAGGAAGAAATTGAAAATGAAATCAAGCAGGAAATGATCTCCAGGTTTGAGAAAATAACTCCTGAGGAAGGAAGAACACTAGTAAAAAAGGAAGGAGTACTAATACTTCCTAAATGGGACATAGATGATGCTATTGTTTTTTATGTTGTCAGGAAAGAAACAAAGACTATTCATGTCATAGAAGTAGAAGTACAATAAGCTTCAAAGGGTGTGAAGTTCAGTGAGGATCATGCAGACCTAGTTATGTGGCAACTGAGGAAAAGAGACCCCAAAATAACAGGTGAAGACACTCAGGCTGAACATTCAAGTAGCCTTTTGGTATGGAGGGTTGCAGAAACAGGGGTTTTTGAGGCAGCAGCTATAAATTTGGAATCTACTAAGTTTAGTGTAAGTGTAGCCCTAAAATTAGAGAATGAACTCAAGGTCTTGAGTGAAAATTTTGAAAGATTTTTGGGTGCATACAATGAGGAGAAAATAAAATCTATTGACAAATATAATAATATTGTAGAATTGGAAGGCAAGAAATCGTATCATTCTATCCCACAAATGATCATTTCTCAAGATCCCTACCAACCTTCATCATCTAGCCCATATATCACTTATCCTCCCTCTCCTCTTCCATCAAGCCCTACAAATTTAGCAGATGTGGAGATGGAAAGAGATAGATTATTTTTTGAAAGATAAAGGCTAGAAGAAACCACTAAGAAAGACCTTGAAGAATATTCAGCATTCAAAGAAGTAGAAGAATGGGTTAAACAGAGGCACTCTGACAAGATATACTCCAGCCTCTTGAGATGTGCTAAAGAGGTGAATCTTTCTGATCTTTATTTGTTGGGTAAAAGGATTTTTAACATTATAAATTAATATGATGCAGACAAAGATCAATGGGGTTTGGTCATGAACACATGGAAAGGAAAAGGGGCTGAGGTGAAATAATTTTATTCCATGTCCAAAGAAGAGAATACTATTGATATTGTTTTGACTAGAAATCACAAATGTTTGAAGTTAATGGAGGACCTATATATCAAAAGGAATATCCTCATCAGAAAGGTAGAAACCTTGAGGAGATAATTTTAAAAGGACTGGTATGAAATGTACCCTAACATGTTCAAAAAATATGGTGAAATAAAGAATGAGGCACTATGGTTAAGACAAATAAAAGAAACAATAAATGCCCAGACACATAGCATCATCACCTTGGAGGGCACAGTTTTGTTTGTTCAAAATATAAACATTATTAACAAAGCCAGTCAATTTTTTGATTTTTGGAAGGGAGAGGTTAAGGAGGCAAGCGGTAACTGTCATGAGATCATCAGAAAGAAATATGAATTCCTTAGCTTTAAGTGGCCAAGTGATGAGGTGTACACTTCTTGGAAGGACAGGTACATGATAGTTGATCCAAGGGAAGGTGATAATATGCAGGTGGATGATGAAGCCCAATAGAGTGGCTGATACAATTGAAAGTGGAGATCCTACTTTACTAGCATCAAAGACAATGGATTCTAGATGGCTGTCCCCAAGCAAGTATAAGGCAAAAGCAATCACCATGCGGTCGAAGGACAAAGAATTTTTGAAATGGCTTGTAACAAAAGTGGTTATTATGTCCACTTGTTATTTTTTCCTACTGTATTCTTGATTTTTTTCTTTTAGCTCAGTCATCCAAAGCTTGTTGCATCCTTGATCTTTAAGGATTCCAAGATCACTTTTGATGTCTATAAGTATCAATTTGTAACATATTGTAAAGGATGGTAAAATCAAAACTGTGAGGTAGACTTTTTGAATTGTGTCTAAGTTCTAGGTTTTCAGTGAAATTGGAATGTATTGAAATCAAAGGATTATTAATAAAAATACAATGGAATTTCCAGCCTCATATCATTGATGTCTTCTTGCATTTACATTCTTCTCTTGTATGTTTAATTTGTAAGGCATTTTAAATGTACTAGTTATTAGGTAACTGTGTTGTTATTTGTGAGTTTCTTTCAAGGAGGGTTTAAATCTTACAAATAATTCCAGAGGGTTAGGGTTTATGAAGGAATTTGATACAGAGATTTGAGAGTGGGAGGATAGTCTGTAAGGAGTTATATCTAAAATTTACTTGTGTTTCAATTAATTGTCTCTTGTGAATGTACGTTTCATTGTTACTATATGGCCCAGGATTAGGCACTGGTCAAGTTCTGAAGAGTAGTTGTTATCATCAAATCAATCAAATATTAATCAATCTTTACTTTTTGTTATCTAAAGTATACATGTTTAGATAATTTTCTTGAGTACAATTCATCATAGTGATTCCTTGAAGAGAGAATCAATAGGTTATCCTTCCTAGCCAAATGGCCTAAAAGGAAGAAGGACCATGAATCCTTGATCCACTATCAGATTTTTTGAAAATTAGCAGTCTATTAAAGGTGCACCCACCTGGGTTTGTGGAGCCCAAAGTGTAGAAGGAATCTTATCCTTGTTAATTAGCCTTTTCCCTTTATGAATTTGAATTGGGAAACAAAGAGTCAAGAATTTACTACTATATACTTATTCTACAAGAAAAAGTGCTAACACCACCCATGATTTGGAGTTAGCCATAGTTGTACATGTGCTAGTTTGTTGGAGACAATTTCTTTTGGGTCACAAGTTTGAGTTGCATAGTGATCATCATAGCTTATAGTATATATTTTCTCAACTAGAGCTAACTACATGACAATGTCAATGGATGGAGTTCCTTTGCGAGTATGATTTTTATTTTAATTACATCAAGGGTAAAGAAAATGTTTTTATAGATGCCTTGAGTAGGATATGACATGAGATCTTTGTTTTGTCACTTGGTGTAGGTTTGCTTAGCTGTATTTTTTAGGCTTTACCTAGTGAAACTTGGTATCAGGAATTTTACCTAAGATTGAGTCTAGACATGCCCTTATAGGTCAGTTATCAGGGTACTCTTTGGAGTTAGATGGACTTTTGTGACACCATAGGCACTTTTATGTGTCAGTGTTAGGTGATCTTTGTTTTTTTTCTTTGTACGAGGCACATCATGCACCATATTTCATACATCCTGGCATCAAGAAGATGCATGTCAACCTTAGACAGTTGTACTTTTAGGAAGGGATGCGGTTTGATGTTGTCAATTTTGTGGCTAGATGTCTTGATTGTGAGAGAGACAAGGTAGAGACTCAACATTCGATGGGTCTCTTGATGCCATATTCCATTCCTAAATGGAAGTGGGATACTATATCTACTGATTTCAATACTGGGCTACCTATGTCATTGCATCATCATGACTCTATTATGGTTATAGTAGACAAGTTGTCCAAGGTTTCTAATTTTTCACTAATGAGAGCTTTGTATATTGTTGCTTTGGTGACACATGTATTCATGGAGGATATAGTTTGGTTGCATGGGATACCTTTCAATATCATTTCAGATAGAAATCCAGTGTTTACTTTTTCACTATAGACATCTCTCCAGTATGCTTTGGGTGCGCAACTCAATTTTATTTCAACATATCACCCTAAGATCGATGTTCAAATAAAGTGGGTGAATTAGGTTATTGAGGAAATGCTTCACATGTATATGATGGATCAATATTCAAGGTGGGAGGAATATTTGTACTTGGTTGAGTTTGCATATAATAATGGGTACCATAGTTATTTTGGAATGTCTCCTTTTCAGGCCTTGTATGGTTGACCATGCCATATACCTTTGATTTGGGATCATTTGGAGGACACTGTTTTATTGGATCTTGAGATGCTTTAGGATATGGAGTATTAGGTGGTATATATTAGAGAGCATTTTGTTACTACTCAGGATCGACACAAGAAGTATGTCAATGCCCATAGATTGGATAATCACTTCTTAGTAGGAAACCGTGTGTTTTTGTGAGTTCGATCGCAGAAGAGCCCCAACCATTATGAGAAAGGCTCTAAGTTAGCATCACATTTTTTTGGACCTTTTGAGATCCTTGAGAGGATTGGACCTATTTCCTATTGATTGGAATTTTCTCCTAATCTATCATGTATCCATGATGTTTTTAATATTTTTGTTTTGAGGTAGTGTATTCCCAAGGTGACCCATGTTCTTGATCAGGGTGCCTTACAAGTAGAGGAAGGGAAAATTTCTTTGGATCCCATCCACATTATTTAGAATTGAAGGCTACTCTTAGGGGTAGAGACATATAGTAGGTAAGGGTTCCTTGGTAGGTAATTACTCCAATGGGATCTGAGTGATGATACTTCTACTACTTGGGAGGATGCTTCGCGGTTGAGAGTTTTGTACCCCAATCTTTTTGCAGGCTTCCAAGAGTAAGCCTAGGTCTAGGGGGGAGGATGTAGTGCCTCCCATGGTTGAATTTTGTTACATGCTATTTTTATCTAAGATATACTCTATTTATGTCATTTTGGTTATCGAAATGATGAGATTCTTTCAATGATATTACTTTATTTTGGTTGCAAATATCTTAGTTTTGATAGATGGTTAGATTATGTTAATCTTTACAATTTTGATCATATCTGCAAGATGATGCTATTGGTGTGACGTGATTATTAATGATGATATCTGGTACATTTTTATTTTGAGAAACAATGGATTATTATATTATGATTATATTTGAGTTCTCAGTATTATTGTGCCTTATAAGCCATTGGATATTTCAGTTATTTATTTCCATTAATATATGCTCATGTTGTCATGATTGATTATTTAATGCTCATATTTAAATGTGTTATAAGTAAATGCAATGGTTAATTTAAATGAATTAATGTTCACTACTATGATCTTGTAATTGTTATGTATTATGCCTGATGTGTTTGTATGAAGAGAGACGAAGTCATAGTTACTACCTTCCTGAGGTCCACATGATGTCTCATTCTCCTTCGTTGTTTGATCATTATATGTTGTGCTTCAACTATTTTATTGTGAGAAGCTACACTTTTTGTTTGTGTATTTCAATGAAAAAGTACCATACATCATCTCCACCTAATTTTTTGGTTTAAGTGTGTCTATATCTCCGATAGTGGCACAAGCGATAGTATCACCAACCTTTCATGTTGAGCCAATATCATCTCTGTATGGACAGTCTATCTGTAATAGATATATTATTTCCTTTGGTACATGTTGGTAAATCCAGATTCATTATGCATATTGTGTTAGACCCGTGAGCGTGTCTTTGTATTTATAACTCCATAGTTGTCACGGAAAGGTTTAATTTAAATGCTGATTTTATTATGTTTGGAGAATTTAATATTTTGTTACTGACTAATTTACCGAAGTCAAATTCCATGTGATTGGACTTGATTTAATTTAATTACTAAATTCCTATGCTGGTTTAGCAATTTAATTAATTTTAATTATTTAATTTCAAAATTCATAGTTGAAAAAGTGACCTTATATTTTGAGAAAAGGGTTTTATTCCTCACTTGTTCACTTTGCTTTTGGGTGGAATAAGTGATTTTGCTCCAAATTTTTCTGGGAAAAGTCCTTAATTTTCTCATTGTGATCAATTGGTGTGTCAGATCCACATGGGTAGTGCCTCATTGGATTAGTGTTGCAAATCCTCAACTTCTTGTGCAGTCATTCTTCATTTTGTGAAGAATTGATTTTTCTTTGCCATTTTCAAATTTTCTGCAATTGTGTGAGGTAGGGCATCTCACCATTTGTATTTTTCTTCATTATTTCATTTCAGAGGAGTTGCATTAGAGTATTGCAATGAGAATTAGTATTCCCCCACAAGTTCATGTAATTCTTTCACCCAATTGGGTTTGTGTATTTATTTCCATGTTGTAGATTTTGTAAATCATGGTTTTGGTAATGTTATGTTGCCCTAGTTTTGGTCAAAGAAATGAATTTTTATTGCATTTATGTGTTTTTGGGTGCCTAAGGGAAAGTGGGTTTTCATTCTTTAGATTTTTGTGAAGTTTGAATTTTGGGGATTTTTGGGGTCATCTCATTTTGCGTATCACCCAGATTTATCATTTGGCTTGTTCGGTGTTATTTGAATATTGGAGTTTGTTTTCCTCCAAGTTTAAAACCATCCTATGGTTTTACATTGTGAATTTTGGTTTTGTAGTTGAATTTGGACTCCTGGCAAAGTTCCCAGTTGAGTGTGTCGAGAGCATTTTCATTTTCATTTTCCTTCCTTGCAATTTTTGGCTTAATGCTTGTTTTGATTGCATTTGGAGTACGTGGTACCAATGTTTAAGACCACATCATGACCAAATTGGGTGTAATATGTTAGCATCCCATAGGGACCCATGCTCTTGGTTGAGGCCAATGGAGCATAGTGTTAATTTATCTCCCTCTTTGATTGAGGTTTTGGAGTGTTTTGTGCATCATTATACTTTGACCAATGGGTGTTGAGTAGTGGGATGAAGTGGCTCTCCAAGGTGGTCTGGGACACA
>MU224450.1:245068-256690 GCA_018584345.1 Thuja plicata
ATATTTTGAGATTTGAAATTATAGAAATAAAAGAGGTTCTTATAAAAGTTAAAATAACAATAAAGTAAGACTCTTGGTGAGGGATGTGGGGAGGCTCAGCGGACTAAGGGATGAGCTTGATAGGATGTTCAAGATACATGAGATGGCTTGAATTTTGGGAGTCTTATGAAGATATGGGAGTGAGAATCTAACCAATATCCTATTCACATGGTGAATGGATTCTGACAACCTGAATATAGGTTTACTATACAAGCTTGAGTACAGGTTGAATATGCATCTCGGTACAAGGTGAATCAATCTTCAAATAGAAGGATAAGTGGATGGGATTAGGTGACAAAGTTATAGGATTTTGAAAGAATGGTTGATTTTCAATATATTATAAATTATTTTAAGATTAAGAAATGTTGGAAAGTGGCCAAGGATGTATAGCATATATGTTATCATTTATGGCAACACTACTTATTGGTATGGTCACTTGGAATACAGTTTAATATGTGGTATCCAGTCTTGGAAAAATGGCTAAGTTCGCAAGAAGTCCTCTAGATATAGTTGTACAATTTTGCCTGGTGAGCATAGTATATGGTGAGTTAAGTCATGTACACTTAGATGAAGGTAGTATGGAATGTTGTGTGGCTTCATTTATGGTCACTTGTATTTTGGATTTGTATGGAGAGAGTTACAACATGTTCTTGGCATGCAAAGATAGTATAGCAGTAAAACATGGCAGATGAAAGGTTGCGATGATTGAGGGAGTAACGTGCAGATTCCAGTAATGCTAATTTAGATTTAGGTCGGGTCCTATCCTATCTTGATGGATGTGTGATTTCCTATTTTGTATTTTATCTTTGGCTATGTTTGGACACATTTGGTGATACACTTGTGAGCCGACTGGACATATTATGAGATTGGGTATATAAGTAGATATGTTTTTGAGATGTGAGTAGGAGGAGTTGTGTGTGAATGCATTGTGATGTCATAATAATGCAGATGATATTGAGAGCTATATCTAGAACTAATTAAGCATAGTATATGTTTGTATAGTTAATATTTTGCGATACTATATTGTAAAAAAAAAATTTTGTATTGCAAGAGCAGTGAGCTCCATGTATTACCCCTAACAGGGTTTGCATCCTTTAACATGGATATTGTACTAAATGTAATATCCATCTCCTAATAGGGCTAGGTCTCCTAATAGGGACATTATACTCTTAGTGCATAATTTGTGGGTACCATCCACATCGGGGTTTTCCCTTAATAGGGTTTCCTTGTGAACAAATCATGGTTTTATGAGTTATTTACTTTACTCATGTGTTCTCTTTATTTTAGTCATTGCATGTTTAAGTTTGAATTGCTTAAATTTGATTAGAAGTGCTACAAAATTGATCCACCCCCACCTCTCCACATTTGTTTATCCTAACAATTAGTATTAGAGCTTGAGGCCTTTGGAAAGAAAGCCTAATAGCTTGAGGGAGATGTTGATGGATTCAAGCAGTTTGGAAGAAAATCTTGAAGCAGTACTTGAAGACCCAAAAAAGGCTAATGATGATAATGTGGAATTAAAGTTCAAACTAAGAAGAGATGAGTATTACATCAAGAAGCTTAAAGAGAAATTTGAACTCTCAAGGAACAAAAGGAAAGAACTTGTGGAGAAGATAAGGGAACCTGAAAATGACTCATTATATCTGATTGAACAACTTAAGTAGGAAAATGAAGCATTGAAACATGAATGTGAAGTTACTACTTTGCAAATATCCAAGGAAATTCAGCAAGAGAAAGATGAAAAACTACAGAATTGAAGAGACCTTGAAGAGTACAAATGTATAGATAAGAAAAATGTAGCTTGAACTGGATGTTAGAATTAAGTATCGGGAGTTAGAAAAGTACAACTACATCATTAAAGGAGAAATTTTTGAGGCAAAGAATCACATTAAAAAATTTCATGCGAGTTGTGAAAAAATTGATGAACAAATGGAGAGACAAAAACCTAAAGGTGATAAGATAGGATTTGTCTTCAATGAAGCTGAATGTTCTAAATCTCAAGAAAGACAATTTGAAGGAAAAGCATATGAGGAACCTAATGAGCAAGAGGAACCAAATGTGCAAACTTGACCTTTCAGAGGAAGATTCTTTGGATGCAACAAAATTGGTCACATAAAGAAGGATTGTAGAGGTAAGAATCCTTATAAATCCTTTGCTAGCTATTGTTTTAACTATTATGAATATTGACACAAGAAGGAAGAATGTAGAAAACCTAATCAATCATCGAAGAAGCAAGATTACATTAGGTGCAACAACTGTCGACACATTGCAAGAAATTGTAGATTGCACATTAGTCAAAACTTACCACCACCTACATATTATAAATGCAATAATCAATGGCACATAGCAAAGTTTGCAGATATAATGGACCAACAAACAATAAGAAACCACCTATAGTGATAAAGAGGAACATTGGTGATGTTGGTAAGATCATGGATGAGTATATAGATGAGTTCAATAAAAAATTTATAAAGGAAGGAAAAAGGGAAAGTGATAAGGTATGCAAAGAAAAGTATCAGAGTGAGCCACAAAATTAGGGAGAGTTAGTAGATTCTACTGGTTCTTTTCTTGATGTTACGTACCATTGCCAAGCATGGCCATAGGGGTAGCTTTGGAGAAGCATAATAGTAAACTATCCAACCCCTTGTATATATAATAAGTAGATGCGAGTTTATGGAATTACATATTAATGTACTTGGAGTCCATATCTATGATCACATGGTTTTAAATGTCTCATTGGATGATCGCCTAGAAGTTGATGGCAGACAGGAGTATAGAAACTTTTATGATATTGTGTTGGAACTGTGTCAGGTTTTAGTAATGTGAGTTATAAGTGAAATATCTTAGTCATTTTGATCACCATTTGTGTAGAAAAGAGCAGCAAGTGAAGGATCTAGGGAATTCCAGTGATCGTGGGTTGTGCTTACCCTAATTCAGCATGAAAGGTATTTGATTCTATCTGCGAGCTTTATATATCATGGATACTCCACAAATTTTTTATGTAACTAAGAGGCCAAGGTATAAATTCAAGAAACATATGTACAAATTGATGGAGGATGACCCTGAGGGTGCATTCTCTTAGACTCCACACAATGTTTTACACATTGAAGACATTAGGGCATACAATATGAGACAATTGGAGATTTTGAGATTCTCCAAGAAATGAAAGATATGTTGAATGAAGATAAAACATGGAAACCTTAGTTCACACATTTACAAAATCTAAACATCATGAATGATGAAATTTCATGAGTTCGATGAAGAAGAATGGATCAAAATTGTGTTGAGAAGAATTCATGATCAATTTTTTTGGATTGGGGAGCAACCTATCAAGATCACAAGTGAACTTATTCATAAAGTTACTGGATTGAACAATTCTGTCATTATTTTGACTGCAGAGAAAAACATGAAGAATCAAGTTGAAACCCTAACACACTCAAAGTGGGATAAAAGAGAAATGATGATCGCAAACATCTTTCAAAAGGATGTAAGGTTAGTTTCAATGATTTTGGGATACAAATTGTATTATAGCAGCCAACCAAACTCTGTTTCTACTGGATTTATAATGATGGCATATAAGATAGTGAAATAAAATGTTCAATATGATCTATTTGAAGTTCTAAAACTACAATTTCTGGAGAATTAAGGCAGATAAAGAAATATGAGTCGAAAGCATTCAGGTTTGGATCACTCATCTTACACATTTTCCTCCACATAATGCATAATTTCCCTAGTATGCATCCTAGGGCATGGAATGAAAATGAACCTACTGCTATTTAAGTAAGATAAAGCTATAGAAGGCAAAATAGTAAATGGGTAGATGAAGAGCTCTTTGGTATGTTTAAAATATTTCAAAGAGAAATGAAGGAGAGAAAGAGAATTCCTAAATAAATAGTTGAAAAATACAAGGATACAATTTTTTTTATGGTTGAAACTATCTGTGTATGCTTTAAATTTGTTTAACCTACAATGTGGTGGTGCCCTCCTATGGGGTATGAAGTTAGTGATGAAGTTCTTACAATGCAAGTTGATCATGTGTTATCTACTAATATTGATCCTGGTGAGGAGAGATGGGGTACTTATGAAGAGAAGTCCTCTAAAGTCATGGAAGAACTGACTAGAGTTGACAAGAAGAGGAAGATATAAAATATTATTGAAAACATAGAAGAGAAACAAGGAATTAGGAATATTGTGATGTCTAAGTAGAGAAAGAAGGCACTAGAGAAGTCTTCTAGCCTAGTGAACTTAGTAACTACACCTTTACCTACTACTGAGACTATTGAGGTCTCAGGCTCACATCTAGAAGTGGTCCTTGTACGTAAAACTACTCCTACACCAACCAAGAGATCATCACAGAGAACAAATGTGGTTGTAGAGACTTTTGTGAGGATAACTAGACAAAAATCACCTCCCAAGAAGAAGAAGAAAGAGGAGAAGAAGATTGAAGAGGAGAAGAATGAGAAGAAAGATGAAGAGATTGTGCAAGAAAAGCCTTTGGAGAGACAAAAATGGAATCCTAACTTAAAGATGCTGAGAAAAATAATTATTGAACAAGGTAAGATCAATCAGCTACCTAGATATTATGATAGATACAAGGATGAAGATAAACTTTTGATTTAGTATATGGTTATAAATCATATGTAAGTGTTTAATAAAAAATTGCTAGAACTAGAAGGTAACATTCCTGAAGAATTGTATGATAGATCAGAAGTGAGAAAGTAGTTAGCCCTTAAGGAAGATGATAATATAAGGGTAAAGGCTATATAAAAATATTTCCTGTGATATCACCAAAAATAATATGATAGAATTATAAAGGCAATTATGACCCTACTGAGATCAAAGAAAAGACTAATAAAGATAATGGGGATAAATTATGAGGATTTGATAGAGGAAACAAACAAGGCTATAGAAAAAGTACTATTATAGATTGAACTTGAGAAATCTAAGCCTTCCAAGCCTACTAGGACTCCTACACCAAAAAATATTCATATTGGTGAATCCTCTAAATGTGCACAAGTACATAAAGAATCATCTAATAATGAAGATAGTAACAACCAGTTCTACATCATGGTGAAGAAACCATATTTATTTGTGGAAGGTGTGCCTATGTCTTTGGACACTTTGCAGGATGTTGGCGACTCTTTTCAAGGAAATAGTGACACTGGTGCACAAGATTCAGTAAATGTGATAGATCTTGGCACTATAACAAAAAATAAATGAGAGAGATTATTGAACAGAGGAAGAGTGAGGAAGTTAAACATGATGTTATTGATATAAGTACAGAGGAAGAGATAAAGGAGATTGTGGCTGAAGGAGAGAAAGAAGCTGAAACTATAGATAAAATGAGAAAGATGTCAAACCTTCCCTTATTCTTGTTTCTAGTTCTACAACTCAATTGTTGGAAAGTGACTACAAGGCCCTAAGTACTAATGTGGATGAAATGGATGAGGATGAGATAATAAGTTATCTCTTATGGCATTTTCTAAAGCCAAAGAAAAATATGAGCAGAAAATTGAGAAAAAGGTCAAGGTATTGGACATGGGAGTGGGAAAAATTAATAAAATTTTACCTATACCTTTCACCTTCCAAGGTAATGATTCAACAAACAATCTGGGAAAAGTCCTTGACACATTTGATATGCACTTCACTTCTTTGGATAAGTGATGTAGTCAAGCTTGGAGGACCCAATGAAGGATTGTCCAAACTTGCAGCCAACAACCATAACAATGAAAACAACCAATCACATAGAAATATAATCAACATTAAGCTTTATATTATCATAAAGAATCAATTAAATTCAACATACCAGGCTATAAGGCCTTCCTGGTTATGACCAATTACAAAGAATAACTCTAAGATCTACCATAGATCTTCTGCAAGCATCAGGCCATTTACCTTTTGCCAAAACATGCAACTCTTTCCCCAACTTTCTGTGATCGAACAACACTCAAATTCCCTCCCAAATCTTATACCCAAAGCTAAGAATAGAATAAAACTTAAATACAAGAGGAAAACAATAGTTCAGCCTATAAGATCCATAAAATATAACATTAGAGAAGCCAATGATCTAAATTGAATACACAAGGGCAGCTAGCAAGTCAGCCAATAGATCTAACCAAGAACCCAGTCGATTAGAAAGAACACTGGAAGACAGACCACTTGGTGAGAAACAAAACCGAGCTATAAGAAACTAGTTAGTGAAGCCACTGAGCCAACCAAACACCACTCGGTGAAACAACTAAGGAGAAAGCATAAATGACTGAGTCACCAATAGTAACTGAGTCACCATAAGTGACCGAGTACCAAGAAACACCGTCGAGATTAGTCACCAAGTCAACCAACCATCGATCAACAAGAAAATGAGCAAAAAAATACTCAATCAAGGACTCCTCTAAGCTATCAAACTCCAAAAACAAATATATTTTTGTTTGATATAGGATTGCTAAGAATCCTAGGATACTCCTACATGAGACACCCCAGGTAAAGAAGATGTTCCCATAAAGGAAATCATGAACATCTTAAGGGAATAAGAATAGGTATTCCATAATTGTTCTTAACCCATCTCCTCTTTTCCTTCATTCCATGTTGTCTTCACTTTGTCCATTGTCCCATTCGACAACTTCATATGCCCTGCACCTTTCTTAGATCTCATGTCATCCACCAACAATAACTAAATTTGACCATTGCCTACACTTTTGATACCATCAATATTTTGGTGAACCTCCTCCTCACCAGACTTACTAATCAACTTTGTATCATATGCATCTCTCTATGTCACTAGTGTCAACATCTACTGCATCATCTTAGTCAAAAATTCCATTTGTCTCTTAATCTCTACAAGTTCCTCAAAGATGTCATTCTCTTCTCCCTTCAAACTCTCCTAAATGTTATCCATAGGAATAGGTTCATCAACTCTCTTCTCCTCATGTTTTTCACTATCATTCAAAAAAAATATGATAACTCCACATCCCTTAGTCCCTGCTCCCTACGAAGGTATCAGTTTATGGTTGGATCCACCATGCCTTACAACATAGGTATTTGCATGACCATCAAACATAACATGTTTATCATATTACCAAGGTCTACCAAGAAATAGGTGACAAGCATCCATAAGCAAGACATCACATAATATCTCATCGTAATAAGATCTAATCTTAAAATTAACAAGACATTTCTCCTCAACCCTAACCTTAGACACATTTTGTATCCAACTAATCTAGTAAGGATTAGGATGTTTCCTCCTTCCCAAATTCAACTTACTAACCATCTCTTTTGAAAAAAAGTTCTCAAAACTGCCACCATCAATTATGAAAATACATACCTTATCCTTGCACTTACATCTGGTTCTCAACAAATTTCTTCTTTGCATTGGTTCATTAATACATGA
Organism: Thuja plicata; assembly: GCA_018584345.1. Taxonomy (NCBI): domain Eukaryota; kingdom Viridiplantae; phylum Streptophyta; class Pinopsida; order Cupressales; family Cupressaceae; genus Thuja; species Thuja plicata. Next base: position 252,495 of record MU224450.1, read on the forward strand.
AGCCAACCTTCTAGTGATCATAACTTCACCTTCTTCTATAACATTTACTGAACTCTACTCGGTAGTTAGGGTAAACTTCCTTTGAGGACATAAAAAATGTCTATGACCCTTCTCACCACATTGAAAATAAGTACCGAAGAAATTACTTCTTCCTTTTCTTCCATACCCATGATTGTAATCCTTAGTGGTTTGACTACTACTAGATCCTACCTTTGTCTACTTAGGATTATCCACCACCTTACTCTCAATAGTTGTTTCATTAGTATTACCACCTCAATTTTTGTTAATCTATTTTTCCTCAAACTTCTTATTTAGTTTCTCCTCAATCTTCAATGCCATCTAATAAGAATCTCCTATTGTGGTCATCTGAATAGTAAGTAACTCTTCCTAAATACTAGGTCTCAAGCTATAAATATACATAGCAAATTTCTCCTTGTCAGCTTCTAAATGACCAGTCCTAATCAGGATCCTATAAAACTCCTCGGTATACTCTTGCATTAATTTTTTTGTCTGCCTCAAACCTTTCATCTTCTTGAACATCTCCAATTCATAATCCACCAGAATGAATTGCTTCTTCATCTTTTCAACCATTCAGTTCCATGTGATGATCTTTTCTTTACCTCTCCAACTTCTTTCCAATTAAACTTCTCTCCACCATATGTTTGCATGACCTTTTAGCTTTGTCTTTGCAAATCAAACTCTATCAGGATCTTCTACTTATTCATACTCAAATTATTCATCCATCTCATTAAATCCAATTGATCATTTCTTCTGGCCTAAATCTTCCAACAAATGTAGAAATGTCGATCTTAGGTCTTCTCCCAATTTTAGATACAACTCTCAGGAATCTAGCCTCCTCTGGATCTCTGACATCTTCTATAGCTTCTTCAAAATGGTCTTATTATTCAAAATCTTCACCATTATCTCGATGTTCTCTAGACACATTCTTTCTTTACAACTCCTCTTATAGATCTCGCACATGCTTCTGCAAAGCTTGGAAATATTCAAGATTGAACTCCACCTTACGTTCTTCTTCTGTGATCTCACAGACTTTCTTCCGAGGCATCTTCGCTCCGCTAAAATCTAGTAATTCAAAACCTATCTCCTTCTCTAGTGATTGAAACTCATCTCTAATACCATATGATGTAGTCAAGATCAGAGGATCCAATGAAGGATTGTCCAAACTTGCAACCAACAACCATATTAGTGGAAACAACCAATCACACAAAAATAAAATCAACATTAAACTTTATATTATCATAGAAAACCAATTATATTCAACATGTCTAGCGGTAAGGCCTTCCCAATTATGACCAATTACAAAGAATAACTCTAATATCTACCACAGATCTTTTTCAAGCATCAAGCCATTTACCTTCTATAAAAACATACAAATCTTTCCCCAACTTTCTCTGATCCAACACTCAAATTCCCTCCCAAAACTGATGCCCAAAGCTAAGAACATAATACAAATTAAATATAAGAGGAAACCAATAGTTCTACCTATAATATCCACAAAATTTAACATTGGAGAAGCCAACAACCCAAATTAAATATACAAGGTCAGCCAACAAGTCGGCCAACAGATCCAACCTAGAACCTAGTCAGTGAGCAAGAAAAATGAAAGACAGACCACTCGATGAGAAACATAATCGAGCTACAAGGAACCAGTCAGTGAAGCCACCAAGCCAACCAAACCCCACTTGGTGAAACAACCAAGAAAAAATCATAAATCACCAAGTCACCATTAGTAATTGAGTCACCATAAGTGACTAAGTACCTGAGAAACACTACCGAGAAGAACACTACCGAGATTAGTCACCGAGTCGACTAACCACCAATCAACAAGAAACCAAGTACTCAACTGAGGACTCCTCTAAGCTACCAAAATAAAAAATAAAAACATATTTTAGTTTGATACAAGATTTCCAAGAATCCTAGGATGCTCCTGCATCAAGAAGGCCATAACTATGAAGGTTGAGAAGGAATAGATGGTAAAGAAGTTAGAAGAGGTATGGAAGTTAATAAAGTGAGATATAGGGATATTAGATACTACTATCTCTAGAATGAATACATGCATTGAGCATGGGAAGAAGATATCCAATTATTGAATAAATACTTCTAGGCATGTACACAATGTGGTGAACATAATTCACAATAATGAGAATACATTGGATAACTTGGCGAAGAAATGTGGGTCTTGCTCACAATCAGTTACTGACTTAGATAAGGAAGTGTCTAAATTCTTGGACAAAATTAGTGTGCTACAAACTGATAAATCAAGGGTGTTGGGAATATTTGGTGAGTTAAGGAGTTTGATCACTCCTAAACTGTCAATTTTGGAGAAGCACTTTGAGGACATGGAGATAGTGAAGAAATATATTGATGGATCTATGCTTATAGTACTGAAGGATGCCAAGATCTCATCCTTTTATTTGAATGACTCAATCGAGGTTGTTCAAACCTTGAAGATGACATGGGTGTTGATGATAATTATTCAATTTTGTATTGTCATTGATGTTTACACAAGTATAGTGATGTTTACACAAATTTCTAATCCTATCCAAGCAGAGTCAATTTATGCCAAGCACTCTCAGGCATTGAAGAGGACCAAAGTGATTTTCATTTCTAACTGAGTTCACTCGGGCATTACAGTGTTGGTTGAGCATTGAAGGATTTCAGTGTTGACCGAGTAAAATAGTTAGTGTCAACCGACTAACAGTAGTTTATATTTTATGGATAATTGGCTATATGCAGCCGATAGACATGAATTTTATTACTTATTTGGAAAGATATTAAGGTTGAATTGACAAGGCTTATCATATAAATATAAGGTCATGTTTGGATTGAAGTGTGTGTGGAAGAGTGTATAAGTGATATGAAGAGTGAAGGAAAAATAAGATGGGATTCTGATTGAGGACAAAACATAGAGGACTGAAACACAATATATGATCAGTGAGGATCAAGTATTTAATCTAGAATAGAGATATGAATCAAAAAAGATAGTTTCTTATCAAAACAAGTCAATCCATTGTTACTTTATAACAATTGTAGCAGTGATCAAAATCTCTTAACAGAGTAGACTTAATAGTCTTTTGTAAAACCTCTCACAAGGTGACATTTCTACATTGAAGTGTTTAAAGACCTCTCACAAGGCCATTCCTTACAGGGTGATTAAATCCTCTAATAGGGTCACACCTAAAAGTGTTTTATTGTAACCTTTAACATGGTTGACTCCTAACAAGGCTCACTTCAGAAGAGTGAAAAATAGTGACTAGTTGCAATTGGTATTTTTTCCCATATTGGGTTTCCAAGTTAAATATTGGTTTTATCTGTGTACATTTCATTTTCTTTATGGTTTATGTTTCTGCAATTAATTACTAAAGATAATCACAATTAATATCTTAAGATTTTCTATGTTAACCGAGTGACAGTAGAATATCCGTGTTAACCAAGCAACAGTGAATAAATTGTTTAAGACATCTAAGGGACCTGGATTTGTTTTTGTGGTAACTGATGCACCCCTCCCCTCTTAGTTACTCAACTCATTTCCAACAATGGGAAGCATATGAAAGGGTCTTGGAAATCTCTTTCCAAGAAATACTTTGCATGGTGTAAGTTTTTGATGAGAAATCCTAAATGTTTTCCTTGTATATAGATGCATTTTCTTTAACATTGATGTCAAAGGGGGAGTAATAGTTGTGAAAAATGTATAGAAAAATGTTCATTACAAAAGGGGCAGATTGTTGGAAAGTGTCCAAGGATGTATATCATATATGTTGTCATTTATGGAAACATTGTTTATTGGTATGGTCGCTTGGAGTATAGTTCAGTTTTTGGTATCCAGTCTTGGAAAAATGACTAATTCCACAGGCAGTCTTCTGGATAAAGTTGCATAATTTTTCCTAGTGAGCATAATATATGGCCATTTAAGTCATGCACACTTAGATGAAGGTAGTATGGAGTGTTTTATGGATTCAGTTGTGGGTGCTTGTTGTATCATTGAAAAATGGAAGCACTTCCATTTTGGACTGGTTTAGCCCTCCAATTAAGTGGTTTGGGGTCATGTTGTGAGGCCTCACCCCGACCCACCATAGCATTTACTGATTCATTCACACTTTGATACTTTATAGTTTGGTATATTGACACACTTTTTGATTATCCTGACAGAGACTCGAGATACTATGTTATGATGA
>MU224450.1:306666-328294 GCA_018584345.1 Thuja plicata
CTTTTGAATATTTTCATCTAACATATTTCTCTTCCTGATATATGTTTGAATAGTTCTTCTAGATACATTTAGTAAATCATAAATTGCATGTACTTGTTTTCTCTGTGTCAACCTCCTACAAGATAAATTAGTCATCAATGCTCTACGTGCAACACTTAAATTGACTCCTCGACTTGAGTTGTTAATGTCGTTCAATGCATCTTTCAAATTTTAAACTATTCTTTGATTTGCATTGTCTCCTGAGTTTTTCTTGTTATCAACACCTAACAACTCCAAAATAGGAGTCATTTCTTTTTTCCTGAATGACCTAGAAAATAATTGTGCTTTTCCAATCATACTTTTATTTTAAAAATATTCATTCCAAATCTTTTTGCAATGTTTTTATTATTGTGATTTCAGGTACCAATTTGTTAGATGAAAATTGACTGAAAAATGAATCCTCATCCATCTCCATCAAATTGCCCATGTCAAAAGATATATTTTCACCAATTTATTCCCCTACTTGAATTGGATCTTCTTGGACTTCAACAGGTTCATCTTCATTATGTTTTGTATGACCTTTCATTTTGTCATCCCTTATTCAATCATATTTTCTTGTTCTATTCCTTTTATTCCCCATTGCACAAATTGTTCAAATTGAGAGCTTTGATTCACCTACATACACAAAACCATATACTCTTGATAAAAAAATCAAAAATAACATTGATAAGTTCATAATTTAATATTGAACAATGCTTTAATTAAAAACACAAAAAAACTCAAAAAATTAAAAAAAAACTTGTAAATAATACAAACCTGCTTGATAATCTTAATTCGTAGTTGTCCTTTAACACCCAAAAATACGTCTTTAAAACAATTAAAAAAATTATTTTATTAAAAAAATATTTTCTAAGTCAGAATAATTGATAATTGTTTTTAATTTTTCTTTAAAAAAAAAAGTTTATATATATGAGCTTTGAGGGTCATGGTCATCCACGTGACCATATTTGGTCAGCCTTAGTTTTGGCCAAAAAAATTTTGGTCGAACCGGTTTTCGGCCGAAACTACTTATGTGGCATCCCATGTGATAGCCAAATAAGTAAAAAAAATGGAAAATTGGTAACACGTCAATTATGGGGCATAATTGTCCACCAAAAATAGTTTTTTTTTTTAAATCTAAAAATAGTCTTTTGTAGAGCTCGGAGTCTAGATTATGGTCATATAATTTTTATAGTCTTTTGATTACATATAATATATTATAAGTTAAAAAAACTTCAAGTAGGTATTTTACATTGAAGAACATGCTCATTCAAAAAAAAAGAAAAAAAAAAAAGAAAATCATATCGAAATTTTTTAAAACTTATATTTAACACTATAGGAGAGAGTCCTCTTCAAGAAAATATAAATTTTTTTGTATTTGGTGTAGATTTTTTAGGGAAAATTAGGCAGGAGACAAAAACTATTAATTTCGGGTAACTTAAACTTTGAATAGTTATAATAGAAAAAATAGATACCGAAAACCAATCTTTCTTTTTTTCTGCACTAGATGTACATGTCATCTAAATCATATTTTGAAATTAGAGGAAAAAAAGATTATTTACATATATTTTATTGGTAGGAACTATACCCTCGATTTTCAATATTTTTTAACAATTAAAAAATGGACTTCAAAAATTAAAAAACTATGTCAATTCTTATTCAATTTAAAAAAAAAAAATTATAGGCATAACCTACATCCAATTTTATACATTTCATTAGTTTACATCATTTTCAAATTCTAAACACAAATGCCACTTTTATGTCGTTAAAGTTTAACTATTTTGCATGTCATGGTCCTCTTCCTTTGTAAAAGTGTGACACAGGTTTGTACTTTTACCCAAGTAGAGATGGATCCAAATGTATTGAAATGAGACTCTATTTATACATTTTTGGGAGGCCTTGGTGATATCCTATGTGGATGCCACATAGGAGACATGTAGGCAAAATGGGAGGCCAAGTAAGAAAGAGGGTTGTGATTGGTTCTATTAAGGTATCAAAAACTAGGCAATTACCATGACTCAGGGATTGGAAATCTGATTGAGTAGCAATTTTCCTTTATAAAAAATAATTTAATTTATCAACCTATGGATGCATTACTTGAAACAGACCAGAAAAGTATATGCACCAAGGATTCTTACTCAAACCACGCTATGAGTGCAGGAAACAAATTGCTTTGAAAGGAAACTATTCTATAGCTGTAGGAAATGAATGTTGAAAAGGAAATTAATCCATAGCTATAAGAAATGAATTTTGTAAATAATGATAGAAATGAACTATAGAAGTGAAAATGTTGAAGGAATACTATAACTTGGAAATACAAAGACTTGAAAACACAATTATAATGCTTCAACAGTTCTGCCACTTTGGCTGTAGGAGCTGTGTTAACACTAGAATTATGATACCAAGATGTAAGAAACTGAAACTAAATGCAAATGATTCTAACTAGCTAACATAGGTTCCTCACCAAGTGTGCCCCCTTGAGTGAGTATCCAAACTCAATTACACTGAACTAAAGATCAACACTTCATCTACTCTTGATTGAAAAACTGATTTACAAGATTCATAACAACTATAAAAAAAAAAAATGTAAACTATAATTGATAATGCCCTCCCTCTCACACAAGAGCACGGTTTTATTTAATGAAGGAAAAAATCTAACTACTAACTAATCATGTCATAGAGATAGGTGGAGCTTTTATTAAAATCTTATCAAACATAAAGGGAAACTATAAAACTGGAGATAGAATAGGTCCAGGAAAGAGGAAAGAATTGCTTTTGACAAAAAATCTAACTTCACACTCTCTCCTAGATTTCTTTAGAGAATTTATTACATTGCCTTGGTCTTTCTCGGCTACTGCCACCTTGATCACCATGGATTCACTTGTTGGTGTTATGCTTGATGTTTCTTTGTGTGAACCTACTGCAAGACTGGGTCGAGCGTCCAGCGTATGGGTGCGTTTTACCTCGTCAAGGCAATGGTTGTTATATTTATGCACTGCACTTCAGATGTCAAGATAGAGACATTTATGATAATCAACACCAAAATATGCATGCATCATTAATGTTCAAACAACTAATTCATCCATAGAGACATAATCATAATTCAAAAGTAAATAACATAACATATTCATCCAAGTATAGCATATTAAGTGTGTTTTTAACCATAGCATAGGTCTAGTGGTAGCATGCCGCATAATAGAAAATCCAATTATAAAGTATTTGAGAAAGTATGATAAAACAGGGAAAATTTCCTAGCTAAAGCTATCCTAGGGCATCTAAAATATGACATTAATATGCCTCATCATTCTACCCCCTATGAAGACTAATATCGGTCCTCAGGCACTGAAACATTCTAGATCTTTGTAAGCATCCATAGATATCCTTCCTGAGTCTCTCCACTCATGGAGGCTCCCACATGCTAGTAGTATCTATTTGTACGCTCCATCTTTACTAGTCGACTCATCTCCAATTGTTCATCTACCTCATTATCCACACAACTATATAGTAGCCACAGGAGAAGAGGAGGTTGAAAGGAAAGAGGGAGCCACCTCTCAGGTGGAGGTTGCCTTCCCAGCTATATGTACCACTGGAATCTTTGCATAGAATTTCGTAGGTTGATGAGGTTGTGAGGCTCGACCTTCTTTAATGCTAGTGTTAACCAGTCCCACCTTTGTCTCAATCCTTCTGCTTCTATGTTTCCCTCTGCTAATGAGAGTTTCTCAAATGTTGTGAATACTTCTTCCCGGTTGCCTAGAATCCTTTTCTTGTGGGTAGAGTCCTACAATCCATAAACTATTTCCATCCAATCATAGTATAATCTACGGGGACTTCCACTTTATGGTTGGAAGGGGAGTGTAATTGTTTGTTCAATTCCTCTGTATTTACTTAATTTCTCTCCATATTTTATCTCATTTCTAGACCAAGAAAGCAGAGAAGATAGGTGAATATCACCAACAAATAATAAGGAGTTCCAATTTGTATTGAAGGGAACAACATAATTATGTAAGTAGAGTTCACATAAAAAATTCCTAATGCAATCTGGTGATTCTTCATATGCTTCCACAAATTCATATGGTGAGTCTATGCTTGTGTGAAAATATCTAAGAACCCTCATTAATTTAAACATTAGAAATTGTTCCTTTAGACACAGTGCATAGACACTAGGAGGTGGTTTTCATTCTATCAGTTGTGGAATTAAGTCTATGACTGAATCTAACTTTCCTTGAAAAAGTTGTACTTCATGATGTTTCCTTCCTATTTCCCTTTTTAATTTATCCCTTTCCAATTCCCACATTGACTTTTCATATTGCATTTGCATAAAGTAGTCAATGGAGATGGAGTGGAGTGCTACATGGTTCTTTCTTGTTTGAGTGACCCGCTCTGTTGTTGTTGTGACTGCTTTCGGTTCTTCAACTGTTAACTCATTAGGGGTTGGAACTAAGGCATCATTCCCTTGATCATCTTCTTGCTAAGAAGCAGGTACATTAGCTACTTTGGTGTGTTCTATCTCCATCCATGTTGTTTCTGTATTTACTACTTGCATGTCCATTTTCCTAGCTATAGGTTCTATTTTTGTCATATCCAGACACTCTACACATGGGCTCCCTTCTTGTGGTTGTTCCTTCAAAGAATCCTTAATTGGATTTTGAGGAGACAAACCAGTCATTGCAAGTGAGTCTGTTTTGTCTACTTTTTGTGTGCTCAAACAAACATTTCTTCTTTAAGGAGTATCAATAGACATTGCATGACACTTTTGTGATGTCCTTTTCTTCTTTATTGGAATGGTTGCAAGAGAAACAAGGTTTTTTAGGTAAAATAAGAGTTTCTTCTTCAGGGACATTTCCCTTTTCTTCTTCACTTATAGGTTGTGGCCCTTCTCCTCATAACTAAACATGGGGTGCAGTGATAAACTCATCCCAGGTCATAGGAGAGATGTCCTATAAAGATCTTTCCACCAATATTTTTACCAACCCATAGTGGTTAGCTGCATTCAACTTCCCCTTTCTAACCTCCTCTGAACTCAAATTTAATAAAGAGTATAGAAAATTGGACACATTTACAAAGCAGTCATGCCACAAATGAATCAATAGTTTAAAATGTGCAGCATGCAAGTATGAAAAATTCCTTCACAAGTAATGTACCTTATAACATGGATAGCCAGCCGAGAGTAATCTTTTGAAAGAGATGTTCTCTTGGTCCCCTATTTGCTAGACTCCAATTCAGCATCTATGGAAAATGAAAACTTGGCCCTAGCTGCCCATGCATCATGTTCATGTGGAAAAGCTTCACCTATGGTGGGAAGTCTAGAGAATTCCACAATTCATGCCTCTAAAGCCTCCACTCTTAACCCTTTTATGTAGGCAACCCCATTTCTATAAGTGCACAAGAATTCCAGGGTCACAGGCTCGTCGTAACCATATACCCTGACGAAGTATGTAAGCCATCCCACACGGTTAAATACTTGGACATTGGCATGGTCTTGCAATAAGGATGAGTGATCCCCTGGTTCATGGTGTATGGGTTACCCACCCATTTTTACTGAGAAATTATGTAGCTCAAATAAAAGTCCAAATCACTGCAAATTCCAACTACCTTTCACAATTCAACCCTCTGTATCCTTAATATTCCTTACCCTATATTCTACCTAATCTTCAAGCCAGATAAAGCTAGTGAGCTCTGTGTTAGAAATAATATTCCACAAGACAACTGAGAGGGGGGTGAATCAATTGTGATATACAATATTAAACTTTATAAACCAAATCTACAAATGTAAATGATAACACAGTAAATTCCAACACCATAACACAATATTTATTGTCAAGGAAACCCTGTTAAAGGTAAAACCCCTATGGGAACTAACGCCCATAAATAATTTACTGAGAGTATAGTATCCCTGTTAAAATATTTAGCTATGTTAGGAGCTTGTTACAACATTATAGTACATAGTCCCTATTAGGACTCAAAAGAAATAGTAGGCTCACTGCCAAGGCACACAGCCCAAAGAAGGTTAAATCCACCATCGAGGATTCACAATCCAAAAAAGTGTATAAATAAAATACACAATCCAATGATCTATCTGATAGAAACTATCTTTTCTTGGTCAGTTCCATTGAAGCAATCTTCTCATAAACTCTGCTCTACATCCATCAGCCAAACAAGCCTCACAACTTTCACTTCTTCTTCCTTTTAATCTCTATCACATCTTTTCAAAAGAAAAGACCACTCATATATGATTGCAGGAGAATACTATGGAGTAAATTTGGGTGATCTTTCACTTGGTTGATGGACATGAAGATTTGAAAAAGCTACACCTTATAGATGAGTTATGGCACCCTTTTCCATTGCTACCAAAGGGGGAAGGAATCTATTTGAAAATCCCTACTATTTTTGAGAGATTTGTGTTGAGGATATTGAGAATATTGTATTGAGAGAGAGTAATTTTGGGTTGATGGATATGGATTTTCCCATATGTTGCCATCAATGCCAAAGGGGGATATTGTTAGATGATATTAGTTTTGGTCACTAATCATGCTGTTGATATTCATGTTTTGTCACTGATGTCAACATATATTTCTATGGAGATGATAGACTGGTTACTTGACTGGAAGAAGTTTACAGACACTGTATGGATGTTTCAGAATAATTGAAGTTGTATTTAGGAAGAAATATGTGTGTTGACCTTATTCCTAAGGTTTCTTAGCTTTATATTGCATATTGCAGATGCTATAGTTGATTTGGTGAAGACTGGTTTCTGGACTTTAACTGTGATTCTAGACATAACAGGTCTCTGTGTTTCAGGTATATCTTTCTACCGAAGATATTTTATATAAAGAAAGATTACTGGTGGATAGCCGACATGTGTTGGAATAATGGGTTGAGTTTGATTTTTGTTTTATGACTGGTGATGTCAGCTGTGGCATGTATTCTAAAGAAGACCTAATTGTTGGCCGACTTCAGACATGTAGTGTGTAAAATGAATTGTGAGCATAGATTGCGGGTCTAGAAGAATAATTGATGGATTGTAAATAGTGTTTAATTTTTATAGGTACTATGTGTATCTTAGCAACGGGTTAAATAATTATTTTTATATTGAAAAGCCTTAATTGGCTAACCTAATTAATTATTTGTGTATTAGGAAAGCTTAAATGGCTGACCTAATGAATTATTGTAAGAGGGTATATATGAGTGATCTTTTCTTTTGAAAATATGTGACAAAGATTAAAAGGAAGAAGTAAAATTTGCGAGGCTTGTTTGGATGTTAGATATAGAGAAGATTTTATGAGAAGACTACTTCATTGGAACTGACCAAGCAAAGATAGTTTCTATCAGATAGCTCATTGGACTATTTTTTTTCTTTATACACTTGTTTAGATTGTGAATCCTTGAGGGTGGTTTTAACCTTCTTTGGGAAGTGTGTCTTGGTAGTGAGCCCACTATTTCTTTTGAATCCTAATAGAGTCTATCTCCTAATAGGGACTATGTACTGTAATGTTGTAACAAGCTCCTAATAATGATAAATCTTTTAACAGGGATACTATACTCTCAGAACATTATTTTTGGGTGTTAATTCCCTCTAGGTTTTTACCTTTAATAGGGTTTCCTTGACAACAAATATTGTGTTATGGTGTTGGCATTTACTGTGTTATCATTTACATTTGCATATTTGGTTTATAAAGTTTGAAGTTTAATAATCTATATCACAACTAATTCAACCCCCCTCTTAGTTGTCTTGTGGACTGTTATTCCTAACACTCTGGGTTTGGTTTTTTGGGTACTATGACAGAGGAAATTTGAAAAAATAGAGCTAGAAATGTGAGTTGGTTTTTGAAAACAAAAGACTTATCAGATAATTCTGTATGCTTTGGGTTTTCACATCAATTAAATTGATAGGACTACCCAACATAACTTAAGAGAGGGTCATTATTGAAAAACATAACTTAATGGACTACCCCCTACGAAAAGGGTGATAGGTGTCCACACATGCTTGGTTATTAAGTACAACAGTACTCTGATGAATTACTAAATTAATTATAATGTAACCTATAATAATGTCAAATGAAATGAAAAAACATTTCATACAATAAATTAATGCATGCTTGGAGAATAATCACTTGTAAATGTCTAAATCCAAAAAGATCTGATGACATGTGTTGAGAAAAAAGTAATGAGTGACGTAATGATGATGGGGCATGTGAGTGAAGATATTAGAAAAAGTTGATGAGATATGATGTGATGGTGGCTTTATTACAGAAAAAGATATTTTTGTGGGAAATGAAAATTTATTATGACTATTTTTTAATACACTCAAAGAGATGACCGGAGTGAAAATCTATTCCGATTGGCTATAGGAAAGTCTTCAGCTAGAGGAGGTCCATTAGCTGTAGGAGAGTCTTCTGCTAGAGGAGGCCCATTGGCTATAGGGGGTTTAGCCATGATAGGAAAAATCTTAAATTGCCACAGGAACTCATCCGTAGCGGTTGGCTTATGGTACAGACAGAGTCTGTGACCATTGACCAATAACTTGAAATGCATAGGGTTGATTATAGACAATTGGACTATATCATTAGAAAAAAAATTTCAACCTCATAGGGACCAAGCCAACAAGTTGCAAGCTTACCTTTATTTTTCTTCGAATCAGGAATCATATATAAGTACCCAGTCACCAACAACAAATTGTTTATTCCATATATGTGAGTCATGTCATTTCTTGCATTTTCGTTGAACTAATGCTATGTTCTATAAAGATTCTTTTCTGATTTCATCCAGATGATTAAGCCATAGGAGTCTTTCTCTTTGAGCTGTAGGAAGATCCAAGTTGAGCTGTAATGTTTTTCGTAAGGTTTTATGCTCAAATTTGATAGGCATTACAACAGTCTTGCCATACACCAACACAAATGGTGTGACACCGGTCAGTGTTTTCCATGTTGTACAGTAATCCCACATAGCTTCCTTCAAGATGCTACTCTAGTTTTTCTTGTTTAACTAAACTATCTTAGTTAGGATATCTTTGATCTCTCTATTTGTGATCTCTGCCTGAACATTCACCTGAGGATGATATGGACTAGACTTATGGTGGTGAATGTTGTACTCCTCCATAAGTGCAATGATCAGAGTAGAAGTGAACTGAGCTCTCTAATCTGTGACTAGTTCATGTGGAAAACCATACCTAGTAAATATTTCCTCATATAAAAACTAAGCAACCCTATTATTCTGAGCATGCTTCATAACCCGCACTTCCACCCATTTAGTTACATAGTCAGTGAAAACCAAAATGTAAGAGTTTTCATTTGATGGGGGATGAATTGGTACCACAAAATCTAACCCCCATCTATCAAATAGAGTGACTATTACCTGAGGGAATATATTCATTTCATCTAACCCGGTTATCCTTCCCGTTCACTGACATCAATCACACTTGCGGGTGTAACTAGCTGCATCCTTATGGAGAGTTGGCCAATAATAGCCAGTAGTAAGTATCTTCATGGCTATCTATTTTACTGCGAAATGACCTCCACAAGGTTCATCATGACAGGCATAGAGGATATCATATGTCTCATCCTCATGAATACACCTTCTCAAAATTTGATTGGGTCAAGTGTAGAAGAGACAGTTGGCCAACCAAGAAAAATTAAAGGTTTTCTCAATTAAAAGCCTCTTTTCCTTGGGAGAAAAATGTAGTGGTACCTTTTGAGAAACCAGATAATTGGAGATGTTGGCATACTGGTAGGTATGAGATGAAATAGAAAATAGGTGGTCATCTAGAAAGCTATCATCAATGACATGCGGGTCATCTACATTCTGTAATCTGGAGAGGAAATCAACAACTACATTTGTTTTGCCCGGTTTATCCACTATTGTGATGTTGAACTCTTGTAGTAAACATGAGTCATCTGGAAAGCCTCCCTTTGATAGAAGGCTTGGTTACCAAATAATTGATGGCTACATGATCAATATGCATAAATATTGGGTAACCTTATGTAGTGGCAAAACTTGTTCAACGCATATATTACAACTAGAAGTTATTTTTATGTGACTGCGTAGTTCAGCTCTGTGCCCTACAAATTTTTTCTTATGAAGTAGATGGCATGCTCTACAGGCCCTTCTTTCTATCCTAGGACACTGCCTATAGCATGGTCAGATGCATAAGTGTGTATATGGAATGGCAATGCCCAATTAGGCCCTCGGAGAACTGGTACCTGAGTAAGAATAGTCTCCAACTGCAGGAAGGATTCTTCACAAGTTGTTGTCCATAAAAATTTTAAATCCTTAGTGAGTAGGTTATACATGGGCCCAACCAGTTTATTGAAGTTCTTAATAAACCGCCAGTAATAACTAGCATGCCCCAGAAAGCTGGGGACATCCTTCTGCTTGGCTGGTGTAAGCAGGTTCATGATGACTTCAATTTTAGCAGGATCCACCTGTATGCCCTTAGCAGAGATGTAATGACCTAACACAATACCTTCCTACATCATCATGAAGCATTTATTGCTATTGAGGGAAAAACTATGCTCCTCACACCTGGTAAGAACTTTTCCCAAATTGACCAATTCCTCCTCATAAGTTTCCCCATAAGTTGTGAAGTCATCTGAACTGCCTCACATATTCAAACTAAGGATTACATTCCACACCATGAGGTGCATTTAAATTGTCAACCAAGGGACATATACTTGAAATGGGACATCATGATATTTTCACTAAGTCTCTCAAATAGTCATACTACTTATGCTGCAGGAAGGTAAAATGCATGAAATAAATCTACACTATTGCTGTAGGAAAGTAAACACACTTAAATCCTTAATGAAATTAATGTTGAAAATTGTAAACTCAACTTAAACCTATTTTTTCAACCCAGAGCATCCATTATAACTATCCTTGTAGGTGATGCAGGAACATTCACAAAGTATAATGTTGCGGGAAGAAATAGTAAACTCCTATTTGAAATGCTAGAAATACTAAAAGTAAATCTACTCTACTCTAATCTGATCCACCTCCCAAGTGGGCCCCTTTGGTTGGATTCTACTAACTACTAACATAGAAGATAAACCAAAATCACTTCATTATATTTCAGAAACTAATTACATAGGAACAATACATAAAAATGGAAAAGTAACTTGTTGTGCAAGATGCAATAATGTATTCCCAAAAAAATCCAAACTTACAAACTAATAGTAAAATCCCTATACATTGAGGATTGAAACTTATTCAAAATAGAAGGATACATTCTGATTGAAATTATTCCAGAGAAGAAAAAGGGAATGTAATAGCCCAAGACATATGCAATAAAGTTTGGGCAACTAATTCAACAAGATAATGAGTGCAAAGGAAATATAGTAGAGCTATATTGCTATATTCTCTAGAATGGTGGCTCCTCCAATGTAGTAGCTATGTCTTTCAGTTTCATGATGATTTTCCCCATCACAGCTAGACTTAAACGTTCTTTCAATGTTTTCGATCACTCTCAAGCTGCTCCTTCTTCCTGGCAAGTTAGTTATCATGCAGAAATATACATACAAGTAAACTTAATCAAATTAATCTAAATATTAGAACACAAATTTTGATAGCTATATGAAATACTGCAGTATATATAATATTAGAAAAACATGACATAACTATCTACCATAGGTTTGATGGTTCTAGATGTACTTTAACACAAGTTCAACTAGTTATAAGTTCATAAATGTCTTGGTAATACTTTAAAATAGAGTATTAAGATCAATATAAAATAGAGACAATAAATTGTCTCATCATCTGCCCCTGGTAAGTTGAATGCTTGTCCTTAAGCATTGTATTTCCTAGTAGTTCCTCAAAATTCACCAGCCTATGTCTTCCCTCTCCTCTGGCTCTTGAAAGTGTAGTAGAAACCTCTTGTCTTTTCCTAGACATCCACTCTGTGATCCTCCTGCAGCTGGTCAACCCTTCCATAATTAATGTCATAAAGGGGCCAGAGGAGCATAGGTGGCTGCATGCTAAATGGAAAATAGAGTTCTTATCTAATATTTCTACCCAGCCAAATTTATTTTGGTTCTCTGTGAATAGATGCCTCGAGGTTGATAAGGCTGTGTGGCTTTGACTTCTTGAATACTTCAAGAAATCTACTCCACCTAGTTCTGGCACCGGCTAGGGCTCTCTGAAAAATAAAGTAAGACATTCCCTCATAATCTACATAGACCTCTATTCTGATCCCAAATATTTTCTTTCTTATTTCCTCTTGTACTTTTCAATAGGTTAGATTAAACCAATCCCTAAGGAGGACATCTAGTTTGCTGCTTTTTGCCCTCAATAGCAAGGGTTCTGATTTCCCCTAATCTTTGTAATTTTCTAGTTGTCTGTCATAATTTTCCTTATTATACATCCAGGACATTAATACCCTCAGGTGTATATCCCCTATGTAAAGTAGAGGATTCCACTCAATTTTTGTATGGATAATGAAGTTATGTAGGTACAACTCACAAAGTAAGTTATGCTGCCATGAGGGAAGGGTCTGGTATAGGCCATAAAATCCTTGGGCTATTTTAAACTCAGAGTCTATGACTTTTAGGGTCATCATTAATTGGAATAATATTAATTTCTCTTTCAAACATATATCATAAACCCTAGGAGGTGGCCTACGAGCGATTATTTAATCAGCCAACTTTAGGGCATGGTCCATCTTTTTCTTTTGTCTTGCCAATTGTTCTTTGAAATCTTCAATCTCTTCACCTTGATATATAATTACCTTCTTCATTTTCTTCTTCTCTTCTCCCCATAAGGTTTTTGAAAAAACATATTTATTATATAATCCAAAGAGAAGTGATTGCAAAGTGATTGGGCCACAATCTTCTACCTAATTATTTGGCCTCCTATGTTCTTTCCATGCTTGCTGTAAGTAGCTGGTAAACCAGGTTATTTTATAAGGAACTAGGGCAGTGTCTATGTAGGATGACTGATGAGGTAATGGGACTTCTCTCTCATTATTTTCTAAGATATTCTGATGATTTTCTTGGGGGTTATTTTGACATACATCAGGTTCAACTTCATATTTCTCTTTTGGATTTTGAGAAATGTCTGGGATTTCAAACTGATTTGGGGAATCATCTAGAACAATTTGTGCATGAGGTTCTCCATTAGATTTCTTGGGAGAAATAGATTGGCTTCCTGAGGGTACTTTAGAAAATTGTCCTCTCATTCTAGGGCTTCTTCGTACAAGGGTTTCTTCAACCTCCACAACCTTTTTCTTAATAACCTTCTTTGGTCTCTCTGCTACAGGAGTAACTATTGCAGGAGCTAACTTTCTTTTCTTCCCCTTCAAGCTATGGGGTTTTGCGGTTTGGATGCAGGAAAATAAGTTTATTCTTCTAATTTATGTTTTCCTTTCTTTCAGGTAGAAGTAGGTACATTGCTCATATGAGTAGGCAAAGACATACTTTCTTGAAGATTTTCAATTTCTATCTCTTGGGTGTCCTATTCAACCACTAGTTCAAATGGTACTGCATCATCATTGCCAGGTTGCTCAATAGGGTCAACCTGAGGTTGCAGAGTTTTATGCTGGACAAATTTTGATTGTGCTAAGGGAGAGATGTCCCTAAAAAATTTTTCTACTAGTAATTTTATTAGGGCATGGTGGGTGACAGAATTTACATTTCCCATTTTGGGTTTCCTCATCACTGATACTTAGCATATTATACAAGAAATTAGGAACATTAACTAGAAGATTATGCTTTACATAGCTAAGTAACTTGAAATGATGTGCATGCAAATTTTAAAATCTTCCTTCATAGGTAAAATACCTAATAATGTGTGTGGCCAATTCTTGGAGTGACAGAGGGAGAGATATTATTTTGCACCCTTGCTTGGTAATCTGCAGAGGATGGTCACTTGGTAGGGTAAACTAGGCCCTAGCTGATCTGGCATCATGGACATTGGGGTGGTGTTCCCCAACTATTGTTAATCTAGTTACCTCTTCTATCCATTCTTCTGACAACTATTAATCCCCATATAGTTGTTTTCCCTTCCTCAAATGTATTTGCAAATTCAGCTACTGCTTCTTCATCAAACTTTGTTAATTTCAAGAAATATCCTAACCAACCACATGCATTGAACCTTTTTATTGCTTCAACATCTGAAAGAAAAAAACTATGAACTACTGGCTCATGTCGCTGCAACTTTCCTCCCATTTGTTCTTGTCAATTTTCAACTTTTTACTCTATAATTGACAATTACCTTATTCCTTTTTGAGTTTTAGATTACTTAGATTGTAAAACTTTGGACCTTCTTTTACACTCTTTTGTTGTTCTTGACATAAAAAATGATAATTATTTTTAATAGAAGAAATTATAAGTCTTACTGTGAGTTTCCACATAATTTAATTATAGGTCACATCAAGTCTAAAAATTAGGGATAATTTGGGAATAATAGTATGACACTTGTGCGATATAGCAATATGATTTTAATGAGACAAGGCCAAAGTACAGATTTGAGGTGACGATAAATCTTTACGAGAAAATAGAAATGACATTTAGGGCTTAATACACTTCTCTCCCCCTAAAAAACAATGACAAGTGTCCACACTTTTCATACTTGGCATGAGGTACAGAACTGGCTTAATGTCGTAATCATACATTTATTGCAGTACTAGATATAATTACCAAAATCTATGTGTTGAAAGTAGAAAAAATTGAAAAATTTATAACTGCCATTTGATCATTGCACATGCCAGAAAAAGGTGGAAAGAGTGGAATGATGTTGGCAGCTGCATGTGTCAGGTGACTTGGCTCTTATTTAAAATAGAGAAATGAAAAGTGGTGATGACGTGGAAGATGGGTGGGTGGAAGATAAAGAAATGAAATGAGTTGGAAAGAAGAAGAATTCAAAAAGTGAGTGGAGAATTGAACTTCATATGAACATGAAATTTTTATTAGGTACATGCTCGAAGGAATTATATTGAAGAGCTACATGAAGAAGGTTTGTACCCTCTGTTGCAGGAAGTGTTAGTTGTTGTTCGTTTGGAACTGGTTGTCTGAATTGCTGTAGGAAGTCTTCTTTGGTTTGGGGCTAGTGATACAAATGTAGCCAATCTCCATTGAATAATAAATTGAAGTGCACTGGGTCAATAGTTGTCAACTGGACTGATCTATTGGTGAAGACATGGCTTATTTCATATGGGCCCAACCATCTTGTCTACATCTTTCCTATTATTTCTTTGAATCTGGAATCATACAGTAATGCCCAATCACCAAGTTGAAACTGCTTGCTCTTAATATGGGAGTTGTGCCACTTCTTCCTTTGTTTCTATACTATTTTAGTTCACTCCAAGGAAAATTTTCACATTTTATCCAAGGAATTGAGATGCAACAATCGCTCTTTCTATACTGTAGGAAGATCAATGTTTAACTCCAGCATTGTGCATAAAGTTTTGTGTTCAAATTCAAATTGGTGGCATTTCTATTTTTCCATATAATAGCTCAAACGGAGTGAACCCTGTGGTGGTCTTCCAGGTTGTTTTGTATTCCCAGATTACTTTTGATTGTCTGCTACTCCAATCTTGGCAGTTTAGATGAACTATTTTTGTTAAGATGGCTTCAATCTCCCTATTTGTAACCTCTGCCTATCCATTCGTGTGAGGATGATAGGGACTTGAATTCTGATGTCTGATATTATATTCCTTCATGAGCTCTATTATCATATTGGAAGTGAATTGAGCTCCCTGATCAATTACAAGTTCTCTTGGCACTCCATATCTGGTTAATATGTCCTCATACAAAAACTTTGCTACCTTATGATCCCGTGCGTGCTTCATGGCTTTTACTTTGACCCATTTGGTTAGATAATCTATTTACACCAGGATGTAGCATTTACCATTAGATGGAGGATCTATTGGACTAATGAAATCCATGACCCATTAGTCAAATTGTGTTTCCACCACTTTTGGATTTAAGGGCATTTCATCTGATCTTGTTGGCCAGCCCATCCTCTAACATTTGTCACATTTCTTTGTGTAACTGGCTGCATCCTTGTGAAGTGTAGGCCAATAGTATCTAGTTGTTAAGATCTCTAGGGCTATCCTCTTTGTTGCAAAGTTTCCTCCACATGGCTCATTATGACAAGCATGGAGAATGTCATATGTCTCATCTTTTCGCACACATCTCCTCATGACTTGGTCTGGACCAGTATAGAATAGTGTGTTATCAATCCAAGAGAATTGGAAGCTTTTCTCTACAAGAATTCTCCCATCCTTATTTATCATCTTAAAATGGAAGAAATTCCATATTAAGGATGTTTATCCCTCCTTAGGGGATGTTTTTGACCACCATCATACTGTCCCCTCATTTACGCATCATCTCCTACTTCTATGTCTGTTTAGGACCCTGATTGGGCCTCTCTAAGCACCTTATATCCCATCTAACACTTTTTCCAGTGGTTCTGACCCCCAAGGTCAATGTTGAACTTGACCTTGACCTAGGTTAGGGTCAACCTCAACCTTGACCTAGGTTAGGGTTGACCTCGACCATGACCTGGGTGTCCCTTCCAAATATGGAAACGTGTCAGCTTCCGGAGGTCATCAAAAATTCATTTTCCCTGCTTCCGGGTCAGCTATTTTGGGTTCCAAAGTAGAAAATCCTAAATTGTATTTAATATAGGTCCTCTTCTAGGGGCATGGGTCTAATTGGAATTTAATTCTCCTATGTCGGCCTCCTTAGAAGATTGAGCCCTATTTTCATATAAAAGGAAGCCTTTCTCTCTCATTTTATCTAAGTAATAGATTCTAAGTATCATCAAGAAAAAATTTAAAGCATCCATTGTTCTATATATTTTCAAGCTTTCAAGGTGTTCAAGTCTTCCTCTCAAGCATTCAAGTTCTCCATTGAAGATCAAGGATTCAAGCTTTCAAGACTTTGAAAGGATTAGGTTCAAACATTCAAGATTCATCATTCAAACCCTAGATCTAGCCATCATGGTGGTGTGATCTTCCTTCAAGATCCTTTGTTCATCCTCAATACTCATTCATCTTCTCTTCAAGGTGGAATCCAAGCATAAAATCATGGAGGTTTATGGTTTCTATTGAGTCCAAGTTTTCATATTTACATACTTGCTACATTTGAATTACAATTGCATATCTATTCAATATCATAGTTTCATTATTAGATTCAATTCTACTAATTTCTAGAATTCTATACTTTATTGATTTCAAGGTTAATTCCTAAGTTGGGGTTTCACTAAGGCAAACCCCTCCCCACCCCCCCCAAAANCCCCCCCCCCCCCAAAAAAAAAAAAAAAATCTTTTTCTTGTAGGTACAGATTCAGGACTAAAGATTTGAGGCTAGATATGGATACCCTTTTCAGCGAACTATCAGGATCCATGAATAGATTTTCTGTCAGAGTTGTGCAGGTCAGGGTTGAGATTATTGGTTCAGTGGTGAGATTATTGGGTCAAGGTCAACCTTTTTCACAAGATGGTGTCGGATCAAAAAAATATTTCTGGGTTTTTTTTGTCTCTACATTTCCTTTTAGGATCATACTTCAAATTTTCTAGAAATAGAGTACAGACCCCAGAAAACAACATTCTTTGATCTACAATTCTTTAAGGTTAGTACTTCCTCTCATCCTTTTCAATTTCTATTATACATCATATTTCCTTAATAATAAAATATAATTTAATATCTTCTTCCTTTCTCTCCTTTCTGAATGGTTGATTCATTTGTGCATTGATCCTACTTTAGGGTTAATCAATTTGGATCTTTCATTTGTGCATTTGGGGATAAAAGAGGAACATCTTATCTTCCTTCTCCATACATGCTTAATCACACTACAATACACACATACAAAACAAAAATTAAATGTAAAGGTTAATGAAATACACCCCTAATAATAATCAAATACATCCTTTATATTTTTCCCCCTTTACATTTTGGTGAACCCGTGATAGACAACTCTTTCTTGTTGGTGTTAGATGCTTTGCCTCTCACTTTAGCTCTTGCATTCATATTAAATTAGTTTTCTTTTATGCTCTTGCATTCTGAAATACAGAAAATAATATATTCATAAAAATACAAAAACACTTCTTACATCTCATTAATTATGAAGATATTTTGGTGTATGGCTATGTTTCTTATTATGCAACTTTTAGCATCTCTGTATAGTACCTATGATTTCTATGAGAGTATCATCTATTTCATCATGTTTTCTAATCTCCATGTTTCAGTTGCTTATGCTATTTTGAGATTAACTAATACTAGTCTTCCCACTTTCAAAACTTTCATTAAGGATTTGTGTAGTTGACTTATTACTCTTTTGGATTATGTGAAGAATTGGGTAGATGATACCTCACCTCCTAATTTTCCTAACCCTAATCCTATCAATTCTAATCCAATTTCAAATATTCCTATTTCTATTTCTCCACCTTCAATCCCTAGTTCTTCCCACACTTATGATGGGGCTCAAGCTAGGATCCATGATAATGATGTTAGAGAATTCTTTCATTTACCTTCACCTCCCTATCTAATCCATGATGATGATAAAGGGAAAAACAAGGAAACCTCTTCTAATCCCATCATTCCACCATACATGAAATTTTCTCATAAGCACCATAATAATCTCCTCCTATTGAAGCTTTGTAGATAGGTACACTACCGGATATACTATGGTGGATAAACAAGGCTATAAAGGTTTAGGGCTTGGTATCAATGAACAAGGCATTAAAAACCCAGTTCATTCATCTCCTAAACAAGATATGCATGGTATAGGTGTTGGAAAGTTGACTTCCTGAGGATGCATGGCTTATTTTGTGTTGTCAATCATGGCAAAAAAGTCATACTAAGATTCTATCAAAGATAACTTAAGAGATAAAATGACCAAGTATAGAATACAGAGCAGTCAAACAGATACAGTGATCAGCACATCAGTGCACATGCTAGAAAGCACACCAGAGTATGTGTGCTTAGGTATATACTCCATGATCTATATACATTCTATATCCAAATGTGCAAGGTATGGAACATTAGTACGGAAAAGATACAGACAGATTAGTACACTGCAGTCCAGGAAATAGTCCAGAATATAGAGCATAGAAGCCAACTACTGTTTTGATCAGCGTGTATTATTTTGTGATGCTAAGGCTATGCACCTTTAGTTATAAGTTTTTTATGATGTAATTAATGTTTTTGTAAACACGCTTGAGCTGACTTGTTCAGAAGCATTGTATATTTTGTTAAGAGGCTGACTAAGTGTTATGTTTTGGGTCACACCTATTCATTTATAAAGATATAAGCATGTAATGTATTATTATGTTACAACATGTGATAAAAGTTGATTATTGTGTAAGAAGAAGTTACAGAGGGACAACATAATGAAGTTAGAAGATGATTTAGCTCTTTGAAGGAGTAAGAGCATCCACACATACATGAAACTGGTCGGACAACAGTGTCACTACAGTAGTTCATTTTTGATATAGTGCATATCAACATTCAGAGGGTTGTAGCCTTCATATTATTTAGGTAGTGAGCCATACACCCCTAACAGGGTTTTTGTAAAAGACTCCTAATAGGGTACAACCTTTAACCAGGTCATTGTACTCAAATTGTAAAGACTACTTCTAGCAGGGCAAAGGAACTCTAACAAATTCATTATACCTAGTACAATATTTTGTCGGTACTAATCGCCACCGGAGTTTTCCTCTGATCAAGGTTCTCTGTAATCATATCTTGAGTTATGTGTTCTTGTGTTATGATTCTTTGAATGCACATTTGATAAATGTTTAATTGGATGAAATATAATTAATTGATAAACATTGATTCACCCCTCCCCCCTTAGTATTTCTAGCAATTGGTATCAGAGATCTGGTCCTCTGAAAGAAAGTTTAACCACTTGAGGATAT
Source organism: Thuja plicata (assembly GCA_018584345.1). Lineage (NCBI taxonomy): Eukaryota > Viridiplantae > Streptophyta > Pinopsida > Cupressales > Cupressaceae > Thuja > Thuja plicata. Next base: position 326,534 of record MU224450.1, read on the forward strand.
CATGGACTCAGCTGAAGCAAAACATTTGAAAAATAATCTTGAAGCAGCTCTTGAAGATCTTGATGGATTAGAGAAAGAAAATGAAGAACTAAGATTGAAAAATGATGGCTCTCAAATGCTTATCAAAAGGCTAAGGAAAGATCTGAAAGATTGTTCTACTAGTAATCTAGGACAAAAGGTCAAAAATTTTAATGAAGAGAACAAATCTCTAAAGGATAAACTTGAAGATCTGGAGGAATAGCTTACAGATAGCCAGATCACCATTGAAGACAAGATCAAAGAAAGCAAACAATTGGAAGATGAACTTTTGCAGGCAAACATGAAATTCATGGAATTGGAAAACATAAAGAAGAAGTTGGAATCTGAATTAACAGAAGCAAAGGGTAAGATTGATAAACTCCACACAAGTTCTGATTTGATTCAATCCCAGCTCAATGCACAAAGAAAAAAGGGGAACACTACTGGTGTTGGATTGAGTACAACACAAGATGAAATCAAATCATCACAAGAGAAAGAAAAAACACTTGACTCATCTTCAGAAGCTAAGAAAGTTGAAGATACTATAGAGGTTATATCTGAACCACCTAAAAGGGAAATCAGACAAGTTAACAAAACTTGTTATGCATGCAACAAACATGGGCATTTGGCAAGAGATTGTAAAAAGGTAAGATATTTTAATGGTTATTGCTTCTCTTGTAATAAATTTGGTCACAGGGCTATACATTATAGAACTCAGTCACAACAAAATCAAAGAAGAATGAATCAAAACAATCAGAGAAATCCACCTGAAAAGAATTTGCGGAACATTACATGTCAGATATGCAACTACAATGGACACGTAGAAAAACAATGCAGCATGATGAACAAGAACATCATACCTCCTATCATTTGTCACACATGTGGAAAGGCTAGACATATCACAAGGTTTTGCAGATCCAAAACTCAGAAATAAGAAGATCCCAAAAAGCCTCTATTTGAAGAGAGAGGAGAAGTCAATTTTGTCAAAGAAAATGAAGATTCAAGCAAAATTTGGGTTGAAGTAAAGAAGGACAAGAATTTTGACAAAGTATTTGATGCATCCTCAGTGGATGCACCCTCTACTTCTTCTTGAATAGACCTTCTTGGTCTTAGGGGAAGCTATTCCAGCTCAGAACCCCTGTGCGGTTGGTGTACTCAGTTCAGAGTATGCACCTTTGGATTCATGGTTAAAAGCACAGATTGTAGCTATATGCATTCACGCATTATCTGAAATGCATCGGGATCAAAGTTTGAAAATCTCTATGTATGGTTGCAAGTATTAAATATGGAAGATTGTATAAAAAGGAATTTGTATTTGATCATTCTCACATTTACATTCAAAGAGAAAGAAATTGAAGAGCATTGGAGCACTAAGACATCCAGGCACGAAGGCATAGCAGTTTAAAAGTTGGAACAAATGGTTAATCATTTTGAAACGAAGCCCTAGCCATCGCACCATTTCAAAATTTCAAGGAAACCCTACTTAAAGAATCACCAAGTAAGTAATGGCGACCCCAGTTGTATTTGATGTAGCAGAAAGGAAGAGATTCATATTTAAGAAGCATCCATTCAAGTCTATATTGGATGATGTGGTAGGAGCTTTCTCTAAAACCCCAATTGGCATTGTTCACGTGGAAGATATCCGTGCGTACATATACTGCAAGAAGGAATCACTAGGAGATGATAATATAGCTTCTCACATGGCATCAATGCTAAATAAGGACTTCACATTCAAAGATGAGT
>MU224450.1:330682-354200 GCA_018584345.1 Thuja plicata
TCTGAATGAGTTAGTTCCTGCTGATAAGAAAGTTGCAAAAGTTCAAACTGTTGAACATGTGGATAGTGTACTAACAAACTTCAAGTCACACTTCACCAGCTTAGTAGAGATAGCTACTAAGATTGCATAAGATGAGTATAAGAAGGAAAGATTGAATGAAGTGGTGAAGAACTTTACCTTGGATCTAAACTCTCTGAAGATTGGATAGTCTATATTGAAAGGGCTAGCAAAAAAAGAGAAGAAAGTCATAGCAAATTGCATGGATAGAGTGAAGCTCACCTCTGAGCACACTAAAAAGATAGCTGAAGAAAAGGAAATGGTGGACAACATAAGAAAATATATTGAGAATTCCATGTAGGATATGGACATATGCAATAATTTCTACCAAGGACAACTGGACAAAATTGAGAAGGCAAAGCTAGAAATCAGCAAAATAAGAGTTAGATAGACTCAGCTGAGAAATGCACTTGCGCCTTCACTAGCAGTCCTAAATGAGAACATCAAATAGATAGATGACACAATGTAGAATTATGATCAAGGTCCTTGCTTGGATCTAGTGAAAATTGAGAAGTTAACATATGATTTATGCGCACACCTCCAAATAGTAGATGCAATGAAAGCATTCTGGCAGAAAGAGATTCAGTCTCTTCAAGTTGTGTACCCAGATGTACATATGGAGTAAGTATGAAGACTTACAATTTTTTTTTTCACACCTTTGTCATTCATGTCAAAGGGGGAGTAGTATAGAATGTGTATATGTGGAGTATTATATATGTATATATCATTAAGTTATGATATACAGTCATTTTTGAATGAAGTCATTTTGAGTAACTTAGCCACATTCCTTTGTTGCCATAAATGACAAAGGGGGAGATTGTTGTCAAGTTGACTTCCTAAGGATGCATGGCTTATTTTTTGTTTTCAATCATGGCAACAAAGTAATACTAAGTTTCTGTCAAAGATAACTTAAGAGATAAAATGACTAAGTACAGAATACAGAGCAGTCAGACAGATACAATGATCAACACATCAATACACATGCTAGAAAGCACACCAGAGCATGTGTGCTTAGGTATATACTCCATGATGTATATAAATGCTATATCCAAATGCACAAGGTATGAAACATTAGTATGGAAAAGATACAGACAAATTAGTACACTGCAGTCTAGGAAACAGTCCAGAATACAGAGCATAGAAGCCGACTACTATTTTGATCAGCGTGTATTATTTTGTTATGCTAAGGCTATGTGCCTTTAGTTATAAGTTTTTTATGATGTAATTAATGTTTTCATAAACATGCTTGAGCTGAATTGTTTGGAAGTGTTGTATATTTTGTTAAGAGGCCGACTAAGTGTTATGTTTTGGGTCGCACCTATTCATTTGTAAAGTTATAAGCATGTAATGTATTGTTATGTTATAGCGTGTGATAGAAGTTGATTATTGTGTAAGAATAAGTTATAGTGGGATAGTATAATGAAGTCAGAAGATGATTTAGCTCTTTGAAGGAGTAAGAGCATCCATGCATACACGGAACTGATCAGACAATAGTGTCACTACAATAGTTCATTTTTGATATAGTGCATATCAACATTCAGAGGGTTGTAGCCTTCATATTATTTGGGAAATGAGCCTAGGAAGTGAGCCATACACCCCTAACAGGGTTTTTGTAAAAGATTCCTAACAGGGTCTGACCTTTAACTAGGTCATTGTACTCAAATTGTAAAGACTGCTTCTAACAGGGCAAAGGAACTCTAACAAGTTCATTATACCTAGTATAATATTTTGTGGGTACTAATCCCCACCAGAGTTTTCCTCTGATCAAGGTTCTCCGTAATCATATCTTGAGTTATGTGTTCTTGTGTTATGATTATTTGAATGCACATTTGATAAATGTTTAATTGGCGGAAATATAATTAATTGATAAACACTGATTCATCCCCCCCTCTCAGTGTTTCTAAAAATAGGTTTCCCACCATCTCCAATAAAGGTAGTGGATCTTAACCACCATCCTCCTCTTCATGTTCTTCTTCCAACACCTTCTTTAGATCACCATGATACTCCTCAAGATGTTGCTAAGAAAGTGTATGTCCAATTAATGAATTCCAATAAAGAAATCTTCAAACCTATTTCGAGAAAAGATCTCTCTAAATATAAATATCCTTTTCATTATAGTAATAAACATTTACTTGCTGATTGTGTGCATTTCAAGCTATATGTTAGAGAAAGATCTGCCTTGGGAATTATATCTCATTCCCGTGCAGTATTACAATTTCTTCATAATTTTGATATAGGGCATTCCCTTTGTTCCTCTACAAGTTAGATTGCATCTTTCCTCTTGTTCTTAACTAGGGGGAAAGAGGTATCTTATTCTAGTCTTCTAGGATCCATTTTTCTCTTAGCATATATTTTGTTTTGAGTTTAATTGGTTATTCTTTCTATATTCTATCCCTATCAATCATTTATGATATCTTTTCTAGGAAATTTGTTTTGTAAAGATATCTCTTTGCTATGAAATCTATTGATATAATTTGATATATCCCTTGCCTTCACACCTAGGGGGCAAGATATTCTCCTTCTTCCTCTATCTAAGGATCTACTTTCCTTAGCTTAGTGGAATTTGTTTATCATATAACATTACTTCCTTATAAAGATGTATGTTTTTTACTATGGATACCCTCTTATATGAGAGGTGATTGTCCTAGGTCATCACCTCTTCTTTATTTTTCAAACTATGCTTTTGATAAACTCTTTCTCTTGCTTTGGGTTAGATTTTGATTCCTTCATCTGAAGATTTTGCTTCCTCTTGATTACAGGGGGCTTGTTGATTGAATCTTTGGTCCCTCTTTTCTTGAGAAGATGAAATTTTATCCTAATCACTCCTCTATGGTGAGGATCTTGATGATAAGATCTCTTCCCTTTTGAGGATCCTTTTTCTATAAGTGACATATCCATTTCATGATTATCTATGCTCTTGGGTGTAAGGGTCAAGGCTCTTTGCTAAGAAAATGGTATACATTGTTAAGCTAGATATCTGCTTACCTTGTGAAGTAGGTATCCTCTTTTCTCTTCCTTATCCTACCTAGTGGGTAGTCATGATAAGGAGGGGGGCATATATAGGATCTCTCTTGTACTATAGTTTCCATTAATTTACATTTTGCAACATGCTAAATCCTTGGAAGGTAATGCACATAAGTTGCTAAATCCTGAAGGGACACGCATTTTTACTTTTATTTTTAATAAATCCTTGGAAGGTAATGCACATAAGTTTCTAAATGCTAAAGAGATACACACCCTTTTAAATTTTTAATATGCTAAATCCTAAAAAGACACGCATTTTATATTCATAGTGATACAAGAATGTGGATCTATGGATATTTTCAAAAGCCGTCAGAAGATGCATTAAAATTACAAGCACACTTTATGGGTGAACCTGTTGGTCTCTCCCTCCTAGGTGATTCATAATAAGGTGGGCATCTTACTAGGTGAGGTAATCACTTTTCCTTCTCTCTCTTTCATTGTCATGCTAGTAGGATTAGATCATGATGCTATGTTATCTATAGTGTTTCTTTTGTCCTAACTTATGTAATCATGTATGTTTCTATGATTGATTGATCTTCATTTTTCATATCTTCTATGCATGTATTTTGAGTTAGAACCTTTGGTCTAGGGGCTCATGTCTTTCACCTAGTGATGTTCTACCTCATTACTATCCACCAAAGTCTTTCTTCTAACTTTACCGAAAGCATGTTCGATTTCTATACTTTCTCTAAAGTGGGGGCTTAATGTATCATCTTAAAATGGAAGCACTTCCATGTTAAGGATGTTTAGCCCTCCTTAGGGGATATTTTTGACAACCATCATACTATCCCCTCATTTCTGCATCATCTCCCGCTTCTGTGTCTATTTAGGACCCTGATTGGGCCTCTTTGGGAACCTTCTATCCCATCTGGCACTTTTTCCAGGGGTTCTAACCCCCTGGATCAAGGTTTAACTTGACCTTGACCTAGGTTAGGGTCAACCTCAACCTTGATCTGGGTCCCCCTTCCAAATTTGGAAACTTGTCAGCTTCTGGAGGTCATCAAAAATTCATTTTTCCCTCCCGCTTTTGAGTCGATTATTTTGGGTTCCAAAGTGGAAAATCCTAAATTGTATTTAATATAGATCCTCTTCTAGGTGCATGGGTATAATTGGAATTTAATTCTCCTATGTTGGCCTCCTTAGAAGATTGAGCCCTAATTTCATATAAAAGGAAGCCTTTCTCTCTCATTTTCTCAAAGTGATAGATTATAAGTATCGTCAAGAAAAAATTTCAAGCATCCATTGTTCTACATGTTTTCAAGCTTTCAAGGTGTTCAAATCTTCCTCTCAAGAATTCAATTTCTCCATTGAAGATCAAGGATTCAAGCTTTCAAGCCTTTGGAGGGATTAGGTTCAAACATTCAAGATTCATCATTCAAACCCTAGATCTAGCCATCATGGTGGTGTGATCTTCCTTCAAGATCCTTTGTGCATCTTCAGGAATCATTCATCTTCTCTTCAAGGTGGAATCCAAGCATACAATCATGGAGGTTTATGGTTTCTATTAAATCCAAGTTTCCATATTTACATACTTGCTACATTTGAATTACAATTGCATATCTATTCAATATCATAGCTTCATTATTAGATTCAATTCTACTACTTGCTAGAATTCTATACTTTATTGAGTTCAAGGTTAATTCCTAAAACGGGGTTTGACTAAGGCAAACCCCTCCTCCCCAAAAAAAAAATCTATTTTTCTTATAGGTACAGATTTAGGACTGAAGATTTGAGGCTAGATTTGAATACCCTTTTTAGCAAACTATCGGGATCTGCGAATAGATTTTCTGTCGGACCTGTGCAGGTCAGGGTCAAGATTATTGGGTCAATGGTGAGATTATTGGGTCAAGGTTAACCTTTTACACAAGATGGTGTTAGGTTAGAAAAATATTTCTGGGTTTTGTTTGTCTCTGTGTTTCCTTTTCGGATCATACTTCAGATTTTCTAGAAATAGAGTACAAACCCCAGAAAACAACATTCTTTTATCTACAATTATTTAAGGTTAGTACTTCCTCTCATCCTTTTCAATTACTGTTATATATCATATTTCCTTAATAATAAAATAGAATTTAAGATCTTCTCCATTTCTCTCCTTTCCAAATGGTTGATTCATTTGTGCATTGATCCTACTTTAGGGTTAATCAATTTGGATCTTTCATTTGTGCATTTAGGGATAAAAGAGGAACATCTTATCTTCCTTCTCCATACATGCTTAACCACACTACAATACAAACATACAAAACATAAATTAAATGTAAAGGTTAAGGAAATACACCCCTAATAATAATCAAACACATCCTTTATATTTTTCCCCCTTTACACCTTATAAGAAAAATATATGCACATTTTGTTAGTTGCAAGGTAATTAGCTATATCAACATACCATGGATTTTTGACAACAATATGAAATGAATTCTCATCAAGGGATGCATCATCTATCAGAGTAGTATCTCTATTAGCATGTTGGATTCTGGATAGATAATCAACTACTATATTCACCTTCCCTATCTTGTTAATGATGGTTATGTCAAATTCCTCTATTTTTGTAGGGTCTACCTGGATTTTAGCCTTTGAGATGAAATGTCCCAGCACTACTCCTTCCTGTATCATCATAAATCATCTCTCACTATTGAGAGATAGGTCATGTTCTTGACATCTGATCAACACTTTTTCCAAGTTCTTCAAGGCTTCCTCAAAGGTGACACCAAGTGTAGTGAAGTCGTCCATGCATATTTCCATGCAATCATGAGATATGTGAGCAAAAATGCTGATTATATCTCTCTCTGAAGAGTAGCTTGTGCATTACATAAGACAAATGGTAAGAAAAAATAAGCATATATCCCCCAAGGGCATGTAAATGTGGTCTTCTCCTAATCCTCTAGAGCAATGTTGATCTGGTTGTAACCGTTGAATCCATCCAAAAAGGAGAAGTACTTCTTACTAGCCAAAGTGTCCAGAACTTAATCAATAAATGGTAGGGGAAAATGGTCTTTCTTTGTGGCATTGTTCAATTCCCTATAATCCAATTCATATTCTCCATTTACCTACCTTCTTAGGTACTATGACCAAAGGTGATACCCACTTGCTATCAGAGATTGGAAATATGAAAGCAACATCCAACAACTTTTGCAATTCAGTTTTGACTATTTCTCTCAAGGCTGGGTTTATTCTTGTTTGAGGTTGGTAGAGTGGTAAACTTCCTTCATTGATGTATATCCTATGTGTGCAAAGCTTTGGGTTCAATCTTTCCATGTCTCCATAATCCCAAGCAAAGTTTTTTTCATGCTTACATAGGAGTTTAGTTAACAATGCCAATTGTAGTGGTGGCAGCTTGTTATTAACATGGAGATTATGACCGGGGGAAAGTTCCATGGTTGTTATCTCTATCATTAATACTTCAGGTATTGGACTTGTAGCTACTTCACATGGCAGAAATTGATTGATTATATCAGGGCTTGCTAGAAAGACATAATCCTCATAGGTACATAACTATAAAAAAAAGCTTTCAGAAATGTCTTTAGCTACTACACACTCATTGGTAAGAATACTCTATATCACATCATCTTCATCTTTCATTTTCAGAATTTACTTCTTCTTCATCATCTCCCAAATTTGGCCAAATAGGATCTGTCAAATATGGTTGGGGTTGGGTAGGAGGATATAGTGCTAGCTTCTTTATTGCTTGGCCATTTGAAATTGTTATGTTTTTTGATCTACAACTAATTTTGGCATCAATGGTGGCTAACCAGGGTCTCCCTATAATGACTAGATAGCTAGCAAAGTTCACTTTAGGTGATAATATAATAAAATCAGTAGGGTATTTTGATGAATCAAAGGTGACTAATATATCCTCAATGATACCATCTAGGGTGATGGTTGAACTATCAACAAGTTGCAATATTGTTGGTGTAGTTCTCAAGCCTCTATACTCAACCTATGCATTATATCTTTGGTCATTACATTTATGGCTACTCCCAAATCATTTAAAGCATTTTTTACAAACTATCAATTGATTATCAAATCAACAAATGGGTTTCCATAGTTAGAATACTTTGGTATAACTACCTTTCCCAACATGATATCTACAAGTTTTCCTATAACATGAACTATTTGAAGGTCGTTTTTCTTTCATCTAGGCTTTTTAAGTAATGTTTCTTTAATACCTTTTCCATAAAGAGGAACATCTTTGATAGCTTGGAACAGAGGAATCTGGATGTGCATGTTTTTTAGCTTCTCAAGGATATCAAATGGTATTTCTTCTTGGGATATAGGTTTTTCTATGCTAAGCCTATTTGGAGAGGGAGGATTAACTGAGGTGTGAACATTAGTTTTGCTGGATATATTAGTTGGTTGGACTATATTTTGCAACGTATCTTCTAAAAGTGGTGTTGATGCTGTAGGAATGTCTGCAAATTCCATAATAATAGGATGTTTGGGTGCAGGTAGAGTGGTACCAAATATCAGATATCTCTAGTGCATAGGTAGGGTACTATTGAGTATCAGTAGTATACATTGGCTACTGTTGTTTCTTGTTGTTAGGATTAGGTTGCGGCCAAGCAGGTAATTGGGTTGGCTTTGGATTAGGACTTGTGGCTGAAGGAGGCGGTATTATTGCACGTGGAGGCACTAGAGGTGGTAATTGTGGATAACCAGGATTTTGGTTAGGCCACTATGGAGGCCCCCTCTATTGGCTATTTTGTTTTCAATTCCCCTGTGGTGGTTGCCACTAATTCTGAGGCTGAGCCCACTGGTTATTTTGTTAGTTAGGCCACTGGTTATTCTAAGCAAGTTGGGAGTACTGAGAAGGATTCTGATAATTTTTTTTCTATTGATTATTATAAGGATTGGAAAATTTTAAAGGATCTTGAGGCATACCTTGTCTTCAAGCCCATGGCCAATGTTGAGAAACAAAGAACACTTTCTCATCGTCTCCTATCTTCGTGTACTCATTAGGAAAATGTTGATTCTCCAGGTTTTCCACCAGCTTGCATCCATAGTATTCTTTTTGTTTACAGCACTGAGGATGATTCTCAACTAATTGAGATTCAACATCTACATGCTTTTTATTGGTAGTCATGGTATCTAGATGTGTAGAAACATCATTAATGATGTCTTTCTTGAAATCCGCCAATAGGTTAGATATCTCCAGCTTGGAAATGTTAGAAGTGATCCCTTTAGTGGTTGTAGACCGAAATCCTCTACCCTTCTTTACAGTTGATCATGAATATTTGAGATATATTTTCTTAAGGTCATCCCAAGAAGATTGGGATATGTCTCCTCCAGCCATGAGGTCCAACACTTCTAGGCAACTATCATTTACCCCCCTTAAGAAGACTACTTTCTGTGAATCCTCCGTCAACACATGTTGGGAATTCTTCTGCATGGTGTACAAGAAACATGAAACATAGTCCTCCAAAGTTTCATCCTCCTTTTGTGACATTCAAAAAATGTCATCTCCTCTTGGGTCACCCCCCTTGCAATACTCTTTGTATTTCTATAGAAAGAGTCTGCATCTCACCCCAGGTAGTTGTTGCATTAGCTTCGAAGCCCATGAACCATCATAAGCTGGACTCCTTAAGTGTTGCTGGAAACAAATTGATTTTTGGGGCATCAATGTTATAGTCAAAGCTACGATAGAGAATGTTAAACTCAAACAAAAAGGTGTTAGGATATTTGGTTACCAGGCCATAGAAATTTGGAAGTGCGGCAATGGGTATGTTTTCGAGATTATCATTGTTTATAAGGCTTGGAAGAGGGAATGGAAAGTTAGTTTGTTCCATTACTGGAGGTATTTGGAAATGGAGTTGCTGCTAGAAAGGAATGTTAGCTACAGGATTGTTAACAACAGGTGTATTTGGGCCAAAATTATCAAGAAAGATGGCCAACATTTTAGCAAAAGGTCGAAGGCCAACTATATCAAAAGGCTCTGCTCAAGAGGAAGATGCTACAATAAATTCAATACTTGCATCAACAAAAGGTAACTCAACTTCTTCGGCTTTTCGTTCAAATTCACATACTCTCCTGGAAGAAATCTTCCATATTCATCTCATCTTCTTCCTCTTCAATGCATGTAAGTGAATTCTTCACACTTGTGAAGAAAATTCAGGACTACAAATCACTATCTAAAAAGTAGGAAACTATCTGGAAATGAAAAATGACTCAATAAGGTTCTCAGCTTGACACCATCCCCAGCAATGGCGCCAAAAATGAGTCTCCTCACAATAGGTGCTAGTAATCATGCCAAAGCCTCTCATAGGAATAGTATATTCAAACTAAGGATTACTTTCCCCACCATGAGGTGCATTTAATTTGTCAACCCATGGATGTATACTTGAAATGGGATAGCACGATATATGCACTAAGTCTCTCAAAGAGTCATACTACTTATGCTGCAGGAAGGTAAAATGCATGAAAGAAATCTACACTATTGTTGCAGAAAAGTAAACACACTTAACTCCTTAATAAAATTAATGCTTTAAAATGTAAACTCAACTTAAACCTATTCTTTCAACCCAGAGCATCCACTATAACTATCCTTGTAGGTGTCGCGGGAACATTCACAAAGTATAATGTTGCAGGAAGAAACAGTAAACTCCTATTCAAAATTCTAGAAATATAGAAAGTAAATCTACTCTACTCTAATCTAATCCACCTCCCAAGTGGGCCCCTTTGGTTGGCTTCTGCTAACTACTAACATAGAAGATAAACCAAAATCACTTCATTATATTTCAGAAAACTGATTACATAGGAACAATACATAAAACTAGAAAAGTAACTTGTTGTGCAAGATGAAACAATGTATTCCCAAAAAAACTCTGAACTTACAAACTAATAGTCAAATCCCTATAAATAGAGGATTGATACTTATTCAAAATAGAAGGATGAGTTCTGACTAAAATCACACCAGAGAAGAAAAAGGGAACGTAACAGCCCACGACATATGTAATAAAGTCTGGATGACTAATTCAACAAGATAATGAGTGCAGAGGAAATATAGTAGAGCTATATTCCTATATTCTTTGGAATGATGGCTCCTCCAATGTAGTATCCATTTCTTTCAGTTCCATGATGATTTCCCCCATTGCAACTGGACTTCAACATTCTTCTTTGAATGTTGTCAACCACTCTCAAGTTGGTCCTTCTTCCTAGTAGGTTAGTTATCATGTGGAAATATACATACAAGTAAACTTAATCAAGTTAATACAAATATTAGAACACACATTCTCATAGCTATATGAAATACTGCAACATATATATAATATTAGAAAAACATGACATAACTATCTACCCATAGGTTTGATGGTTCTAGTTGTACTTTAACACAAGTTCAACTGGTTATAAGTCCACAAATGTCTGGGTAATAATTTAAAATAGACTATTAAGATCAATATGAAATAGAGACAATAAATTGTCTCATCATCATCCATGTATATTTCTATGTAATCATGTGAGATATCAGCAAAAATAATGATAACCACTCACTGGAATGTAGCTGGAGCATTACAGAGGCCAAAACAAAGTACATAGTAAGCAATTTTTTCCCAAGGGAAAGTGAATGTGGTTTTCTCTTGATCTTTAGGAAGGGTCCTAATCTAGTTTTAGCCACTATATCCATCTAGGAAAGAAAAATAATGCTTCCCTGCTAAGGAATCAAGGAATTGGTCAATAAATGACAAGGGGAAATGGTCCTTCTTGGTGGCATTGTTAAGTTCCCTATAGTCAACACATACTCGTCACATTCCTCCTTTTTTCAAAACAATGACTAAAGGTGAGACCCAATAGCTATTAGAAATTGGGTAGATGAACTCGACATTAAGAATTTTTTGCAACTCTGTTTTGACTATCTCTCTTAACACAGGGTTTATACGCCTCTGGAATTGCCTGACAGGTGGTTTTTCATCTTTCAAGAAAATCCTATGAGTAAATAGTTTAGGGTCCAATCACTTCATATCTAAATAGTCCCAAGCGGAAGTTGTGGTATGGCCTTTCAACAGTTTGGCCAAAGATGTCTGTTGTTGGTTGGTAAGTTTGCTATTAATATACAAGCAACGGTCAAGGGAAAGTTCCAACTATTTTGTGAGTTCTACCATAGAATCATTCATTAATGGAGGTGCTTGGACCTCATGTGGTAGAAATTTTTGGTAGAGTTGCTCGACTGTAGGATATGGAAGTAAGTCATAATTAGGGTACAAAGCTTACAGGGAATAGTTATGGGGGCTGAGATAGTTAATGGAGTTTGAATCTTGGCTATACTGGTTATGCAGAATGTTGGTGATTATAGTGTCCTCCTCCTGTAGCTACAGGAAAGGATCCATTTTTAACATCATGAGTTGGGATACTAAGTTGACTACCTCATCTTCCTCCCCAATGTCAAGCCAAATTGGTGAGGCTAAATCCATTTGTGGTTGTGCTGGTGGGTATAAGGATAATGTCTTAGTATGTTGACCATTAGATATGGTCATACCACTTAAGCGACATCCTATTAAGGCATCAATAGTGGAAAAAAAAGGTCATCCAAGAATAATGGGATAGCCTCCTAAGGTAACCTTAGGCAAGAGTATCATGAAGTCTATAGGATAAGACCAGGTTTCAAGGTCAACAACTATATCCTCCACTACCCCATTGGGTTTGACTATGGAACTGTCTGCAAGCTACAGCATACTGGGTGTTTCCTAGAGGTTAGTGATTTTAATTTTATATCTATGGAAGCTCCTATGTATATCAAACCATTTTTTATGGCTGTCCCATTGATGGTAACTTCAAAAACTAGGTTACCTAGGTCAGAATACTTGGGGACCACTATTTTGTCGAGCATGATATCAACAAGTTTCCCTAGGACATGGACTGTGTGGGGGTCCTTCCACTTAAAACCAAGATTTTTAAAGTAGGCCTCTTTGATAGCCTTTCCATACGTGGGAACATCCTTTATTTCTTGAAAAAGAAGAATGTAAACATTAATGTTCTTCAGTTGGTCTAGGATGTCAAAGTTTGCATCATCTATATGCTTAGAATTATCATTCTGCAACCTTTGTGGAAAGGGAGGTGGAGCTGGGTGGAATTTTTCTTGTAATACTATTGGGCCTAGTGGAGTGGACTCATGAGTAGTTTGAGGCATGGGCTCTTTTGGAGTTACTTCAATTATAATAGGAGGTGTTGGAAGAGTAGTGCCTGAACGTAAATGAATGTCATTAATTATGTAGGTAGGGTATTGATTTGGGTCAATTGAATAGACATTTTGTTGAGGTGTTGGCTGCATGTTATTAGTGGTTGTAAGAGGTGGCAGAAGTTCTTGTTGTTGGGGCTGTTGTGGTGGTTGTAGGAGTCCCTGCTGCTGATTTGGTCATTGTTGACCTCCCCACCACTAAGGATTTTTCTTCCAATTTCCTTGTGGAGGTTGCCAATTCCCTTGGGGTTGTTGCTAATTCCCTTGGGGTTTTTTCCATCGAGGACTTGGGTAAGGTTTCCACTGAGGTTGAAAATTATTCCAAGGAGGGTATTGATTATTCATAGGTGGTTGTAATTAACTACTATAAGATGGACCATTAAAAGTAAGAGGGTCCTAAGGCATACCTTGTCTTTGAGCCCATGTTCTTCATTGTGCAATGAAGAATACTTGTTTGTCATCTTCTTCAATCGGCTTGTAATCAGTGGGTAGTTGTGTAGTCTCTATGTTGGCAACCAACTTGCAATGACAATCTCTCTTCTTCCATCTACAATGTGGAAAAAATTCTTCCAGAATAGCTTCAGACTCCTCATGCTTCTTTTTCACCTACCTTGTACCAACTGGGTTGCCATGTTATTGATGATGTCCTTCTTCAAGTCAGACAACAAATGTGTGATTTCTATTTGAGAGGCCCTAGTTCCATTAGTTTTTCCTGATGTGGACCTATATCCTCTACCATTCTTGGTCACAACTTTTGAGTAATTGAGGTATATTTTCTTGATATCACCTTATGTAGATTGTGTGATATCTCTCCCGGCCATAAGATCCAAGGCTTCAGTGCACCCTTCATTTATACCCCATAAAAAGAGAATTTTTTGTGACTCCTCATTGAGCTGGTGCTGAGTATTTTTTCGCCAAGCTAAACACAAATCTTGACACATAGTCCTCTAGAATTTCATCCTCCTTCTGTGTCATTTTGAAGATGTTATCTTCTTTCATATCATTTCCCCTGTAATAATCTTTATACTTTTTCAAGAATGCTATCTTCATTTTGTCCCAATCATGGACAATGTCCTGGACTAAGACCATAAACCATCTTAATGTAGAATCCTTGAGAGTTGCAAGAAATAATTTGAGCCTATGGGAATTTATGGTGTAGTCGTAACTATGAAAAAGGATATCAAACTCAAGGAGAAAGGTATTTGGTTCTTCGGTCACTAGGCCATAAAATTTAGGAAGTGTTGAAGAGGGAATATTCTTAAGGTTGTGATTATCATTTTGTTCAGTAATGGGAAATGGAAAAGTAGGGGGTTTTGTCATCCTAGGAAGACGCTGAGGGAGACCTTGTGGTTGGTAAATGACTAGAGATAGTGTATTTTCTTCTTGATTGTCCGGGTATTGATTCTGAGATTGACCAAGGCTTCTACAAATAGATTAAATTCCAGTTTCCCTTCTAGATGGTGAAATTTTAGTGGATCACCTTCAAAAGATAATGATGACGATGATGATGATATAGGAACGTTTATAATTACATCCACAAACTAAACCTCCTCTTTTCTTTCTTCTAGTACAAAGATATCTCCTAAATGGTTGTTGGGGTAGTTTGGCAAGTACCTTCCTAGAGCATCTCTTCTTCTTCTATGCATATAGATAAATGAAAGATTGTGGTGGTGGAGTGAAATAATTTTGATAGAAAACCCTATTTAAAAAGGATGTACATGCTTGAATTGAATTCTAAAAATGGCTGAGTAAAATAACTTGGCTCGACACTATCCCCAACAATGATGCCAAAAATGATTAGTTTTATTAAGGTATCAAAAACAAGGCAATTACCATGACTCAAGGATTGGACATCCAATAGAGCATCTATCCTCCTTTATAAAAACTCATTTAATTTATCAACCTAGGGACCTATTACTTGAAATGGTCCAGCAAAGTATATGCACCAAGGATTCTTACTCAGACCATGCTATGGGTGTAGGAAACAAATTGCTTTGAAAGGAAACTATTCTATAGCTACAAGAAATGAATGTTGGAAAGGAAATTTGATGGGGAGCTCCAACTACTAGAGATTTATTTCTCTTTAAAATACCTTTCCTTGGTCTTCTTAGGGTTCCTATCACCACCCTAACTATGGGATATCTCCCTGATCCCCTATCTCCCTTAGAGCTCTCCAACAACTTCAAACTAGCTCTAAGTTCCTCTCCATACTCCTATACAACCATGGCTTGTCATAGCCACCTTCTTTCCAAATTTTACTACCTTCCTAGTGATAGGATTCCTGACCCTTCCTAGGCCTCTTTCAACTACACTTGATCCAATTTGATGATTCTTTCATCTTAGTTTCAATCGGGTTCTTGATTTCCAACATCTAAGGCCTTGTAGCCTTTTAGGCCTAATTAGCCCTCCTATACACAGTAATCTTGGATTTTCTCCCAAAATACCTTAACAACCCTATGAACCAATTATGTATTCCTTATGGTTTTATCCTAGGCTCTAGGATTTTCAAGGTTCTAGTTCCCCGCCTTGTCTGTACACTGGACTTCCACCAAACACCTAAAATTAAGGGTTACTAGGGAATGTATACTAGTTTGGCTTCTCAGTATTAAATAGGTACTATAATGACCTCCTCCACTCTTCTCATTGCATCCACATGTCTGTGATACATTCCCCTATACTCCTCTAACAAATATTGGCACACACCAATCCATAAGAAAATATTATTGCCTCTGCACTGTTCAGACTTCCTAGCCAGAATACACAGTACTCGCTTAAGGCTTGATTTTTCTCATAGATTCCATGCACACCCAAAATCCACACACCATATTTAAAACATATATAAAAGGATTTAGTTTATTCCAAGTGGTCATAGAGTTTGGAACACGGGAACTTCAAGAAAAGCCATTATTTACATGACTGGTTCAAAACTGGACAGAGAACCAGTGAAACTTAAAGAATTTCCAAAATGTTCACCATAAAGTAAAAATGATCAAATAAATGGTACAAGAAGAAATTAAATGAAACAAAATACACTCTCAATGTATTATTTTACTTCATTCAATCCATTAAGGTATTGGATGATGGCTCTGTTGCAAAATTACAATGTAATTCAATCCTTCTCAACACACAGTCCATACCAAATGACAACTAACTCCTAGATTAGGGTTTACTCCACCTTATATACCAGATTCCTACATTTTTGGACCCTCTTGTTGGGATTTGGGCACCATTAAATCCCTTTCCTAGTTTTTAGGAAATGTTGTCATGACAACTTTTCAAAGTTGCAAAAGTTGTCATGACAACTTTTACATCTTTTGCACAAATGACTAATTCTCACTTCCAATGACCCAACTTGGTCCTAAACCTTATCACATGACCTTAAAACATTCAAAAAAACCAAATCCATGAATCCTACTCCATTTTTGGAGTTTTGGTCAACCTTTGACCTTTTGGTTGACTTTTAAGGACATAGACCCCTATATACTACTTGATCTCATAAAACCCTAAGCCCTAATAATTCTTGACTCTAGACACATACTAAACTCACTTGGGACTTTATAATTTATTCCTTATTCACTCTGGTGGTTGGCCAAACCAACCTACAAGACAAAATGTTTCAAAGATCTATCAAAGACCTTAAGGTGCTCCTACACCATTTTCCCCCTGCAACAAACAAGTTAGGGCACCTGTGGTGTCAGGAAATCCTCACTGATTCCATGCTTCTTGAAGTAAATTTTAGCTATCCAAGTGGCTTCTTACTCTGGTTGTTTTCTCCATTTCACAAGATGCTCCATATATATCTTATGCCTGGTCTTCTTTTTCACTCTTGAATCTAGTATCCTTTCAACTTGTGGTTTGATCTAATCAGGGGTCTTGAACTCTTCAACATCCTTTCCCAACTCACTACTATACTGTACTTCATCCATCTTTAGTCCTTTATACTTTATCAAATCTTTCACATTGAAGATAGGAGAGATTGACATCTCCTTGGGTAGCTCCACCTTATAAGCATTGGGTCCATACTTGGATAACACCTTACATGGCCCAATCCTTCTCATCTGAAACTTACTAGGCATGATCTTCTTTAGCCTAGCCTTATTCAAGAACACTATTACTAGATCACCTACCTCAAATTGTAGATCTCTTCTTCCTTCATCTCTCTTGGTTTTCAACTTCTGGTTGGCCTCCATTAGTGTCTTTCTCACTTGTTCATGTACCTCCCTCATTGACTAGGAAAAATCACCAGCATGACCACTGACTCCTTGATATCCTTTCAGATCTCTTAACTCAAGAACACCCCTTGGGTGTAACCCCTAGACAATCTCCAATGGACTCTTGCCAGTAGTCTGATTTGTGCTATCATTGTAGGTAAATTGTGCCTGTGAGATAAATTGCTCCCAACTTTGTCCATATTCTTTTGTCAGACACCTCAACAAGTTACCAAGTACTTTGTTGATCACCTTTGTCTATCCATGCATTTGAGGTTGATAAGCTGAACTATGTGATAAGTTGGTTCCTAGCCTTCTCCAAAGTGTCTTCCAAAAATTTCCCATAAAATTCACATCTCTGTTTGTAACCATACTTGTTGGAAAGCCATGTATTCTCACTATCTCCTTAAAGAAAAAAATGGGCAATATGGCTAGCATCATGTGTTGTCTTTCATGGGACAAAATGACTCATCTTTCTAAATATATCCACTACCACAAACACATTTTATAGACCAGTAGGTGTCCTCGGTAGTCCTACAATAAAATCCATACTTATGCACTCCCATGGTCTACTTGGGATGGGCAATGGCTGATATAAGCCTGCATTTGATGATGTCCCCTTTGCCTTCTGACACACTCCACACTACTCTACATATCTTCTTATGTCTCTCTACATCTTTGGCCACCAATAAAACCTTTCCACTAGATCCAAGGTCTTATTTAATCCAAAGTGTCCACTCAAGCTCCCATTATGCTTTTCTTGGATGAGGTTATCCCTCATGGATCCCCTTAGAACACATAATTGTTTCCCCTTGAACAATAAGCCATTTTGTAGGGTGTAGTCTGGATACTCACTATGAAAGTGATTCTCAAATTCTTTGCACACCTTGTAGATCACTGAGAAGTCTACATCTCCTTCATAAAGGTCCTTGAACCCTTCAACCCATGTACTCTACAACTAAATCTCTTGTATAGTAAGCATCCTTCTACTAAGATCATCTGCAACTTTGTTTTGTACCCTGTTCTTTTGCTTAATGGTGAAGGTGTATGACTACAAAAACTACATCCATTTGATGTATCTCAAACTCAGTTTGTCTTGAGTGTTGATATAACTCAGTGCTTGGTTATTCGTAACGACAACAAACTCTTTAGGAAATAGATAATGCCTCCATTTATTTAGGGCTTGCACAAGAGCATATATCTCCAAGTCTTAGGAAGAGTACCTAGACTTTGCCTCATTCAATCTCTCACTAAAAATTTCGACTGGTCTGTCTTCTTGGCTTAAGACAACCCCCACTGCTATGCTGCTTGCATCACACTCTACTATGAATGGTTTGTCAAAACTCGATAAAAAAAAGTATAGGTTGGGTGGATACTTCTTTATTCAACCTTTCAAACCCCTCATTAGCTTCTTTTTTCCACACAAACTTTGTTTTCAACCCTCCATTAATGGTATATAGGACTGGAGCATCGATTTCACTAAATCTTCTAATAAACTTCCTATAGAATTGGGCTAACCCATGGAAGCCCCTAACTTCAGTCCTTGTCTTAGGAGTAGGCCAGCTGAGATTTGCCTCAACCTTACTCTTATCCATTTTTAAGTCACCTTGAGACACCACAAAGCCTAGGTAGACTAACTCTTCACTAATACATTTGGTACCAAATTGCAACGGTAGTGCCGTTGCAGTTTTTCCGTCACAACCTTGTCGTTGTCGCAATTGCGACGGTCTACCGTCGCAATTGCGACAATGACAAGGTTGTGACAGAAAAATTGCAACGGCACTGCCATTGCAATTTGGTACCAAATGTATTAGTGCTTGCTTCATGAACTCACTCTTTTCTAAATTTATGGTGAACTTCTCCTCTTGAAATTTCTTCAACACCAATTCTAAGTGCTTCATGTGATCCTCTTTGGTTTTACTAAAAATGAGGATGTCATGTAGATATACAACTACAAACACACCTATTTAATCCTTCAAGAATTCATTCATCACCCTCATAAAGGTACTAGGTGCATTGGTAAGCCCAAAGGGCATAACTAACCATTCATATAACCCCTCTATAGTTTTAAAGGTTGACTTCCACTCATCACCTTCTTTCATTCTAATTTGATAATAACCACTTTTCAAATAAATTTTAGAGAATTACTTAGCACCCCTCAAATAATCAATTAAATCCTCTATTCTAGGAATAGGAAGGGTGATCCCACAATAGTGGGTTACACTTTTTTGCCTAAATGGACAGTGAAGTCTACATTTTGAAAGGAACTTTCAGATTCAGATGCATATTGTCGTTAAACTATTTGAAATTGGAAGATGAAGTAAACTAGAGTCTTTTAATATTTTTTGTCTAGATTCTAAATATATATATATATATATATATTAATTGATTTAATAGTTTTTTTTTCTCCCACTAAAACTGCTATGTTGTTGAAAATGTCATTTTCAAAAAGTTACATTGACTTCATAGGTCATAACTTTTTTTCTAAAATTGATCTCAATGCACTTCTTTTGAATTTGGTTTTGTAACATCCATACAGAGGGCATGCAATTGGTTTGATGAAATTATTATGATTATTGCATATTTTATGAACGTTTGAAGTAGCATAAACCATAATTTTGACATACCTTGACTACATGGCTTATAACTTGTATAATTATCAAAATTCTTTTTTTTTTGATATAAAGTAGACTTGAAGCTAGAGGGCACTATTATTTTTCAAAAAACAAATTCTCTTTTCTACTATTTTTCATTGAACGTCAAACTTGGAGGTTTATTTTTTATAAACAACCTACATTTGATGCACATCAGAAAACATAGACCTAATTACTTCAAGAATTGTCAAATCTATATTTTTTAGAAAGCTCATTCAGAGTACTTGTGCGTTGCAAAAGGACGTCTCCATATTCTTCCATTTGAGCCCCATGCTTGAGCCCCAAAGCCATGAAAACTGCTGATTTCTCTTAGCCTCTGCAAATGGCCTATATTCAGAGGGTTTTGATAGAAACTACTTTCAATAGAAATTAGTTTCGATCAAAACTACTTTCTATTGAAAGTAGTTTCATGATTTGGCATTTGTTTTCCATTTACCAAAGCACTTTTGATCGAGAGTTATAAGTTTCGATAGAAAGTTAGAGATGACTTTCGATAGAAACTTATGTCGGCCTATTAGGTGCCATTTCGGGTTTAGTATGATTATATATAAATAAATATATGTTTTTTTCATCTTATAAATTCAAAAGTTTCAAATTATTCACATTTTGGAAAAGGAAGACAATTTTGCAACTTGTGATGAAAAATATTAAAAGAAGGCTAAATAAGAGTACATGACATTATTCAGAAGTGACTAAACAAAGACTACGTTAAGAAGCTTGGGAAAGATATTACCATAAGAAACAAGCTCTCTCTCTCTCTCTCTCTCTCTCTCTCTCCATATTTTAAGTTGATGATTATGACTTGTCTTAATGAAACATGTAAGCATGGAATTGCAATACCTAATTTGATAAAGAAGACCTAATTAGACCTATTAGGACATAATTAGACCTAAGACCCTAAACCCTACATAATTAAGCCTAAGACCCTAAACCCTAAACCCTACCTAATTAGGCCTAAGACCCTAAACCTTAAAACTTAAACCCTAAACACTACCTAATTAGACGTAAGACCCTAAATTCTAAACCTTACCTAATTAGACCTAAGACGCTAAACCCTAAACCCTAGAAACCCTACATAATTAGACCTATATTAGGACATAATTAGACTTGAGACCTAATTACATGACCTAATTATCCCTAAGACATAGAATTACATGACCTAATTAGCCCTATGACCTAATTAGACCCAATTAGGACCTAATTAGATCCAATTAGGACAATTAGGACAATTAGATCCAATTAGGGCCTAATTAGATCCAATTAGATCCAATTAGGACCTAATTAGACCCTTTAGGACCTAATTAGATCCAATTAGACCCTTTAGGACCTAATTAGATCCAATTAAACACTTTAGGACCTAATTAGATCCAATTAGATCTAATTAGGATCCAATTAGACCTAATTAGGACCTAATTACATCCAATTAGGAAAATTAGGACAATTAGATCCAATTAGGGAAATTAGATCCAATTAGGACCTAGTTAGACCCTTTATAACCTAGTTATACCCTTTAGTCCACCTAATTAGATCCAATTAGACCCTTTAGGAACTAATTAGATCCAATTAAACCCTTTAGGACCTAATTATATCTAATTAGGACCCAATTAGACCCAATTAGGACCTAATTAGATCCAATTAGGACAATTAGATCCAATTAGGACCTAATTAGACCCTTTATAACCTAATTAGACCCTTTAGGACCTAATTAGATCCAATTAGACCCTTTAGGACTTAATTAGATCCAATTAAACCCTTTAGGACCTAATTAGATCCAATTAGATCCAATTAAGATCCAATTAGACCCAATTAGGACCTAATTACATCCAATTAGGACAATTAGGACAATTAGATCCAATTAGGACCTAATTAGACCCTTTATAACCTAATTAGACCCTTTAGTCCACCTAATTAAATCCAATTAGACCCTTTAGGACCTAATTAGATCTAATTATTTACCCTTTAGGACCTAATTAGATCCAATTAGATATAATTAGGACCCAATTAGACCCAATTAGGACCTAATTAGATCCAATTAGGACAATTAGGATAAGTAGATCCAATTGGGACCTAATTAGATCTAGTTAGATCCAATTAGGACAATTAGATCCAATTACATCTAGTTAGGACCTAATTAAACCCTTTATAACCTAATTAGACCCTTTAGAACCTAATTAGTTCCAATTAGACCCTTTAGGACCTAATTAGATCCAATTAAACCCTTTAGGACCTAATTAGATCCAATTAGATCTAATTAAGACCTAATTAGTACCTAATTACATCTAATTAAGACAATTAGGACAATTAGATCCAATTAGATCCAATTAGGACAATTAGATCCAATTAGATCCAATTAGAATGTATGAGGACCTAATTAGATCCAAGTATACCCTTTAGTCCACCTAAGTAGACCTAGTTAGACCTATATGGACCTATGATAGGTTATATGACCCCTTAAGACCCCTTAAGACCCCATTAGACCCACTTAGACCCAATTAGACCCTTGATTATTTAGGTTAGACCTTATTGTACCTATTAGGATGTACTTAGATCCAATTAGACCCTTTAGGACCTAATTAGACCCAATTAGACCCATTAGGACCTAATTAGATCCTTTAGGACCTAATTAGATCCAATTAGGACAATTAGGACAATTAGATCTAATTAGATCCAATTAAGACAATTAGATCCAATTAGATCCAATTAGGACATAACTAGACCCTATATAACCTAATTAGACCCTTTAGGACCTAATTAGACCCTTTAGTCCACCTAATTAGATCCAATTAGGACAATTACGATCCAATTAGACCCAATTAGACCCTTTAGGACCTAATTAATCCAATTAGAACCTAATTAGACCTAATTAGATCTAATTAGGACAATTAGATCCAATTAGGACCCAATTAGACCCTTTAGGACCTAATTAGATCCAATTAGGACCTAATTAGACCCTTTATAACCTAACTAGACCCTTTAGGACCTAGTTAGACACAATTAGCCCCTTTAGGTCCTAATTAGACACAATTAGACATAATTAGACACAATTAGACCCAATTAGACCCTTTTTTTTTAAATAATTAAATATCTTTGTATGCAGGAAATTCTCAAGAGGCATAACCTTATGAAGTTGGAGAAGGGTCATCACAAGGTGAACAAGCCCAACCTTTAGAAGTTGGAGAAGGGTCATCGCAAGGTGAACAAGCCCAACCTTTAGAAGTTGGATAAGGGTCATTGCAAGGTCAATAGGCTCAACAAGTACAACCTTCAAAATCCCAAACATGTACACATATCTCTCTCTTTGACTCTCCCCCACTGTCTCAATTTAGTCTCTTAGTACAGTTAATTATGTATTTTGGATCTTTTTGTTAGAATGAATTTAGAATAAATGAGAGGGGGGGTGAATCAATTATCCTTAGGTCTAGATGTTCCCATTAAAAATTTATAAACTTTAGACCAATTTGAAACACTCAGATCTTCTCGGCAGCAATAACATAAAACAACAACATACATATGTAGTTTATTGTTCAGATGTAATCAGCATGTAGAAACTTAATAGAAAACTCAACATAAACATTCACACAAGTTGACACCAAAATTTTAATGTGGGAACCCAATATGGGATGTCATGCCCATAATTTTCTTGCCCAAAACGCAACAACTTTTCTTTTTAAAGAGAAATTATATATTAATTTTACAACCAAGAGGGTCTAAGGGGAATCATGACTAGAGTCAACATCCCTTAACCCTAAATGCTTTTAAATGTAAAGGTTTACAAGATGAAGGTTATCTGTGTCTACATATCAACCAGGTATTTCAATAGAGTTAGTTGATGTGGAGGAAGGAGATAGATTCACTGTTCTCCGTCTCCAGGGTTATTTGAAAAGATTGGATTTACCTATAAGCTAAGGATTCTGAGTTAAATTAATACCCGCTAGGTTATGGCGCTCCTTAATATTATTTTTATAGAAGTCAGTACACTGGCCACATATATTGACCACATAAAAATAACATTAAGGGTCCCTAAGTTTTCCAAGAATTTTAATTAGATTTCCCTTTTTAAAATATAACTATATATTTTTAAAAAAAAAAATTAAATCTTCATCCTTGTTACCTCAAATTTTATTATAAATAAAGATAACTCCCTAAATAACGATGTTTAATAGAATTATCAGATATGTACATTTAACCCACTACTGAAGAGAAAAGTTCAAAAGATTTCAACTAATAGGTCTTCTATAATTAAATAATTGATTTATAAGTGGCTTATAATTTAATTATAAAATTGTTTTCCTTTACAAAAACTAAGCCATTATTAAATATATTTGCCCCTTGCCCATCATTACTTTATTTGCCTCATTAAATGTTTATAAGTCAATTCCCTTAATCCCTTTAATTAAAACTAAGTTAACTAG
>MU224450.1:357608-391769 GCA_018584345.1 Thuja plicata
AATCCATGACATAAAGCATAAGGTCCATAATGTCTAATAATGCATCAAAAGTAAAGTATCATATGCTAAGTCTATCATAAGCAAGAACCAGAAAAACTATGATGGGGTCCGGGATGGGCCTCACATGGGAAAACCCACCAATAACATGCTATCAACTTTTCACTCTTCTGAAGTGAGCTCTGTTAGGAGCCAACCCTATTAAAGGTTACAAAAGACACTGCTAAATGTGACCTGGTTAAAGGATTTAATCACCCTATCAGGAGTGGCCTTGTTAGAGGACTTAGAACATTCCACCTGAATGTCACCTTGCTAAAGTATTTATATAATGACTATTAGGTCAACCTGGTTAAAGGATTTTGACTGATACAATAGTTAGAAAGTAATCAGTAGGTGTGATCTTATCCATACAACTTACTTTGAAAATCCAAATCCAAATCAGCTCTAATGCTAATTCACTGAGTGGCCTCCATTCTCATTTCAATCTTCATATCTACTTGGAAATTTGTTAAGCAATCACTCTTACATCTCTCTACTTCTCCATTCATCCTTCTCTGCTAGATCATGCCAATCATTCAATTAACTATGTAATCCTCTTGCATACTCTACATACATCATTAATAACCTCCTGAGGTTATCTTATACCTCTTTCATCTAGGTTAGGTACATCTTTTTCCACTTAATCAAGATCATAGATCTTATGTTAGGTCAGATCCAATGGATCTTTCCATCTTTAAATTTAATTTCCTTCTCCAATGCAATCACTAATTAAATCTTTGATCCATGCATTAATTACAGTTACCCATGCATTTACATAGTGTGGATCAATCATGCTTATCCTTAATTAACTTTACATATCCCAATAAAATTAATTATGTCGGCCAAAGATCTCAAATCTCAACAATTACCAAAATACTGGTTCTTGGCCAACACAGTGTTCTTCCACTCGGTCATCACTATTTTCCTTGGCAATTTACTGGTGCTCAGTCATCACTGACTTTACTCAGCACAAATTATTCACTGTAAACTATTATCAAAAGATAAATAATACATTACTTTTCCAATGTGCCAACTGATCAAGTACCCTTGTGATTTCCCATAACTCAACCATTCCACTTGGTCTTGTTGTGAAATCTCCTTCATCAATCAATAGATATAATACTCAAATATATAGCAAAAGTCTCACTAGTTAAGGTTTGACATCAATGACAAAACATTAATTGTTTCTATCCTAGCTTCCAACAATATTTCCAACAATCTCCATCTTTGGTATTGATGGCAACACTAAATAATAAAACAATAATTTTCAACCATAGTTACCATACAATCCAAAAAGTTTGCATATGTTCCTTGATATGAACAAATTTTTATTAATGTCTTTAGCTTCATTTTGATCCTCATCTTGTAAAACATTTCTCCCTCTATGTCTGTAATCACACTAAAATCTTTCTGTGTCTTTTCATCTGTAGACTCCCTCTTTCATTAATCTCAATCTCTCTTTTTCTCAGTATAGTAAACTCTCCCTCTTTGACAACAATGCCAAAGATGTTGACATCTTCATCATGCAGATTCTTCTATTCTAAAATTTGTATCATGTTGTTCCTATCATCTTGCCTATGAATGCTCCTCTTTTCTATCTTTGTCTGTCTTTCACAGCTTTAGGCAGCATCCTAAAGTGCGACTGCATGTGCATCAATGTGTCAAATATTCTGAATACAACATTTAATGCAATAGTGTCATTCTAAACTAATTAGCCTTAGTTAGGGGAATCACCCCTAATTTACCTCACAGATACTCATGAGCATCTTTGGGTAGTACCTTTGTAAATATGTTTGCTAATTGTTCTTTAGTATTCACATATTCTAGTCTCACTTCTTTCTTCTAAACTAGCTCCCTCAAGTAATGATATTTGATAGCTATATGCTTTGTCTTAGAGTGCATTACAGGGTTCTTAGAAATATTAATGACACTTGTGTTATCACAATATATGACAACTGGTTATGTTATCTCTTCTTTCATACCTTTCAGTAGTATCTTCAACCACACAATATTAGAATAATTAACTGCTGCTGTTACATACTTGGCTTCAACTATAGATTGTGAGGTGCAATTATGTTTCTTGATTGTCCATGAAACTAATCTTTTTCCCAGAAGAAATGCTCCTCTTGTGGTGATTTTACTGTCATCCACATTTCCAGCCCAATCAGAATCAATATAAACTCTAAGCTCAAACTTATCATTCTTTTTGTAATACATACCATATTCATTTGTTCCTTTCAAATATATCAGAATCCTTTTTACTTCCATCATATGAGATTCCTTGGGATTGGTAGAAAATCTTGCAACAATACCAACAAATAGTGCAATATGAGGTCTACTTTGTACAACATATTGCAGCTTTCCAATCATTGATCTGTAAAGGGTTTGATTCACTTCTTTTGTATCACCATTCTTTGTCAACTTCTGTCCAGTAGCCACGGGCATACTCACTGGTTTTGAATCTTCCATTCCAAAAGTTTTTAGTATCTCCTTGATATATTTCAATTGAGTAATATAGATACCATTCTTCATCTGATATATTTGTAAGCCAGCAAATTTTTTTTATCTCACCAAACATAGACATCTCAAATTCAGTTTGCATCTCCTTTGTAAATGCTTGGCATAACACATCTTGTCCAAAAAAGATAATATCATCAACAAAAATTTCAGCTAATAAAGTACCTCTACTTTTCTCTGTCTTCAAATATAGGTTGTTGTTGTCATTTTTTCTTGCAAATCCAATCTTCACTAGATAATTGTGCAATCTCTCACACCATGCTCTTGGTGCTTGCTTCAATCCATATAGCGCTTTGTGTAATCTGCAAACCATATTCCTCTTGCTTGGGTCTACAAATCCATCATCTTGTTCAATATATACTTCTTCTTCTAATACTCCATTTAGAGACACTGACTTTACATCCATCTGATAGACTTTAAAGCCTCTGTAGGTTGCATATGCAAGTAAGGTTCTTACACCTTCCAATCTTGCAACTGGGGTGAATGTTTCTCCATAATCAATTCCTTCCTCTTGAGCATAACCCTTGCATACTAGTCTAGCTTTGTTTCTTGTTACCTTTCCATGTTCATTCAACTTATTTCTAAATACCCACTTAGTACCAATTAGGTTTTTATCACTCGACCTAGGTACAAGTTTCCAAGTGTTATTCTTCTCAATCTGTTCAATTTCTTAATTCATGGCTTGTATCTAGTCTTCATTGTCTAGGGCATCTTTTACTATTTTAGGCTCAAAATCACATAATAAACATGTATCTTCTCTCAAATTACTTCTTGTCATAACTGCATAATCCTTCAATCCTATGATTTGATCAAGTTTATGGTGCCTCCTTACATACTTTTCTAGAGTAGGTTCTTTTTCTACTTTAGGTTGATCATTCATGTCCAATTTAGGTTGATTTTGTGACTCGGCATCTCCATCAGATAGCTCAGCAATTACCTCCTATTTCTTGGCAACCTCATTCTATGACTCGGTACATGCTAGCTGTTGCTCGACAACTTCATTCTCTATTTCTGGTAATGTATTAGAATCTTCCTCATCCATATAGACAAATGATTTGTAATTCCCAGGTTCCTATGTGCTTCCAGCTTCATTTCTTTCTGCATACTCATCAATTCTAAAATTTTCACTTTCCACAATTTTGTTAGTGTTAGAATTCAAACACTTATATGCCTTACTCTTCATTGAATAACCAAGAAATATGCCTTCCTCACCTTTAGCATCAAGTTTCCCATTTCTGTTATCCTTCCATATGAAACATTTTCTTCCAAAAACTTTGAAATAATTTTCAATAGCTGCACATCCATACCATAGATCATAAGGTGTAGCATTAGTACCTTTCTTGACTTGTACTTTGTTCAGGGTATAGATTGGTGTATTTACGGCTTCTCTCAAATATTTTTGTGCAACATTTTTCTCCATCATTAGTGTTCTGGCACAATCCATGATAGATTTGTTTCTTCTCTCAGCAATACCATTCTGTGGTGGTGTCCTAGGTGCGTACATCTGTCTTTTTATCCCTCGGTCATTGTAGAACCTATTAAACTCATTAGAAATAAACTCACCTTCTATGTCAGATCTTAGACATTTTAGATTTTTACCTGTCTCCTTTTCAACTTTTTCCAAGTACCATTTAAATAATTGGAATGCATCATATTTTTGTTTAAGAAACATAACAATCATCATTCTTGAGTAATCATCAACAAATAGAATAAAATATTTGTCTCCACAGTAACTTTTCTCACCAATGGGTTCACAAAGGTCAGTATGAACCAATTCCAGAAATTCCTCAGAAGTATGAGTTTTTCTCTTGAAACTAGACTTAGTCATCTTTCCCAACTGACATTGCATTTTCAGGTTTCTTTAACTTAGGTAGCCCTCTCACCTTTTTCAATTTGCTTATTCTTACATGGTTATCAAATTTTACATGACATAACCTTTTATGCCATAACCAAACATCATTATATTGTGCAAACAAGCATGTCTCATCAGCTAAATCTAGATAGAACAAGTTACCTTTAGTCTTCTCACCACATCCAACTAGTTCTCCATTTTCATCATAGATCTTTGCTTTCCTATGATGGAACCCAACTCTGTAACCAGAAGTATTCAACTGTGCAACACTCAATAAATTATATTTAAGATCATTAAACCAATATACATTTTCTCATCTGATCTTGTCAGTCAAGTTAATTTATCCTTTCCCTTTAACAAGACATGGTGCATCATTACCAAATTTAACATAACCGCCATTACACTGATCTAGTGTCTCAAATTTATCTTTATCACCAGTCATGTGATGTGAAAAACCACTATCAATAATCCAATGGTCACCTTTACTCATATAAGAAATCAGTGTAGTTTTCTCATCATCATCAGAAACATCTTTCATAGCAACATACACAACTTCTATATCATTTTCATTAGAATTCTTAGAATCATTGTCAGAAGCTTCTTCAGCTATATAAAAAGATTTCTTACCTTTATCTTTGTAATCCTTATACCTTCTGAAGTCTCGGTCATCCTTTATATCTTTGTACTTGCTATCCCTTCCTTCATCTTTGTCATTCTTATCAGGACATCTAGCAGAAATATGGAAAATTTTGTTACATGGGAAACATATGATAGGAAGTTGACCTTTGAACTTTCCTTTTCCTCTAGATAGTCTTTTTTCCATGAGTGCTTCAAGTTCTTCTAGATCATCATCTGTGGTGTCGCTGTCACTGTCCACACATTTCTTTCCTGTCTTTGATTTGTTAAGGAACAACTCAGATCTAAATGTAGATTCAATAGCTTGTGGAGTGTAGTTATCAACATTTGACATCTCAAATGTAGTTGGTCTGATGACATGTAACTAATTGAATATTTGATAATGTTAAGTTGAAGATAATGTAAGGCATTAAATTAGTTAATAGTTTGTATTGTCATTGATGTCAACTTGATATCATCTGTATGATCATGTACATAATGCCAAAGACTTCAGAGAATCAATGGAACAAAGGTTATGCTTTCAACAATGCATAAAAGTCAAGTATTCACTAAGTAACAGACAACACTGATAGAGTGCACACCATCGGTAAAGGAAAAGAACAAAAGTCACAGTGATACCTGACGAGCAGAAGATAGTGTTTCTTGACGAACCAAAATCACAGGATGCTCAGCGACCTGAAAATAGAGTTACCTGATGAGAAAAATCTAATGATGCCCAACAGATGAAGATCCCAAAGCTTACTGGAGTCACACCAACAGAACTGGTAGTTATCACCAACAACTAACTGCAGAGTTGATTGATAGAATAGAGAGTTTAGAAAATGACAAAATATCTAGCTGACAGAGCTTAAGGATAGACTTAACTGGTTGTTTTATTTTTTTTATTCGACCAAAGTTATGCAATTGATTTAAAGAAGACTTGTACAATTGGCAAGAAGATAACTATGATATAAATCAGGAGTTAATGCTTTAAATCAAATTGACTGGATTGTTTTTCATGCCAAGAATAAAGAATTAAGGAATATCATGTCTATATAAGAGACAAGCATAATTCATTTCTGCAATCACATACACAGGAAGGGGAGAGAATAGAAAGAGGATTTTGAAGAGAAACTGATGAAGAAGAACTTCATACAGTCCTGATCAATCAAGCTAAAGGAGAGCTAAAGAATTCTACAGACACTAATGAAAAGTGAAGCACAACATCATAGAGAAGAAAGTATGGAGCACAAAGAATTGAATTGATACATTGTTCAGAGAGGTAATGTACTTAAATAGATCTAAAAATCTGCAATTCAAGTTGCATTAAAAATAGGTCATTGTGTATCAATTTAACCGTTGAAGAATTAAGTCTCTTAATAGAGTAGGACTTAACAGTCTTCTATAATTGAGGTATATCCTAATAGATTTCCAAAAAGTTTATCATGAAGATAGCATTGAGTGCCCGATACTGACACATAGTCTAAGAAGGAGGCTGATGCAGTTAGGTAGCACTAGATATGCCAAATACCTAATGTGTCCATAGAGGTTGATCAATATTGGTAGAATATACATGCCATATATCAAGTGATAGACTCATATTAAAATCCTCTAAAAAGGTC
Organism: Thuja plicata; assembly: GCA_018584345.1. Classification (NCBI taxonomy): domain Eukaryota; kingdom Viridiplantae; phylum Streptophyta; class Pinopsida; order Cupressales; family Cupressaceae; genus Thuja; species Thuja plicata. The sequence continues at coordinate 364,251 of MU224450.1, forward strand.
ACACCTAACAGTGTGTTTGTAACCTTTAACAGGGTTGGCTCCTAATAGGGTTCACTTCAGAAGAGTGAAATTTTTTGGTACCGGTCCCAGTGGTTTTTCCCTTAATAGGGTTTCCATGTTAAAATCCATGTGTTATGTGTGTATGGTTTATTACTTTACTATTTTACATTTCACATATGCATTTCTAGATTGATTGGTTTACTCTGCATATTTACTGAGTATTGGTAAATATGTTTTATTGCTTATCAGTAATCAAGGAGAATAAGGATAGACAAGGAAAACCAATAGACAGTTAATCATTATTAGTATTTCATGGCATGCGTCTTGTAGGGACTTAATAATCTGAGATTTATTTGATTGGTGCTTAGTGATTAAAGGATAAATTTTTGAGGCCATTGATTCACCCCCCCTCTCAGTTATTACTGACAATTGGTATAAGAGATTTTGTGCTTAGAAGGAAGGCTTCAAGACCTAAGTCAAGATCACAAGATGAATAGATGTGATGTACCCAAGTTGAACAAAGACAACTTTGCTTCATGGAAAAATAGGATACGACTCCACTTATCAGGTATTGGTAATGATGTTACTCAATACTTAGATACTGAATATGTGTTTCCCATAGGACCATTAACAATAGATCAATTGAGAGTGAAGCATGAGCACAACTACATTGTCATAGAGATTTATTTCTCTCTCTCTGATGCTGAATTTGAAGATGTCAAAGATTGTACAACTGCAAAAAAGATGTGGGACAAACTAAAGCTTGTACATGGCGGTGATGCAAATGTTCTGAGAGCCAAGGTAGAAAGCCTTAGAGGAAAATTTGATGATCTCAGAATGAAAGAGGGAGAAAAAATCACACAGTACAACACAAGAATAAAAGAAATAGTCAATGCTATACAAGGTGTTGTAGGTACACTTGAAGAGGAGACAGTGGTAAGTAAAATCTTAAGAACCTTATTGCCTGTATATGCTATTAGAGTTTCTTCTATTCAAGAAATGAGAGCAGTTGCAAACTGTCGACATCCAAAAATATTAATATTATTATTAATATTATTTTCCCTCTTATTCCTCTAACTATTTAATTTAATCAATTAAATAGTTTCATTTGCTAGTATTTATCAATAGTTTAAATACTAGTCTAATGTATTTCATTTAAATACATTTGTGTCATAAAATCTCCTTTTTTAATAAATTTACATTTATTAAATCCCCCATATTCCTAATTCTTCTAAACCATGATTTATTCAAATTCAATTTGGATTATAATCTAAACCCTAGCTAGGAACCTATTAATCCTACCCTATTCCTACCCTATTCCCATCACCTCATTTCCTAAGTATAATTACCTACCTAACTGTCCTTTAACCATGCTTAATGGGTGATTCCTAACCGTTTTAAGGCTAATGGAACACTCACCCACATGGGGAAATTCTCTCCAAAATGGGCTCCCATTCCCCTTTAATTTCTTCTTACAACCTTGTCTCCAACTTGGAAATATTGAGCTACTCAATATTAAATGCCAATTTTGACTCAAAATTGGCCATCTTTTCAAGTCTATGTATCCCTTATGTGGCTCTTTTGTGGATGCCACATAGGTGCCACTTCATCCAAGCCTCTTCCTCTCTCCAAAAACTCTATAAATAGAGGTCTTCTCCTCTTCATTTTCCATCTCTCAATTTGCATTGTTATCATGCTATTTTGCATTTAAAAGTTCATATCTCTAGATTTCATGTTTTCATATGCTCTTAATTTATGCTTAAATCACTTAGATATTACATGCTAGGTTGTTTTTGGTTAAAAATGAATCATATTTTTCATCTCATATCATAACACAGCATGGTTCTTGAATCATAGCTTTCAATCTTGTTCATGCATACCATCTTCATAGCTAGTTTAGATTATCATTTGAATAATTTGAGACTAGTTCCTCATACTAGCTCTTGAATTGCTTCATTTGTTTCAATCTTGCATTTGCATTAGGTATCATTGCATTTTGTGTGGTTGAGAGAGCACACCTACATATCTTTATCAAGAGAAAATCAAATAAGTAGTAATAGGGTGCAATTTACTTATTTTAAGCTCAATCTAATGTTATGTTGATTTCTTTGTTACTTGCTTGCTCTTTCATATGATTTTAAATCGATCTTATGTGCTAACCCACTAATGTTTTTATGTTTGAGCTTGCTCCCAACAGATTGAAGAATTCACTGTACACATTCTGGCATGCTCGGTGGGACCCACGTTCCTAAAATTTCTAACTTTTTGTCTTGACTTGCTTCAAATTTTTCCCAATATGCGGATCAGTGTCTGTGTTTTACGTAGAGGCGTCTACGCAAATGCCGGTTCTCCTTGAACTATCATTCGGTGTCTACATTGAACCAGCGTCTGCGCTCTGAACTGGTGTCTCTGCCTAGTGTTATTAATTTTGAAATTTTCCAAAACATCAGTTGTTGCTTTATCAAGATTTTTTGCTTTCCCACTGATTTTTAACATTTTAGCATTCTGTTTTTTAGCAGAGATCCATTTTACAAGGTGTTATAATGCTAAAATTTCATTAAAAGAAACAAATCTTGATAGCTTCTCACGGAAAATTAGCTTTTTAATGTTTGGAAAGTTTGAAATGGCTAAATTTGATGAGATTAAAGACTGGAAAGAATAAAAAATTAACTTTTCTACTGTATTTTGCTATCTTTTTGTGCTTGCAGGTACAATAATGTCTATGTAAATGCTGGTTCATGAACTAGTGTCTACAATACATAAACTGGTGTCTACACGTAACCGACGTCTATGTTCTTCAAATTGGCATCTCTGACTGGTATAGCCAATTTTCTTGTTTTCTGTGTTTTTAGCCTATTTTCTGCATTCTATCATTCTTAGGCTAAAATAGGAATTAGTGTCTGTGCCCTGAATTGGCGTCTGCACTCTGTCAAAATTGGTTTTATCATTTACTAACAATTTTTAAGTAGTTTTTGTGTTCTTAATGCTTGTCAAAGGCTGAATTTAAAACTACTGATCAGTTGTCTTGTAGCACCACTTGTCAAAGACATAACTTTGAAACTACTCACATTTGTCTTGTAGGTTGCCTCATATCAAAATTGACCAAATGATCATGTCTGTGTTAGTCTTTTTTAGGCACATAGACTAATTAGTTAGATTTTCTTGTCTGATCCTAAGTGAGTGTTAGCGGATTATTCTCTCTTCCCTTTTGGGAAGATCAAAAACCTAGACACACTTACTTAGTGTTGAACAATTAAATCTTTTGGGAAAGAACAAAATTTGTCTTGCGTGCTTGTTGAGAAAATGATACTGGATAGGAGAGTATTCTCTTTTCCCCTTGTGATAAAAACAGAAATCTAGACTCCTTTTTGTCACCAATCCATGTTACTTTGAATTCTTTAGATGGGTCTGCCGGTTGAGGAAAAAATCTCCCAAGAATGACCAACATGAGAATGAGGTGTAAGCCACACCACTCTAACTCATGTTAATCAAATTTACTCCTTGGGGTTAAAGCCTTAGGAGTCAGTTGGCATTTGAGCTTATACTCGGCTCTCATCTAACTTAAGTGTGGCCTCGCTGTCTCAATCATATTTATGTGACCAATTTTGTCAAGATGCTCTATGGGCCTATACGCCTAAATCATGCTTTGCAAACATAGAGGATACAATCAAACAGAGACACTTACTAAACACTCTAGGCTTAGAAGCTACCCAGAACACCCCTGAAAGTTGATAATGCTTGTGCAAGGAAGATAGTAACTTCCCCAAGATCACTCATACATTCGTGCCACCCTGAGATTTTGGAACTAGATAATACGAAGTCATGAATAGAGCCCTTACATGCTTGGTGATGACCATATTCTGATTAGCTCTTGTGTGTGTGCCTAAGATTATGAGAAAGTATTTTCATGCTATGCCAATTCATTAGGTAGATTTTGTGCTTGAAGTGCTTGAAAAACATTGACAAATCCAAAACATAGACAAAATATCCAACATTCAAATTTGTCACGTGCTTTTATCCTTCAAGGTTGCTTTGTCCCTTGTTAGATTGTTTTCAGACACGTGCTTGTTATTTTCTGGTTTGACTATGTTTAAATTGGTTCTTGCCATGGAACAAATCAATTGAAAATTAGAACAAGATCAAACTTTTGCCAGATTATCAAGACAACGCCCTTTTGCAAAGAAATCAGTCTTTTATGAGATATGTCCTAAAACCTCCAACTATTCATCCAAGATCAAATCTATTTATAGGACATGACTGATTCTAAGAAACATAAGAGGTGAAAACTTCGTTACCACCATGCAAAGAGAACAAAAAAACACAACCTGAGAAGCTACCAACTACCAACACATCATCGATTCCATCAAACAAGAGATTCATAAATGAGAAGAATTTGACAAAGTGATCTACAACAACAAGGTTTCTCATTTCATGGGAAAATATCATCTAAAGTCTTCTTTTGTTGGATTTGAACAATATGACTAGTCAGTTTACCACAACAAATGAAAGTTCCTCCTCTTCCTAAGCTCACTTAGCTTGTAATTTAGGACCTCCCTTAGGTTGTCATCTTTAGGAACACATCACACACTCATCCTAGCATGATCTTGCATTAATCAAATCAATGCTAATCATCATCCAAAGAATCCTTGATCACACCCCTCACTTGGTATTGCATCCCCTTTTGAGTTTCTAAAAACCTACATCTTAGTCAAACCCCATCGTTGAATGTCCTCAAACAAAGCATTGTTTAGGATAATCCCCTTTGTCTTTTTCAACCTCATCACCTTGATCAAAAGGTTGGTTTGCATTAACAAAGCATCTGACCCACCAAAGACCACAAGTCTATCTTAGGTGGACAATCATATCCACTTGATCCTACAGTAGGGAAAGCAACCCTTAATCCTTGCATACATCAAGTCATCCTTAATCCGTAGAAGTGCATCCATCATCCTAAACACATCCTTGTCCTAGTATCATCAACCTTGGCTTCTTAAGTGCATCTTTTGCATCACATCTTGCATCTCATATCCCCTTAGGATAGTCATTTCATGCCACCTATCACACTAGCCACTAAGAAGAGGAAGAACATGGATCCTAATCTTGCCGCTAGCTCATCTAATCCTATGATTAACAACACCAACACCATGGTTACTTATGCACCTCATCCCAATGATCAAATTGAACATATCTGGGTAGACACCAATTAGAATCCCACTCTAAGTACTGTGGAAACATTTATCAACCATCCAGTGCATGTCCACATGGTAAATGCCATGAGTGGATGCAACAACAATCAGGTATTCTTGGACATACAACAAGGATTTCAACTCCCACCTTGGATTATACCCACACTTGTCACAAAACCTATGGCACTTCCAAGGGAACATCCTCATCCCACTATAAATGAAGTTTTTGATCCACTAAAATGAGCCTTACAAGTGGGAACTCTTATCATGCAAGTAGTCCATCCCTCCATTCCACCCTCCATCATGCACACAAAAACCTCATCTACCTCCTGAGCCCCACCTCTTGATACCACATTAGTAGAACAAACAATACCCCCTATCACTATGTAGGCACCTTTGCAAGCTATAGTTGCTCCTCTTTCACAAGAAATCCCAACATTCATTGCAAACTTTCCACTACCACCAGTTAGCACACAACAAACCACCATTCCACCCATTCCTACTCAGCCTGTTCAAAGTGCAAAAACTAGTTCACAACATCAAAACACCCAAGTCTCCATGCCTATTCTTCCTTTCTTCACCACAGGCATGCCACCTACCAATACCTATAACCAACCCTTATTTCCTCAAGGGTCCACTTTTCCCGCTCCACTAGTGATGCAATCACAGTGAATGCCAACTGTTCTACCTCAAATAGTGTTCAACCCAAATCCCTCCATACTGAAACCATCCATGAACCCCTTTGTCATACCCCAAATTACCATCCCACCTATCCAATAGCAGCAACAACAACCTATCCAATAGCAACAACAAGCTATCCAACATCAACAACAACCTATTCAGCATCAACAATCCATTCAACAACCATCCCAGCAACAACAATTATAGAAAAAAATCACCAACCCATTCACATCCCAAGTGCAACAACAACCAATCAACCCCTTCACAGTTGCACAACCCACTATCCAAACTACACAGCAACCACAAACACAAATGCAAGGGGAAAATCCCCTCAAGGCACAACCACTGCAATAGTTTGCTAATCCTTTCATCCAACCCATGTAGAAACAACAAACTCATTATGCCAATTACATAGCCATGACATCTTCCACTGCATCACAAAAAATTCCACCTCTACAGCAATTCAATGTTCCCACTGGGGGCATTCCACCGCAAAACACCTATCGTCCATTCTATATAGGAGCGCAACAAGCTCATCCCTCTTATCCCATGCCGCAACAAATACAAGCATATTTCCAACAGTTGCAACAATCTTATCAAGCATCAACACCTCCTCCACTGCAATATTCCCCTCAACCACAACTTCCACTACAGTAGCCCATATACGTTGACCAGAAACTATCATACCAAACACCACAATATCCCCCACAGAATCCTCCATATTCGCCATTCGATCCATATCAGGTTCAAGGAAATCATGAAATCATGATTAACAATCCTTTCCCTCAAATCAATCATGAATGGGAGGAAATGAAGAGTGCTCTCAAGGAACTAAAGGCTAGGACAGAGGCTAAAACATTCAAGTTCAAATAGGTATGTCCTTATCCATTTGACCGATCTATCACTGCCATACCCTTCCCCAAGCATTTTGAGACACCCAAATTTGATAAATATCAGAGGAAGGGAGATCCTGTGAGTCATGTGAAAGAGTTTTACATGGCCTACCAAGAAGTGGCCTATAGCGATAACTTCCTCATGAGACTATTCCCCAAAAGCTTAGGAGGAACTGCTCTTGAGTGGTTCTATAAAATTCCTTATGGCACAATCTCTACTTTCACAGAATTATCTAAAAGGTTTGTGGCCCAATACGCACATAATGTCAAAAATGAACTCTCACTCCTTAACCTATGCAATTCCAAAAAAAAGGGAGGAGAGAGCCTAGCCAATTATCTTCAACACTAGCAAGGGCTTACTACAAGGTTGCCTTACCAACCCCCAAAGAAACATCTTATCAGAATCTTCATTAACAATCTTCATCCTACACTTTCCAATCACATGTGTATGAACTGTATAAAAACTTATCACGACATCAGAATTAAAGGTATGGATCTTAAACAAGGTCTTGTAGAAGAGGGTGCCATCAAGCACTACAAATAATCCCAGCCTAACAAACATAACAATGATTGATCATGATACTGGAACAAGAAAAAAAATGTGGTAATGGATGGAGCCACTAACACCAAACACATTTAGGTTGTGGTAACCAGTCCTAATGCACCTATTGAGACTTATCAGCAAGCACCACCAATGTACCCTCAACCTCCTCCCATGTATCAACAACAAAATCCCATGTATTTTCAACTAACTTACCAGCAAAATATGCACCCTCAAGGTGTGACTATCTATCCCCCTCTGGGGACATCATATCAACACAACTACCAAGGTCCTATGAATCAGACAAATGCTATATTAGTCCCGCATTGACAACAAAGACCTCGTGCTTTGAATGTGCCAAAATGCACATTTACCCCTTTGGGTGAACCTATAGATGTCATTTTCTACAAGCTAGTCCAAGCTAACCAAGTTGTGTATCCCAAAACATAGCCATTTGATGACTCAACTCCTAAGCCAGCTTGGTATAAAGACAACGAGTACTGTGAATACCACCATGTTAAGGGACACACCACCCTCAAATTCATGAAGCTAAAAAACTATATTTAGGATCTCATTGATCGCAAGGAGATCGAAGTGGACTCTCCTACCCAATCATCGCCAAATGCAGGCCTTAAAATTTATCAAAATGAATTCCCTAACCACACTTCAAGTATAGGCCCAGGCAATCCTATCTAGTCCTCTAATCAAGGGAACGGTAAAAAAGAAGAAAATATTGACAAAAAATATTATACCAATGCCTATATCAACTATGATAATCTCATCAGATGCATATCCCAAGTCCAGTCCTCTATCAATGTCATCCATGTCAAGGGTGTCGATAACCAATGTGTAATCACCACTCGTAGAGGTAGGATAACAGTTGCAGGTGCCAGTCTTACCCCATCTACTAGGACCCAATACAACATTTTGGAACACGTAGGGAATACCCCAGCCCAAATTTCCATCCTAGATCTTCTCTGCACATCACCCACTTATCAAGAGATCCTCAATAAAGCCTTAAGAGAATCTCATGTTCCTAGTGACATCAACCTCACTGAATTCCAAAACCTTGTCAGACACCTGTCTGCCTCTTGTGGGGCCTCCTTTAAACCAAGAGATGTACCCTTAGAGGAAACTGATCATAATCTCCCACTTTGTATTTCTATCATGGTTAAATATTTTGCCATTAAATGGGTTATGATAGATAATGGTTCGGCCCTAAATCTGTGCACTCTAAAATTCATAAAATAGTTGGGTTGCACTAAAGCTGATATAACAAATGATGTCATCACAATAAAGGCATATGAAAATTTGGAGCATAATTCTGAAGGCACCATATCATTGCCCATTTAAGTGGGCCCAGTTATCCAGGATACATTATGTCACGTTGTTGATCTTGACCTTCCCTTCAACATTCTCCTTGGATGCCCATGGATTCATTCTATGCAAGTCATCCTCTCCACCTACCATTAGTACATCAAATTCCCATAAAATGACACTGAGATCACCATCTGTGTAGATCCCAAGCCCTTCACATACTGAAATGCATTGGAAACATCCTTTCCACATTCCAATCACTATCCCAGGATTGATATTGGCACCTCTATTTCCAGCTCATCTCGAACCCATTCAGACCCAGAAACAATCCTCTCTTCCACCTTATCTATAGTCAAGATCAAAAACAAAGGTTGTGGTGAGTACACTTTATCTAATGCCTTCACAGTTGGAGCACTGCCAATTGATCCTCACACTCAAGGCTACCAACCTAATCCAAGAAAGACAGTATCAGAGACAACCAAGGCACTACAATTTGGTCCTACCACTTTTATATCAAAAGGTACTTTGACTAGCCAGGAAATGACACCAAACATTAACCAATGGCTATATAAAGATCCACCACCCAAGGACACAAGTCACCTCAATTACTTCAAAGATAAGTACCCTGCAACACACAAACTGGTGACAGAAAAATGGAACTACCAAGGAGGTGGCCTTGGTTATGAAGAGAAAAGAATGAAAGATCCTATTATACCTACCCAACAAGAAAAGAACGTGAGCCTTGGCATGGGCTCTGAGATCAATGGGGGGACCAATGAAAACATCTTTGCCTCTTGTCCATCCGTGGATGAAATTGCTGACATCAAAGATATCCCGGAAGAGAAAATTGTGAAAGCTTATGATGATGTTTTCGACGATGAAAACTTCCTGGGAAATTTTGTCCTACAACAACTTTCCATCCTCTTTGTTGACCTTCCCCTTCACCATCCTAAACTCATAGATTGGGACCAACCAAGTGTCATACACATTGATGAGTTCCAAAGTGAGGACGTGCTCCTAAGCTTCATGGGAGCAATTGAGAAAAGCAGTGACTAGGGGCACGACTCAGCATATGTCTACAAACTAGACCCAAAGGCATACTTTGGGGAAGAGGAGAACTTTAGCCACAAAAATGAAATAGAAAACAAAAATAAAAAAGATAAAAATCGATCCCGTAGTGAAAATTACCCCTCTAGGGCGCTATCTGATCATAAAATAGTAAAAACAAAGGGTGTATCCCCTAGTGAAAACCTCTCTGAGGTGCCACAGGATGAAGATTCTCCTCTTCCTCTGATCTGTGATTACAGGCCTAAACAATCATTGATCCTCATTGAAGAAGCAAAACCTGTCAACATGGATACCAAAAATAATCCCACCATCACATACATAGTAACATCTCTGACTGAAGCAGAAGAAAGTGAACTTGTCACTTTATTAAAGGAATCCATTGACAAGTTTGCATGGTCTTACTCCCATATGCCAGGATTAGACCCCAACTTGGTGGTTTACCATCTAGCAGTGGACCCAAACATCAAACCTATCAAGCAAAAGCTCAGAAAGATGCACTCTAAAGTGGCACTACTTGTCAAATTAGAGCTAGAAAAGTTACTCCAAGCCAAGATCATCCTCCCCATTGACTATTCTAATTGGATTTCTAACAAGGTACCTATCTCTAAGCCTAATAAATCAATTAGGATATGTATAGATTTCAAAGATCTCAATAAGGCATGTCCAAAGGATGATTTCCCCTTGCCAAACATAGACATGATTATGGATCTCACAACAAGACATGAGATGTTGTCACTCATGGATGGCTTCTTCAGATATAATTAGATCTGCATTGCAGAAGAAGATTAGCATAAGACAACATTCACAACCCCTTGGGGCAGCTTCTGCTATAACATGATGCCTTTTGGCTTAAAGAATGCTGGGGCAACCTATCAAAGAGCCATGACTATCATTTTTCATGACATGATTCACAAAATTCTTGAAGACTATGTAGATGATATCTTGGCAAAATTAGTAAAAAGGGAAGATCACCTAGATGTTCTGGAATGCATCTTTGACAAAATTGGACACTACTACTTAATTCTCAACCCTAAGAAATGTGTCTTTGGAGTCACATCAGGCAAACTCCTGGGGTTCATTGTATCCAGATGAGGCATAGAAATTGATCCAAAGAAAGTACAAGCTATCATAGAGATGCCTCCACCAAAAACAATCTGACAACTATGTAGCCTCCAAGGAAAGCTACAATCTATGCACCATTTCATCTCTCAACTATCAGACAAGTGCCAACCATTCACTCATCTCCTGCCAAAAGACAACACATTTAAATGGGGTTCTCAATGTTAGAAGAGTTTTGACAAAATCAAAGAATACTTGGCTAATCCACCCATCTTGGTACCACCTATACCTGGTCGGCCACTCATTCTATACATTTCTGCTACTACCATAGCACTGGGGGAACTCCTTGCTCAATTGTATGATGAAGGCAAAGAAAGAGCTATTTATTATATCAGTAGGACTTTAGTAGGTTATGAGCTCAATTACTCTCCTATGGAAAAAGCATGTCTAGTAGTGGTCTTCACCACTCAAAAACTTCTCCACTATATGCTTCATAATACAACCAAGCTCATTTCAAAGGTGGATCCTCTCAAGTACTTACTCTCTAGGACTACACTCATAGGTCAAATGGAAAAATGGGTTACGCTTCTAAGTGAGTTTGATATTCAATATGTCGACAGAAAAGTCATTAAAGAGCAAGTCATCACTGACCAGCTAGTAGAAGTGCCATTAGTAGATGCATATCCTTTGGTCATAGAATTTCTAGATGAGCATTTGTACATGATAGAAGAAAAACCAACTTGGAAACTCTACTTTGATGGGTCCTACACAGCTTATGGTGTAGGAGTAGGAACACTTTTTGTCACACCTCAAGGTAACTACATCCCTATGTCATTTAAATTGGGATTTCCTTGCACAAACAACATTGCAGAATATGAGACAATAATCGTAGGTCTCTGCATGGCCATAGAATGGAACATCACCGATATACATGTCTTTGGAAACTCCCAACTCATCATCAAACAAGTCCTAGATGAGTATCCAACCAAAGATGAAAAATTGATGCCATATAAGCTGATGGTTGATAAACTGAAAGAACACTTCCTCCACTTATAGATAACATAGGTACCACACTTACAAAACAAGGTTGTTGATGCAATAGCCACAATTGGCTCCCTCCTAGAGATTCCTCATGAATCTATACAATACAAATTCTTAGTTGAGCAACTTCATGCTCCAGCTTATGAGAACGATGAATCGAATCGCATATGTATCTTGGTTGGCCCTCAGTCCCCATGGTACCACTATATCCAAGCTTACCTACAAAATGGTATCATATCCCCTCATCTCACTACAACCCAATGCCAAAACTTTATTCGTAGAGGATCCCGTTACACCCTCATAGCCAATACCCTTTATCGTCGAGGCTATCACAACATGCTCTCTAGATGTTTAGATGAAAACAAAGCCGCCCATGATTTACAAGAGGTACATGCTAGAATCTGCAGTGCCCGCACAAGTGGCATGGTCCTAGCCAAGAAACTTCTACCCACAAGGTACTATTGGCATACAATGAAACATGATTCTTGTGTGTTAATCAAGAAGTGTCTACCTTGCCAACAACATGCTAATTTGATCCATGCTCCTACTCAGGACCTCAGACCTATTGCACCTCCTTGGCCCTTCTCTTGTTGGGTTTTTGACCTCAATGGTAAGATTACTCCCCTCTCTCCTGAAGGCCATGAGTACATAATCACAGCAATAGAGTACTTTACAAAGTGGGTTGAAGCAATTATTCTCACACTCACTACTGGCATCCAAATATCTAAATTCATCCTCTATCACATTGTTTTCCACTTTGGCATACCCTCCACCATTTTCACATATCACAGTACACCATTTGAAAATCAACACGTCAGTGATCTATGTTCTTGCCTCCACATTCATCACCATTTCTCCAGTCCATATTTCTCGCAAAGTAATGACCAAGCTGAGGCAACTAATAAAACCATACTCAAAATCCTCAAGAAAGTTTTCAATGATACTGGTCATGATTGGCATCTCCATATCAACCCTTCCCTATGGGCATATCGCACTTCCTATTGTACTCCTACTAGAACTACTCCATACTCCCTCATCTATGGTGCTAAAGTAGTCTTTCCAATTGAGGTCAAACTACCATCCCTCCGAGTATCACTCAGAGGCCTGATTGATGATGAAGATTACCGAGTGGTACGACTCACACAGCTTGATCTACTAGATGAAAAGTGCCAACAAGCTTATGATCACTTGATTGTTTACCAAAATAGACTTAAGCAGAACTATAACAAGAAGGTCCACCCATGCCAATTCTAGGTAGGGGAGCTTGTGCTAAAGGAAAATCGGAAAGTGGGTATTGATCAGGAAAAGAAAGGCAAGTTTGAAGTCACTTGGCAAGTCCCATATGTTGTCACTGCATGCTTCGGTTCTGGGGCATATCAACTCTCCACTCCTGAAGGAGAACCATTGAATGATCCTATCAACATCAATCATCTTAGGCACTTCTATTCCTGATAGTTGGTTGTTCATTCCAGTTATCTGAGAAAATCCATAAAAAGTATAAAAAGTCCTGAAGAAAGCACAAAACCAATATAAAATAGTCCTGCAAAAATCTCTAAAAAAGAAAAAAAGTGAAGCTGAAAAAATGGTTGTCCTAGTGAAAACTTGGTAAACAGGCACTTGGGAAATATCAAAAACATCAAAAAGATCCAAAGAAATCAAAAAACAAAAATAAAGAGAAAACTTTCATCCAATAGTGAAAACTTGGCAATTAGGTGCCTTGGACAAGTATGCGTGATGAAAACCTGGAAATAGGTGTCACACATAATGGACCATTCCATTATCTATCAAAATCTCATTTCCTTCCATCACTAGCACCACATCTCCACTAACCTCCACACTGCCCATATTCCCTAGGTGTTCGCATATCATACGCACTGGTCTGAAGTGATCCTCCTATCTCGTATCCTGAGCATTTGTACACATAATCTTGTATATTGTTGTCCATATGTTGTACTATCCAAAACCCTAAGCTTTTGTCCTATATATTTCTCATGTCCTGAGTTTCTCCTTGTGTGGGAAATGATATATTTGCACTATTAAAATCCTACGTGGATTCTACAGTTTGATCGTAGTGCACATTTGACCAATCAACTTGGTGAGTCACATCTTTCTATAAATGAGTCTCTTGAGGATGTATCATTCCTCTTGTCAACTTAAATATAGATCAGCATCATCTTTGGGTTCTCATAGGATGTATCTTTCATCTTGAACTAATCAATCATCATACTACACTATCACGCACATCGAGACAAACAACATGATCCAATCAAATCTCGGCAGCAACCTTTGTACATAATCATTGTAGCTAATCGCTTGTAATTAATTGCTCAGTTTGATCTTTGTATATTCTGTGACATATTCAATCTTCTCACCACCATGCTAACATCTTGAGTCATTGTCCTACTAAAATTCCCTACCTGCTCCTCCATAGTCCACCTGTCTGGTTTATCAGTTGATTGTGACACACCAAAACAATATGAGTCCTATTGCACCCATTGCATCCATCACATCCGTCACCTCTAGTAGAATTATTATATCTATCATTGTTCATTCATATTAAGCTTCATCATTCATCATTAGATTCATTACACTCATCATTAGATTCGGTAGATTCATCATTAGATTGCATTAGATCCATCATATCCATCATTGCATAAATCATCATTAAGTCCATCATTTAATTACATAGTTAGTATCATTTTAGAAATCCATCATTTAGATTCATCTTGCATCACTTAGTTTCATTTCATAACTTGCATAATTAATTCATTTAGACTCATTTTAATCTTGCATAGTTAATTCATTTAGTTTCATTCCATATCTTGCATAATTCGTTAAGATTCATTTTAATCTTGCATAGTTAATTAATTTAGCTTCATTTCATATCTTGCACAATTCATTTAAGACTCATTTTACTCTTGCATATTTAATTCATTTAGATTCATTTCATATAGTGCATAATCCATTTAGATTCATTTCCTCTATTGCATAAATAATTTAGATTCATTTTAGTCTTGCATTGTTAAAAACTCATTTAGAAGCCTTCATAAAATGTCACATATACATTTGCATACATCTTAAAAAAAATCACATCACATCCTGCATCCACACATGTCAATACATCATATATATAGCATCATCCACCCTGCATAAGTCATACATCATATACATATAATCATGAAACCATCCTGCATACACAATAGGTCATACATATACATCACATCCTGCAAGCACCAAATGTCAGTAATCATATAGGAATATGCATCAAAACAACATATAGATCACTACATGTACATCATACATCATAAGCATCATAAGAGTCCTCAATCATATATCAATGTCCATAAAATACAATGTCTGTCAATAAAATACATCATGTACACCTTGGTGCCAATATACATGTATATCTCAAAATGCAAAAATGTGTGTCACATGATCCTATGTTGAATCATGCTAGTGGCTATGAGGATCCACCTCCTTGCTCTGGTGGCGGTCGTGGTGGCATGCCCACCGATCCATGATATGCTGAGGTTTGCACTGTGCTCTGAGATCGAGACCTCTTTGAGTAATCTCGCCTTTGTCCCTCAGGAACTAGCTGATGATACAAGGCACGATAGTGGGATGCCTCCATGCCTACCCTATTCGCATCTCTATGAGATATGAATGCCTCAGCCACAACCTTCCTGACTCCACCTATGATGGCTGCCTGTCTAGAAATATCCCACTCAGCCCTATATGTCTTAGCCCACCATAGTGCTACATCCCTCTCTAAGGTCAATTCCAAAATATGCTTAGTAGCCTGCTCCATCTGCAGGGTCAGAGTATCCAACTGGCCTGTAAGAGTACCTATCTCAGTATGTAGCTCTCCAACATCGTGTGTCAAATCAACCATGGAAAACTCCCCTGTGTCAACCCTGCCCTATAGGGTATCTAGTGAATGCTTTGCTCTGTAAGCCCGTGCTATCTCTACAGTCAGTAACCCTTGTATCTAGGTTATCTCCACCTATAGACTAGTCTTAGATATGACCACCATGTCCAGTAATCCCCGCAGTCTCACACACTCTGTTTGAAGATTATCTCGCTCAGCGTTGACAGTGTCATGGGTCTCCTGTGCTACAAATCCAGTTGGTTGTCCCTATGGTACCTATGGTGGCACTAGTGGTTCCTATACCTATACCTATGGCTGCACCTATACCTATATTGGTGGGGGCTCCTATGGCCCCTGATCCTGCCCATCCCTTGGTGGTGGCCCCTAATCTGGCCCTGCCCCTGCATATGCCTCTGTATGAGGTCTCACCCATCTCTATGGTGTCCTCCTCTGACTTGCTATTGAGGTCTCTAGGAAATATCCTATCGCTATCCCATCATACACACCCATATCACCTATTGGCTGCTCATGAGAAGCCACCTGAGCAGAATCTGTAAGGTGCAATGGTGTGTGTACAACCCACCATGCTACGTACTTTGGAGTAATCCCTACACTTTTAACATCAGGATGTGCCACAAAGTAAAGACTCACTATGTCCCTCCAAGATGCCCTCACTATAAGAGCATCTATGTACCTCCCCCAGGTACCTACCTCCCTGGTGACATGAGGATGTAAGGAATCCTCTGCCACCACCCCCTGTTGTAGACCAAACTATCACATTACCCTTGAGGGTCTGTACCTCTCTATCTGGTGGATAGTCCTCCCTAGTAGAAAGAAATCTGTCTGAATGTATGATAGGTATAGGAAATCCTCAAAACCATCTTCCACTCCTCTCGCCCAGTCCATCATCCCCCATGGCTGACAAAGTCAGTATGTGGTCCAGCAGAAAACCTATACCTCATCTAGGAGTCGCTGCCAATATCCAGTCTGGCCAATGGAGGTGTATCTCAAAGGAAGCCTATATCTGCAAGAATAGAGCTCTCTAGGCTATCATGCCTCTCAAACTCTCATAGGCTAGAACATTGCAATGTGCTCCCTGGCCCACACAAGCATCAATGTCACACCTGTACCCATGTTGCATGTCCCGCGGTACATAGCCATGTGAAGGTCATGGTATAGCTATCCTAACACAACATAACCCCAGCAATAAGTGATCCCCTCCTCTAACATCTCTACTAGTACTCGTGCCCATCCCATGCCGAAGCCATGTCCTGCCAAGTCTGCTAACATGCACCCACCAATCAATCCTGCCAGATATAGGGCTATC
Source organism: Thuja plicata (assembly GCA_018584345.1). Taxonomy (NCBI): domain Eukaryota; kingdom Viridiplantae; phylum Streptophyta; class Pinopsida; order Cupressales; family Cupressaceae; genus Thuja; species Thuja plicata. The sequence goes on from MU224450.1 coordinate 381,232, forward strand.
TGCCATAACCTTCTGTTGACCACTGGCTACCAAGGCATCCAGATCCTATATATAGGGATCTGTCTCATTGGTATCCTGAAAGAAATCTCCATAAAATGGTCACTATCCTCCAACTGGTACTAAGGAATCACCCCTCGGATGGGTATTTAAAGGATCCACCAGACGTCCTCCAGGGTGATAGTTGCCTCTCTAGTTTGCAGGTAAAATGTGGTGGTATCACTATGCCACATCTCGATCAATGTAGTCATCATCCCATTATGTGCCCATATCCTAGGCCAATGGGGCACATAGACTAACCCAACTATAGCTAACAATCCCTAGTCATCCTCTGTGAGCTGTAGCTCCAACTCCATGGTCGGTGACCAATGCTCTCACGATCCCAATGGTGGGAACTGCTACAACAAAAATTTCAGCAATCCACCATGTCACCCTCCTGTTCTTTTGGTCCTAACCTAATCCCTCCCACAATGGGGCATCTTGTCCCTCGATCCTTTGCTGACCCATCCCCGGCCCCCGTCAGGTCCCTCCATTTCCCTTCCCTTCGACATCTGCCCTTTTAGGTGCAGACATTGATTCAATCAGAAACACAGGTTCATACACCGGTGCCTCTGATGTCTTTCCTTGCAAACAATCATCATCATAGATAGGAGTCCAGGTCTGGCATCTTCAAAAATGCCAGTCCGACACCAACATCTGCAGAGCTACCTGTTCAGGGATTGGCGTCTGCAAAGACGTCAATCTAGGGATCAGCGTCAATGCAGATGCCAGTTCATGAACTGGCATCTCCGGTCCAAAATCATAAATACCCCTATTTATTTCCCACTAACCCACCCAAAGTATTAAATAACTTTGACAATAATAAATGTGTGGTCTCAGATAGATCACTCACCGGTACCGGTTGTTAGAAACATTGAGAGGGGGGGTGAATCAATGTTTATCTATTAATTATATTTTAGCCAATTAAACATATATCAAATGTGCATCCAAAGGAACATAACACATGATATGATTACAGAGAACCTTGATCAGAGGAAAACTTTGGTGGGGATTAGTACCCACAAATATTGTACTAGGTATAATGAACCTGTTAAAGTTCCTTTGCTCTGTTAGAAGCAGTCTTTACAATTTGAGTATAATGACTCGGTTAAAGGTCTGACCCTATTAGGAGTCTTTTACAAAACTCTGTTAAAGGTATATGGCTCACTTCCTAGGCTCACTGCCCAATAAGATGAAGGCTACAACCCTCTGAATTTTGATATGCACTATATCAAAAATGAACTGCCATAACGACACTATTGTCTAATCAGTTCCTTGTATGCATGAATGCTCTTACTCCTTGAAAGAGATATATCATGTACTGACTTCATAGTACTGTCCCTTTATAACTTCCTCTTACATAATAATCGACACTTGTAATATATCTTTACATTACATACTTATATCTTCAAATCCAAATAGGCGTGACCCAAAACAAAACACTAGTCGGCCTTTAAACCAAAATATACAATGCTTCTGAACAAGTCAGCCTAAGCATGTTTACTACAACATTAATTACATTAATACAAACTTATAACTAAAGGCTCTTAGCCATTACATTACAAAATCATTCACGCTGATCAAAACTATAGTCAGCTTCCATGCTCTATTTCCTAGACTACAGGTCTACTAATCTACTTGTAACTTTTCAGTACTGATGTTTCGTACTCTGCATGTCTAGATCTAGCATGTATATACACCATAGAGTATATATCTAAGAATGCATACTATGGAATGATCTCTAACATGTACGTTGATGTACTGATCTCTGTATGTGTCTGTCTGCCCTATTTTCACACTTAGTCATTTTTTCTTTCATGACAAAACTCAAGTATGACTTTGTTGCCATGATTGACAACAAAAAATAAGTCATGCTTCCTCAGGAAGTCAACTTGCCAACAATCTCACCCTTTTTCATTTATGGCAACAAAGGAATGTGGCTAAGTTACTCAAAATGACTTTATGACTGTCTATCATAATACTTAATGATATATACATATATACTTCTCCACATATACACATTCTACACTACTCCCCCTTTGACATTAATGACAAAGGTGTGCAAAAATTGTAAGTCTTCAACATACTTACTCCATGTAGACTTATGGGTACACAACTTGAAGAGATTGAATCTCTTTCTGCCAAAAGACTTTCATTGCATCAACTTTCATTAAGAACTGCTAGAGATGGCACAAGTGCATTCCTCAACTGTGTTTGTCTTATTCTAATCTTTCTAATTTCCATTTTTGCCTTCTCAATTTTGTCCAACTGAACTTGATAGACATTATTGCATATGTTCATATCTTGCATGGATTTTTCAATTGATTTCCTTATGTTATCCACCATTTCTTCTACTTATGCTATCATTTTAGTGTGCTCAGAGGTGAGCTTCACTCTATCCATGCAATTTGCAATAACCTTCTTGACTTTTAATGCCAACTCTTTAAGTATAGATTGACCAATCTTTAAGGAGTTCAGATCTAAGGTAAATTTCTTTACCAATTCATTTAGTCTCTCCTTCTTGTATTCATCTTATACAATCCTAGTAGCTGATTCTACTAAGCTAGTGAAATGTGTTTTGAAGTTTGTCAGTACACTATCCACATGTTCAACTGTTTGAACTTTAGCAACTTTCTTATTAGCAAGAACTAATTCATTCAGAATGTTTATTGATTCCCCAAAGTGAGGGTTCCTCATCACATGTTTCTCTTTTTCCTTTTCCATGGCAAGCACACTGATTTTGATTAGGTCTTCTTCTCCCCATGCATCTAAACTTGCTGAATCAGGAGTTAACCTTGACAAAAATGAGGTAGATGGTTGAGTGGATGGTGAGAATATAGTGTTCTAACTAGTATCCACGCATTCAACCTTCACTAGTTTCTCTTTTATCGACGTCTTGTCACCTTGCATATCATCTTGAGTATCTTCATTTATGTCAACTTGGTCATTGATGGGAACTTCATCTTGTTGTGCGGCGGTATCATCAGTGCACATTTCTTCAGTGCTTAAAAATGCCTTATCAACCTTGTCCATATCTTTTTCAGATGCAGTCATGGATATCTTGACATTGTCAACTCCTATGGCATCTTTTGAGTCTTTATCTGTATCAAAAGTTATTGTCACTATGGGCACTGAGACCTATGGACCTATTATAGGTGAAATCTGAATTACTGGAGTTGTAGCTTGTTCTGGAGGAGCTGGAGTAACTTTTGTTGTAGGCACTATTGGTGGATACATGTGTCTATCCATAAAGACTTGTGCAAATGCTTTTTCAGTCTCCTTTACAACCTGCTCATACTCTTTGTTCATAATCTGTAGAGTTCTTGTCTTACTATGGAGATGAGGCTTTACTAGATCTAACAGAATAGCCTTCTCATCATGTGAATAGACAGGGAGAAGAGTATCCAAAGTTTCTTCTCTAATCTTCATGTCCTCTTCTATAGCATGTCTTTTCATTATCTCCAATATGTTCCATAATTGATCTGGTATGACTGTCTTAAGTTCAAGAATTGATTTCTTAAAATTGATCATATGAGATATGACCATATAATGTATATCAATCTTATCAACTTCTTGATACTTGTCATAGACTTTGGAAAGTGTATCCAATCTTCCTTCATTTACAATCCTATTCTTCAAGATATTTAGACTAGGTCTAAAATCTACCTCAGGAGGAGCTTGAATATTCTTAGCTTTTCTTCAAGTGTTCCTTGAGGATGGGTGATTTGTAGCCACTTGTTTCCTTCCTCTAGTCTTCTTACTAGGTACAGAAGGTGGAGATGTATCTAGATCAATGGTTGTAGTAGGCACAGAGGTTCTCTCTACTTTCTTCTACTTCTGAATCTGTTTATCTTTCTCAAGTTCTTTTGCTATCTTAGCATCTCTGGCTTTGTCAAGATCTTCTTGAGTGACTCCATGCATTTTCATAATGTTGGATGTAGTTCTGGATGCTTTCCTTTTGTTAACATCAAGTTGTAGTTCAATATCCACTTTGTCAGTCTTTTCTCTGTAAGTGCCCCATCTAGGTTCATTAGGGTCTTTGGGTGCTAACAATAAGACTTGCGCATATCCTTCCAACACATGGTCTTCTACTTCATACCCTAGTGGATGAATCCACTTAGTTCTAGGCTCAACAACCTCCATGCATGTGCAATCTGTCTCTACCATAAAGCATATTGTATCCCTGTATTTGTCAACTATCTTCTTAGATAGTCTGAACCTATTCTGCATTTTGACACTGAATATTTTTATATCCATATTCATTTCATCCCTTGCACTGCTATCTAAAGTGGCCTTAAGAGATATCTGAGACATTGTAGGTTTTCCTTTGTCTAGATAAAGGTCTGCAACTTTTTCAACTATATGGTAATACAAATAGATGATCAGAGATCCAAACTTGAATGTTTTTCTCTTGTCATGCTTGATGATTCTGATATTGTCAATCAATTGACCATGCAAGATCTCACATAGGTTGTATTGGGTGTTATCCTTCATTATTCTGATAGCTACAAGGACTGCTGCTGCAGAGACACTATTCAACCTGCTTTCTTGTTGAAACTTATATCCAAGTATCATTGTCAGGAGTTTAATGTCTTCTTCCTTGATAGGGTTAATTTTCATTCCGCGCCTATCACTTTTGGACAAACAAACTTTCTCAATTTGTTTCTTGACATCCTTACCAGTGGGAAACACTGGTCCAGTCATTGGAAGTTTGGTTAACTAATGGATTAGTTTTGCGGTGATACGAACAAGGACATCACCAATCCAAAAGAGATCATCATGAATTCTTCTTAATAGAATCTTTACCCATTTTCATTCTTCAAACTCATGCGCATTCAAATATTCAAGAATAGGGTTATCTTGTAAGTGTGCGAACTTATCCTTGAATGTGAAATCCAAATTTAACATAGATGCCATGTGAGTAGCTATATTATCATCTCCTAATGATTGCTTCTTATAGTAAATGTATGCACAGATATCTTCCCTATGAACAATGCCAAGTGGGGTTTTGGAGAAAATCCCCTTCCACATCATCTAGTATGGATTTGAATGGATGATTTTTAAATATAAACCTCTTCCTCTCTGCTACATCAAACACAACTGGGGTCACCATACTTACTTGGTGTTTTCTTATGTAGGGTTTCCATGAAATTCTAAAACAGTGTGATGGCTAGGGCTCCATTTCAAACTGATTATCCATTTGCTTCAACTGTCAAATTGTTATGCCTTCATGCTTTAATGTCTTAGTGGCCCAATGCTCTTCAATTTCTATGGTCTCAAATGTAAATGTGAGAATGATTGACCGCAAACTTGTTTTTATATAATCTGCCACATTTAATGCTTGCAACCATACATAGAGATTTTGAAACTTTGATCTTGATGCAATTCAGTCAATGCATGAATGCATATAGCTATAACATGTTCTTTTAATCATGAATCCAAAGGCGCATACTCTAAAGTGAGTACACCAACTACGTAGGGGTCCTGAGATAGAATAGCTCCCCCTTAGACCAAGAAGGTCTATTCAAGAAGAAGTAGAGGGTGCGTCCACTATGGATGCATCAACTAATGTGTCAACATTATTGTCCTTCTTAACTTCAACCCATATTTTTCTTGAATCTTCATTTTCTTTGACAAACTTGACTTCTCCTTTCTCTTCAAATAGTGACTTTTTAGGATCCTCTTGTTTCTGAGTTTTGGATCTGTAAAACCTTGTGATATGTCCAGCCTTTCCACACGTGTGACAAATGATAGGAGGTCTGATGTTATTTATCATCATGCTTCACTACTTTGCTGTGTGTCCATTGTAGTTGCATATCTTACATGTAATGTTCTGCAAATTTCTTGAGAATTGATTTCTTTGATTGCTTTGATTTATATTCCTGTGATTTTGCTGAGGTTGATTTCTTTGACTTGTTTTGCAATGTATATCCCTATGACCAAACTTATTGCATGAATAACAGTAACCATTGAAAGGTCTTACCTCTTTACAATCTCTTGCCAAATGCCCATGTTTATTGCATGCATAATAAGTTCTATTAACTTGCTTTATTTCCCGTTTTGGTAGATATGCTTTAATCTCTTCAACATTTTCAACTTTCCTTGCTTCTGAAGGTGCTTCATGAGTTTTTTCTCTTTCCGTTAATGAATTGACTTCAGTTTGTGTTATATTGAACCCAAGACCAGTAGTGTCACCTTTTTTCCTTTGTGCATTGAGCTGAGATTGAAGTGAATCAGAACTTGTGTGAAGTTTATCAATCTTAGCTTTTGCTTCTGTTAATTCAGATTCCAACTTCTTCTTTATGTTTTCCAATTCTAAAACTTTCATGTTTGCCTGCAAAAGTTCATCTTCCTATTTTTTTCTTTCTTTGATCTTGTCTTCAATGGTGTTCTGGCTATCTATAAGTTGATCCTCTAGATCTTCAAGTTTATCCTTTAGAGATTTATTCTCTTCATTAAGCTTTTTGACCATTTTTCCTAGATCACTTGTAGAACAATATTTCAGTTCTTTTCTTAGTCTTTTAATAAGTATTTGAGAGCCATCATTTTTCAATCTTAGTTCTTCATTTTCCTTCTCAGATCTGTCAAGATCTTTAAGAGCTGCTTCAAGATTCTGTTGACGGGGTTTTGTTGACCGGGTCCGCCAACAGTCATAAGTTGTCACCGGGTTCCGGAGTCCGGAGAAATCGGCCAACTCTGCCTGTAAAGGTTGTCCGGGGGAAATAAATCCTTTGGGCCTTCAATCACCTGGGTGTCGGGTCACGACGGTGTGAGGCTCGGTTGGGAGAGGTGACAACTTATGACTGTTGGCAGACCCAGTCAACAAAACCCCGTCAACAAAAACTGGCGCTAGAAGGAGGGCATGAACTCGTCCCCCTCCCAAGATTCTGATTTTACACCTCCTAAGGGTTCCCTGAGTTGTAGTTCTAGGAGACAAGCCTTTAGTGGGATTGGGTCCTTTTCCCCAGCTAAATTTGAAAGAATCCTTAGGTCTGCCCCGAATCCCAAAAGGTTTATTGAGCTCGAGCCTCCTGCTCAAAAGAAACAGACGTCGAAAGTCATACCAGCCACTGTTGTCTGGGGATCTACCATATCTTCGAATACTCAAACTTCCCAGACAATCCTGGGAACCAGTATTCAAACTACCCAACATATAGTTCCCCTAATGGCTGCATACTTTGGAAACACTGGGTCCCCAATGGGCACTTTTTCGGGCGCAATCAATGACTTACCTTCTCACCCAGAGAAGATTTGCCCACGATATGAGCACTTAGGCTCACGGACCGCAGAAGAACACTTATAGGCATACAAAGATGCCATGAATCGACACCGAATCTAGCATGAAGATGTTGTGACCCGCATGTTTCCCTTGTCCTTGGGACAAAGCGAGTTGAACTGGTACTTGAACCTTCCCACCAACTCCATCAACACTTGGAAAGATATGGAAGACGCCTTCTTGGCCACCTTTCGTGTGCATGTGGACCCAGCCTGGTCCCACAGCCAGTTTATCTCCATCAGAAAGGAACCTAATGAACCTCTTGCAGCATTCAACCATAGGTTCCAGCGTGCCTTGAAAAGGTGCACAGGCCCTTTCGTTCCATCGCCAGATGTTACCATACAGACATACCTTAATGCGATGGACCCTTTCGTTGCCACTCTCCTCTGGAGAACGACCACCCCGGGCGACCGGGATACTTTGGCAAAAGTCTACAACCTGGCCTTAGAGTTATCCCGCAGTCTCAATAAATCCCCGGGCGGGATTGGACAGAACACACCTTTCAACATGATCCCCGGCGAAACTGCTTATGCCGGGGGTTACAATCCCAATCTGGCGATAGGTGCCCCCTCGATGGCGGTGAATCCCCCGCCACCTTTGATAGACCAACAGGCACGATATGTCTACCCCTCCCAGACCCAGATAACACCAGGTCTGAAAGTCTTCCCTTGGAATCAGCCATAGCAGACGCAACAGACTCAGACATAACCGTCCAGAGTGCCCTTCTTCCATTTGTACGCGGCTGGAGGATTTCCGCCCTTGACTCTGGTTATTCCTGCTGATTTCTCGGGAAGCCAACAGCAGCCACAGCCATCCCATTGTGATGCTAACACTCAGTTGACCGCCGAGGTTGAGTCCCTCCAGCGAATGGTGTCCACCCTAACCATGGACATGGGTCAGCTGAAGGCTGGATCTTACACACCCCAAAACTCAAATTCCCAGAAGGGGAATATCTTCTCCAGCCAGTGAAACAACAATGCCGGAGGAAGAAACTTCAACAACGGGCCTAGGCCCAACCAACAACAATAGAATAATAACGCTAACATCGGAGGCCCGCCCCCAAACCAAAACACCAACCAAAATGGTGCTGGACCATCCCATTTTACACCAGTCGTAGACTTCCAGCCCATGACTAATTGGTGTTGGCTACACGATACAGGTTCGCACAATGAGGTAAATTGTCCCACTTTGGAGAAAGTCATAATGATCTCCCAGCTGGATAGGCAGCAATCACACGATACCGCTCCCCCAGAGCCCCCTATCCAAGAGAAAACCCACAGTGCCTTCACCTGTGATACCATCTTCTTCGGTACTTCCAGAGAAGATGAAGAAGAATCTGAACTACAGGGGTTCTTTGATGAATCCATTCCACCCTTTGAGGCCAACGCCTTTACCAACCCACAGGCTCCATACAACACTCAGAGCCAGGTGGGTAAGGGACCATCTTACACACCTATACCTCCTACCAAAGATACTCCTCCTCCCCAGAGTAATGCAACTGATCGACCTTCCCCTCCAAGAGGTCCTAGCTCTAACCAAGCAAAAGATCTCACGGAAGAAAATCACCAGTTGCCAGGAGGAAGGTTCGATATCACGAAGGCGTTAGAGCAAACCACCACCTCCATGACCTTGATGGAGGTTTTGTTAAATTGTCCAGAGTAGAAGAAGTCCCTTCTGAAGCTCTTAGAAAACCCAGAAGCAGTTAGCCGCCCTCCCAAGACGGTCTCATTTGAAGATGCTAATGCGGCTGTCTTCCGGGGAAATAATGAGGATCCTCCCTTCCTGCTAGGCCTGAACATTTACGGCAAAAATATACACAACTGCCTAGTAGATTCTGGGGCTTCGGGTAATATCATGCCCTTATCCATTTTTCAGAAGCTCGAACTCCACCCCACCCCGTCTAATGACGCAGTGATCCAACTGGATAAGACTGCTGTAAAAATGGTGGGGGAATTGAAGAACGCCCGGATACACCTTATCTAGGACCCCAGGATAGCCAGCATTATTGACATCCAAGTGGTGGACATCCCTGAGACTTACGGGGTGTTACTCAGTCAGAATTGGTCTAAGTCCTTAAATGGATACTTTTTGACCGACTTCACCCACTTGTGGCTTCCGTGGGAAGGAGAATCCAATCAGATCCGGGTCAAAAGTGAACCTTGGATGAAATAGGCCCTTACCGAAGTAGGGAGGGTCAATGAAGTCCTTTTCTCCAAATCTTCTCTGGGGGTGTACCGACCTCTTGAAATCTTAACATTCAATTTCATCCCCGGAGAGGATCCCGTAGTGTTGCAAAGAGCACAGGACTTGGAGGAAAAGGTGAGAGTTGAAGTTAACTCTCACGGCCCCACAGCAACCCTTGTCACACTCCTATCCAGCACTTGGTGCCGATTGCATTACCAAAAACATTCAGAGCATGAGTGTGAGCCTTTCCTATCAATCACTACCTGACAACTTGATATCCTCCGGAGTGAACATGCAACCGATTCCCTGGGACCCAGTACTTCTACGAGACGCACTCCTTTAGTACCATCCACCCGAGAATCACAAACTAAAACACCTCCGGGGATAAATTCCACTTTCACGCCGGTAGTCTGGGAGAAACCCCCCAAGTCTCCCAGCATCAATCCAAAGAAAACTCCCCCTCCCCAGCCCCAGATTACAAACAATGACTTATGGACCCTTAAATTCGATGGGTCCTGATCCAAATAGTGCTGTGGGGCTGGAGTAGAACTAATCAACCCGTGAGGTAAATCCTTCCTCGCGTCCTATAGGCTGCAGTTTAACTGCATGAACAATTTCACAGAGTACGATGCCTTGGTCCTTGGACTCCTATTCGCACTAAGGAAAGGTATCACCTGCCTCTGGGCTCTGGGTGATTCAGAGTTGGTTGTTAAACAAGTCCGGAGTCAATACACATGTCATGACAAAAGGCTGGCGCATACCGCAACCGGGCTTGGAGCCTCATTGAATATTTCGATGCCTTTGGCATTGACCTTATTCCCTGGCGATAGAATTATGTCCCAGATGCCCTAGCTATTTCTTCCAGCACACTTGAGCCGATGGCCGGCTCACGACTCCGGAGATTTTTAGTTGAGATGGTCCCCACCCCCTCCATTCCAGACAATGTTACTCACTTTTAGGTTTTCAAGGACGATCAACATATCTTGGTCTTCATGGCCAATGTTGGTGTTTTCAAGGATCAGATAGTGGAGGAACAAGACCA
>MU224450.1:401990-418103 GCA_018584345.1 Thuja plicata
AAATTATGCTAAGAATGCAAGAAGCTAAGATGAAAATGCAGCATAATAACATTAAGCAAAAATTAGGATCCTTTGTGAAGGAAAAGAGTTTCTCTTTTATAGAAATCTCTCTCGAATCGACGGTCGAGATCTAACAAAAAGAGTGGCTCAGATTCGATTGAAGAAGCACAATCCATGTGCAAGTGATTCGATTGGTCAAGAGAGTCAGTTGACTGAACTGACTAATCAGTTATTTTAGAAACTTCCAAAATCAGTTCACAGTTAACTGAAATGTTTCTAAAATGATAAATAGTAGAGAATCAGTTAATTGAGTGGAACTGGATTGTTTCCATTTTGATAAATCAGTTAACTAGATTTGATGATGTCATATGCATTTTTAATAAATTAATTCATTTTGAATGCACATTTATGATTTTATAATTAATTTAATTCCTTTTTGATTTAATTGACAATTTTGCAATTTTTATTTAATTAATATGTCATAATATCAATTAAATAATTAACATAATGTTTATTTGCCAATGTATTATGATTTTAGGAATTAATTAATTAATCAAGTACGATGATTGATTAGGACCTAGGGTTTAGGTCAAATCAGTTTGAATTCAATAATTGCCTATTTGATTTAGGACTTAAGTTTAATCAAGATTAGGGTTTCTTGATTAATTGCTGAGATTGGGGGTCTAGGGTTTAGGTGACCATTTTTATGTGATTACAGGCGGAACAAGTTGAAGTGGCCAGACACAGAAGGGCCAGCCTAAGGAAGATTGATGAAGAGGGTATTTTCCGCATCCTTCAGGCCTTCAATGATAATAAACAGCCTTGAGCGTTCCCTGGGAACCGGGGAAATTTGAGCATTCAACATTTTTTATTCTTTCGGGGACGTAAATTCCCGGATCCCGGAGTTCTGGATCCACAATTTTGTATTCTTTAAAGTGATCTGCGTCCTGGTCCCCGAGGCCGACCGGTCACTTTTAGAGGCGGTTAATAAAGACTGTCAGAGGGTAGTTGGACACATCAAGAGACATTGTCTTGGCAGTTGGTTCCTGACAAGGTGATCTTCCTGAGGTGTCATTTAAAGGTACACCTGGCATGTTGGAGATAGGGCACCGCATTTCCCATTTATGAGGCATGTAGCCTCGGTCCCCGGGGGACCTACTTTCTTCTTTCTTCTCTCTGGCTCTCTTCTCGAGGCCGATTCTTTCGATGTATATTCTTATCTTCTTCCTCAGACCTGGCAGACCTATTCTGTCTCCAGGTCTTTTGTAGGGTGGCACAGGTAGTACCGGCCCCCAGATATTGTATTTTATTAAAGAGCAGTAAAATAGGGTTAGGGTTAGAAAGAGTTGTACAAATAGGCAAATCGGCCCATTTCCAAGGGTTGGCAAAATTGATGATTTTATTGTCCATAAGAAATAGCAAAAGTAATTTTCTGGTTTCAGTTGCAGAGCTCAATGCTCCATTGTTATGTTCTTGATAGTTAAATGCTCCCTTGGGGCCACCATTGTATCACGCACCAGTGCTCGCTGGACTACATTAATAAAGAAGGAAGGATTCTTGGCAATGAAGTTGTTAACGTCTCTGCTTCTGAGTTAATGGTATTTCATGTTTTGGTGTTCTGTATGTCCTTCACTCTGATATGTTAAAGTAGATTAATGACCTCTTTATTTCTGCTACTGATAAAATGCTAACTGATGGTTGTGTATTTCTTCGGTATTTAGTGTAGTCTTTCAGAGTGTTGTTGATGTTCTGGACTTTTCAGCATGACTATAGTTAGATAAATGTTCCTAACCCTGCAGGATCTTTTTCGCTTTATTTGCTAAGTGTGGAATACTCCGGGAAACCCTTACCATTCTGAATCTCTGGGAGAATGAGTTGAAGTAACCAGCTATCCCCCTTGAAAATAGTCACCTCTCCCAACCAAGCCCCGCACCGTCGTGACCCGACACCCAGGTGCTTGAAGGCCTGGAGGATTTATTTCCCCCGGACAACCTTTACAGGCGGAGTTGGCCGATTTCTCCGGAACCTGGTGACAACTTATGACTGTTGGCGGACCCGGTCAACAAAACCCCGTCAACAGATTCTTTTTCAAATATTTTGCTTTAGTTGAGTCCATGATCTCCTCAAGTGGTTAAACTTATTTACTGAGGACCGGAGCTCTGATACCAATTGTTAGAAACACTAAGAGGGGGGGGGTGAATCAGTTTTTATCTATTAATTATATTTTAGCTAATTAAACATATGTCAAATGTGCATCCAAAGAAACATAACACAAGAACACATAACACATGATATGATTATGGAGAACCTTGATCAGAGGAAAACTCCGGTGGGGATTAGTACCCACAAATATTGTACTAGCTATAATGAACCTGTTAAAGTTCCTTTGCCCTGTTAGAAGCAGTCTTTACAATTTGAGTACAATGACCTGGTTAAAGGTTTGACCCTGTTAGGATTCTTTTACAAAACCTTGTTAAAGGTATATGGCTCACTACCTAGGCTCACTTCCCAATAATATGAAGGCTACAACCCTCTGAATGTTGATATGCACTATATCAAAAATGAACTACTGTAATGACACTGCTTTCTGATTAGTTCCTTGTATGCACGAATGTTCTTACTCCTTTAAAGAGCTATATCATGTATTGAGTGCATAGTACTATCCCTCTGTAACTTCCTCTTACATAATAATCAACACTTGTAACATATCTTTACATTACATACTTATATCTTCAAATCCAAATAGGCGCGACCCAAAACAAAACACTAGTCGGCCTTTAAACCAAAATATACAACGCTTTCGAACAAGTTAGCCTAAGCGTGTTTAATACAACATTAATTATATTAATACAAACTTATAACTAAAGTCACTTAGCCATTACATTACAAAATCATTCATGCTGATCAAAACTATAGTCGGCTTCCATGCTTTGTTTCCTAGACTGTAGGTCTACTAATCTGCCTGTAACTTTTCCGTACTAATGTTCCATACTCTGCGTGTCTGGATCTAGCATGTATATACACCATAGAGTATATATCTAAGCACACATACTCTGGTGTGATCTCTAACATGTGCACTGATGTATTGATCTTTGTTTGTGTCTGTCTGCCCTGTTTTCACACTTAGTCATTTTTTCTTTCATGACAGAACTTAAGTATGACTTTGTTGCCATGATTGACAACACAAAATAAGTCATGCTTCCTCAGGAAGTCAACATTTCAACACTGATCACTCTATGGGCCTCCCATGTGTGCGCACACACTCCCCCAACTACCCCTTCATCCTCTTGTCAGCCATTTTTCACTCCAAAGCTTAGTTTTTACTATTCACTATTCACAAATGACCTTCTTTAAGCCCACCAGCACTTCTTAATAGCACCATTTTCCCTGAAATTTTTTCCCGCCCATTTTCCTCCCCCCCTATGTATATTTTTGTATCAATCATCCTATTGTACAACTTGAATACGCATAAAATCCCAAAAACATTTAAAAATTTCAAAAATTCCAAAAACATCAAATATTCTCAAAAATCATGCAATAAACACTTTGTTCTTTCCACATCATTCTAGATCTTAGTTTTTAGCAATGTTTTGACTCATGCGACTATGACCATGTTTTTTATCAAATCAATTTTGCGACTGACTACCCTTGCTCCCCATCCTGTTCATAGCTTTTGCTAATGAATCTCTTTTACCAAATCAAATCCAATCTCTGCCTGTTAGGGTGTATCCTTCCGGTGTCAACTTATCAAATCTTTCATCACATCAATCCTTTTCATGGCAAGAACTTTGGACCAAATGAATACTTGGTCATGAGGCCTTCTTTACTAATTTTATCTTTTTTGTGTCAGTCTAAACCTACTCACCACTACCTCAATCTACTATATTTTGGTGCGTTGTGACTAGTGGCTACTAATACATGCATCTTTTGCAATGTGATTTGTTTGAGCATCTATTCCACACCAAGGAATCTTGTCATCTATGTTTTCTAACACTTGATGCATACCTCCTATTGCAATATCAAAATCGGATGTTCTCTCCATATTTTTTTTACACACAAATGGATCCCCAATGCTCATTAGCTGCATTTAATTTTATTTGCATTTCATTCTTAGGTGCATTCTTAATTGCATTTCAGAAGACTTCTATTTATTCCCTCCTCTCCCTTCCTCTTGCCCATTGTGTCCTTTTTTGAGAAAATTCCACAACGTCATCTCCGTTGTGTTCTTTTTTCGAGGGGGCACAACCCTATACCGTCATTTCTTTAGTATGACTTCTAGAAACCCTCTTCCTCTAGGGCAACTTATTTTCTTATCTTTGACATAACGTCACTTGCGATGCCACGTCAAAAAGGGGAAAAATTTAGACATCCAAAAATATTAATATTATTATTAATATTATTTTCCCTCTTATTCCTCTAACTATTTAATTTAATCAATTAAATAGTTTCATTTGCTGGTATTTATTAATAGTTTAAATACTATTCTAATGTATTTCATTTAAATACATTTCTCTCATAAAATCTCCTTTTTTAATAAATTTACATTTATTAAATCCCCCATATTCCTAATTCTTCTAAACCATGATTTGTTCAAATTCAATTTAGATTATAATCTAAACCCTAGCTAGAAACCTATTAATCCTTCCCTAAAGTCTACCCTTTTCCTACCCTACTCTCATCACCTCATTTCCCAAGTATACTTACCTACCTAATTGTCCTTTAACCATGCTTAATGGGTGATTCCTAACCTTTTTAAGGCTAATGGAATGCTCACACACATGGGGAAATTCTTTCTAAAATGGGCACCCATTCCTCTTTAATTTCTTCTTACAACTTTGTCTCCCACTTGGAAATATTGAGCTACTCAATATTAAATGCCAATTTTGACTCAAAATTGGCCATCTTTTCAAGTCTATGTGTCCCTTATGTGGCTCTTAAGTGAATGACACATAGGTGCCACTTCATCCAAGCCTCTTTCCCTCTCTAAAAACTCTATAAATAGAGGCCTTCTCCTCTTCATTTTCCATCTCTCAATTTGCATTGTTATCATGCTATTTTGCATTTAGAAGTTCATAGCTCTAGATTTCATGTTTTCATATGCTCTTAGTTTATGCTTAAATCACTTAGATATTACATGCTAGGTCCTTTTTGGTTAAAAATGAATCATATTTTTCATCTCATATCATAACATAGCATAGTTCTTGAATCATAGCTTTCAATCTTGTTCATGCATACCATCTTCATAGCTAGTTTAGATTAACATTTGAAGAATTTGAGACTAGTTCCTCATACTAGCTCTTGAATTGCTTCATTTGTTTTAATATTGCATTTGCATTGGGGATCATTGCATTTTGTGTGTTTAAGAGAGCACACCTACATATCTTTATCAAGAGAAAATCAAATAAGTAGAATTACGGTGCAATTTACTTATTTTAAGCTCAATCTGATGTTATGTTGATTTCTTTGTTGCTTGCTTTCTCTTTTATATGCTTTTAAATTGAAATTATGTGCTAACCCACTAATGTTTTTATGTTTGAGCTTGCTCCTAATAGATTGAAGAATTTATCGTACACAAAAACAATATAGTTACTCTTGATATTTTGATTTGTAGACTGATTTCATTTGGGATAAATAAATTTGATAATAGTGTCTTACCAAACTTAGAGTTTGCATTTAAGTCTTCTATGAGAATAAGTAAATCTAGTCAGAGACACACATCTAGAAGACATAGTGAAAGTGAAAGTGAAGAAGAAGATCTAGATGAAATAGAAGCACTCATGGAAAGGATAATGCAAAGAGGCAAAGGTAAATACAAAGGCAAGTTACCACTTGTATGCTTTAATTGTAAAGAAATTGGACACTTTGCTACAAGATGTCCTAACAGAAGAAAAGATGACAAAAGTAATGACAAATCTTTTGAGAAGAAATATGACAGAGGTGATAAAAAAGATTACAGAGGTTACCGACAATCAAAAAGAAATGATACCCAAGACTACAAGGATAAAGGAAAGAAGGATAGCTACCTAGCTACTTGCAAAGATGAAGATACTGACACCGAACCTGATGATGAATCGAGATGGTATTTGTAGCTGTGAAGGATGATTCAGATGAAGATGAAAGGTATGAAGAAACTGTACTCATATCTAAGGTTAGTAAGAATGATATATGGATTATAGATAGTGGTTGCACTCACCATATGACTGGTAACAAAGAAAATTTTAACACTTTTGAGTATTATAATGGTGGTACAGTAAGAATGGGTAATGATACACCTTGTTTAGTTGAAGGTAAAGGAACTATAATGTTGAATATACTGATTAAATGTGAAAATGCTTATTGGGTAAAATGATTGAATTATAATCTATTGTGTGTTTCTCAGCTGAATAATTCAGGTCACAGAGTAGCATTTGAGAATAAGAAGGCAAAGATCTTCAATGAATCAGGAAAAATGATTGGTACCGGTGAACAGACAAAAGGTAACTTATTCTATCTGGATGATACTAACACCACTTTCTTAATGACTAGAAATAAAGACATATGGTTGTGGCACAAAATATTGTGTCATGTGAATTTTGACAACATGATGAAAATAAGTAGAATAAGAAGTGTAAGAGGATTACTGACGATGACAGAGCCAGACAACATCATGAGCAAAAATTGTTAAAAAGGTAAAATGACAAAGTCTAGTTTCAAAAGTAAAACCCATACATCTAATGATATTCTAAAATTATTCCATACTGATTTATGTAGACCTATGAGGACAAAGAGCTATTATGGATATAAATATTTTATTCTCTTTGTTGATGATTACTCTAGAATGATGACAGTCATGTTTCTAAAACTAAAATATTAAGCATTCAAGATGTTTAAATGGTATAAGGCTATGGTAGAAAAATAAAGTGGTAAGGATTTAAAATTTTTAAGATCATATAGAGGAGGAGAATTTATATCAGATGAATTCACTAATTTCTATAATGAGCATGGTATAAAAAGACAGGTTTCTACACCAAGAACACCACATCAAAATGGGATTGCTGAGAGAAGAAACAAGTCAATAGTTGATTGTGCAAGAACACTGATGATAGAAAAGGACATCACCCAAATCTTTTGGAGGGAAGCTGTCAGCACTTCTATTTATACACTTAACAAAGTACAATTGAAGAAAGACACAAAAAAGACATCTTATGAGCTATGGTATGGTAAAACACCCAATGTAGGTTACTTCAAGATCTTTGGTAGTTAATGTTATGTCTTAAAGGATGATAGAAATGGAAATCTTGATGCCAAAAGTGATGAAGGTATTTTTCTGGGCTATTCTACCAAGAGCAAAGCTTTTAAATGTCTAATCAAGGCTTCTAACAAAATAGTTGAAAGTAAAAATGTAAAGATCGATGAATTTGCAGAAAAGAATGAGTTGGAAAGCACAAAAGAACCAGAGGACTACAATAAGTTTGTATATTATGAAGAACCCATAACTCTACCTGAGCAACAGTGCTTAATTCAAGAACAACAAAATGTTGCAACCGACGGTCAGAATATATATAAGAAGGAACCATCTAGAGGACCAGATCATAGGTGATAAGAAAGTTGGTACAAGAACAAGAAGTAAGTCTTTAAACTCAAGTTGCTTAATTTGTGAGTTTGAGCCAAAATTTGTCAATGCTGCACTAGATAACAAAGAATGGATAAGTTCTATGAATGATGAGATTGAGCAGATTGAGAAGAAAAAAATATGGTCACTTGTGCCAAGACTAGATGACAAGAATGTCATCGGTACTAAATGGATATTTAGGAATAAGTTGAATGAGAATGGAGAAGTCACAAAGAACAAAGCAAGACTAGTATGCAAGGGGTATGCACAAGAGGAAGGTATAGACTATGGAGAAACCTTTGCACCCATTTCTAGGTTAGAAGGAGTAAGAATACTACTTGCTTATGTTGCATACAAAATATTTAAAGTATATCAAAAGGATGTCAAGTCAGCATTCCTAAACGGAATACTTGAAGAAGAGGTATACATTGAGCAACCAGAAGGGTTTGTAGATCCAGACAAGAGGAACATGGTATGTAGACTTCACAAAGCCTTGTATGGATTAAAACAAGCTCCTAGAGCCTGGTATGAATGACTTTATTCCTATCTAATAAGTATTGGATTCATAAGGACTAATGAAAACAGTAATCTTTATTTGAATAAAGATAATGATGCTAACACTTTGATTGCTAAAATATTTGTTGATGACATCATATTCGGAGGCAATGATATACTATTTAATTAATTTGCTGATGAGATAAGCAAAGAGTTTGAGATGTCTATATTTGGAGAGATCAAGTTCTTTCTTGGTCTACAAATCATTCAACAAAGTGAAGGTATTTGCATTACACAGTCCAAATACATCAAAGAGGTCCTGAAAGTTTTCAAGATGGAAGATTCCAAACCAGTTGGAACACCGATGGCCACTAGAAGTAAGTTGACAAAGGAGGACAAGACAACAGAGGTAAATCAGACTTTGTATAGATCAATGATAGGAAAACTCATGTATGTTGTACACACTAGACCAGATATTACACATTCAGTAGGAATTGTTGCTATATTTTCTGCTAACCCCAGAGAATCACATATGATTGCTGTGAAAAGAATTCTGAGATATCTAAAGAATACTGAGGAATTTGGCTTATGTTATAGAAGAGAAGGCAAATTTGAACTTAAGGTGTTTACCAATGCTGATTGGGCTAGAAATATTGATGATCAAAAGAGCACAACTAGAGGAGCATTCTTTATGGGTGAAAAACTTGTCACATGGATTAACAAGAAGAAAGGATGCATCTCACAGTCTACTACAGAAGAAGAATGTGTTGTTGCTGCTACAAATTTCTCAAATATTGCATGGATCAAACAGTTGCTGGAAGGTATGCATATGAAGATCTCAGGACCAGTGATTATCTATTGCGATAATACCAGTGCAATAAAAATTTTCAAGAATCAAGACATGCATTCCAAGACAAAACACATTGCAGTCAAGTATCATTACTTAAGAGAACAAGTTCAAGAAAAAGAGGTGATACTTGAGTATGTGCAATCAAAAGAACAATTGGTTAATATCTTCACCAAGCCACTACCCAAGGATACATTTGAGTACTTGAGAAAGAGACTAGGGGTCAAACCCTTGTCTACCAGTCAGTAAAAGATTGAAAGCTGCATCAGCCTATATATTATTAGAATATCATTCATGTTGATGCAAGAAAAAAGATGAACTTCAAAGCTACATCTATATACAGAAAGGTATATATCAAAACCAAGCACTAGATCACATTGATGTATTGCTTATGGATATGGGAAATTCAAGGAATATATTATGGATCAAGAGAAAATATCACTTAACATTAATGTCAGATATCTATGAGATATTTGTTTGGCATTGTTGTCAAAGGGAGAGAAAGTTTCCATATTATCACAGTCTTTAGAAAAAGAAGAAAGATTATCCATTATCAGATTACTCCAATAGGGAGAGATCATATCCATAGGGAGAGTTGCTGACAAAAGACAGAGACATCAAATAACAAGAACAATCAAAAGAGAGATATTGACACAAGGGAAGGACACAACACATCAAAACAAGAAACACAGAAAGCTGCAAGAATCAAATCTAAGCTAACACAAAGCTTACCGGTGGTCAGAAATTTTTATCTGTTATCAAAACAAATTGTTTGGTAATTTGATGAATCCCAACAATTGTATTTCATATTTTATTAGAAATAGTATAGTGTGATAATATAGTATGTTTCCATCAATTCCAAAGGGAGAGATTGATGACATGTAACTGATTGAATGTTTGATAATGTTAAGTTGAAGATAATGCAAGGCATTAAATCAGTTAATGGTTTGTATTGTCATTAACATCAACTTGATATCATCTATACGGTCATGTACATAATGCCAAAGAATTTAGAGAATCAATGGAACAAAGGTTATGCTTTCAATAATGCATAAAAGTTAAGTATTCACTAAGTGAAAAACAACACCGACGGAGTGCACACCATTGGTAAAGGCAAAGAACAACAGTCATAGTGATACCCAATGAGCAGAAGACAATGTTTTCCAATAAAGAAAAATCATAGGTTGCCCAATGAGATAAAAATAGAGTTACCCCATGAGAAAAATTCAATGATGCCCGACGGACAGAGATCCCAAAGCTGACTAGAGACACACAGACAGAACTGGCAGTTATCACCGACGACTAATTGCAAAGTTGACCAATAGAACAGAGAGTTCAGAAAATGAAAAAATATCTAGCTGGTAGAGCTTAAGGATAGACTTAACTAGTTGTTTTATTTATTTTATTCAACCAGAGTTAATTAATTGATTTAAAGAAGATTTGTACAGTTGGCAAGAAGATAACTACGAGATAAATTAGGAGTTAATGCTTTAAATCAAATTGGATGGATTGTTTTTCACACCAAGAATCAAGAATCAAGAATTAAGGAATATCATGTCTATATAAGAGAAAAGCATAATTCATTTCCATAATCACATACATGGGAAGGGGAGTGAATAGAAAGAGGATTTTGAAGAGAAATTGATGAAGAAGAACTTCATACAGTCCCAATCAATCAAGCTGAAGGAGAGCTAAATAATTTTGTAGACATTGATGAACAGTGAAGCACAACATCACAAAGTAGAAAGTGTGGAGCACAAAGAATTGAATTGATACATTGATCAGAGAGGTAATGTACTTAAATAGATCTAAAAATCTGCAATTTAAGTTGCATTAGAAATAGGTCATTGTGTTTCAATTTAACTATTGAAGCATTAAGTCTCTTAACAGAGCAAGACTTAACTATCTTCTATAATTGAGTTATATCCTAACAGATTGCCAAAATTTTTATCATGAAGATAGCATTGAGTGCCCGATACCGAAATGCAGTCTAAGAAGGAGGCTGATGCAGTTAGGTAGCACCAGATACGCCAGTTACCTATTGTGCCCATAGAGGTTGATCAATATTGGTAGCATATACATGCCATATATCAAGTGATAGACTCATATTAAAATCGTCTAACAAGGTCACACCTAATAGTGTGTTTGTAACCTTTAACAGGGTTGGCTCCTAACAGGGTTGACTTGAGAAGAGTGAAAATTTGGGGTACCGGTCCCAGTGGTTTTTCCCTTAATAGGGTTTCCATGTTAAAATCCATGTGTTATGTTTGTATGGTTTATTACTTTACTATTTTACATTTCACATATGCATTTCTGGATTGATTGGTTTACTTTGCATATTTACTGAGTATCGGTAAATAAGTTTTATTGCTTATCTATAATCAAGGAGAATAAGGACAAACAAGGAAAACCGACAGACAATTAATCATTATTAGTACTTCATGGCATGCATCTTGTAGGGACTTAATAATCTGAGATTTATTTGATTGGTGGTTAGTGTTAAAGTATAAATTTTTGAGGCCATTGATTCATCCCTGCCCCTTTCAGTTATTACTAACAAAGTCTGCCTACTAGACTTTCCAAAGTCAAATTATTGTTAGGAGTACATCTTAATTCTTGAATTGCAGAGACTCTAATAGCATATACATGAAGAAGAGTCCTCAATACCTTTCTCATAATGGTTTTATCATCAATGGTTCCCTTAGCTCCTCTAATAGAAATTACCACTTCCTTTATCCTACCATAATATTGAACTATATTTTCTCCTTCTTGCATTTTCATTTCATCAAAATTGCATCTTAAGCTTTCTAATTTGGCTCTTAGCACATTTTTATCACCTCCATAGATGGTTTCTAGGGTATCCCGCATTTGCTTTGTAATTGAACAATTCTTTATGCCTTCAAACTCATGATAGTTCAGTGATGATGCAATCTCCAACATTGCTTGATTGTGTTTCTGCTTTTATCTTAACTATGTAGCTATGGTAGGTGTAGTGGGGGCTACATAAGCATTTTCAACATAGTTCTTAGCTGAATCACCAATACCAACTAGATGCAACTTCATCAAACTTTGTCATGCAAGGAAGTTATCTTTGTTCAGCTTTGGTACCTCCTTCTTATACACCTTGATCTTTTTCTCCAAGTACCTTCAGACTATATTCAAGAGACCAAAGCTCTGATACCAATTGTTAGAATGAATTTAGAATAACAGAGAGGGGGGTGAATCAGTTATCATCAAGTTTAGATGTGTCCATTAAAACTTTATACCAATTTGAACAACTCAAATCTTCTCGGTAGCAATAACATAAAACAACAACATACATATGTAGTTTACTATTCAGATGTAATAAGCATGTAGAAACTTAATAGTAAAACTTAACACAAACATTCACACAAGTTGACACCATAATTTTAACGTGGAAACCCAATATGGGAAAAACCACCAATAACATGCTATCAACTTTTCACTCTTCTGAAGTGAGTTTTGTTAGGAACCAACACTGTTAAAGGTTACAAAACTCACTGCTAAATGTGACCTGGTTAAAGGATTTAATCACCCTGTTAGGAGTGGCCTTGTTAGAGGACTTAGAACATTCCACCTAAATGTCACCTTGCTAAAGGATTTATACAATGACTATTAGGTCAACCTGGTTAAAGGATTTTGACTGATAAAATGGTTGGAAAGTAATCGGCAGGTGTGATCTGATACATACAACTTACTTTGCAAATCTAGATCCAATTCAGCTCTAATGCTAATTCACTGAGTGGCCTCCATTCTCATTTCAATCTTCAGATCTACTTGGAAATCCATCAAGCAATCACTCTTGCAGCTCTCTACTTCTTTGTTCAGCCTTCTTTGGTAGATCATGCCAATCAGCCAATTAACTATGTAATCCTCTTGCATACTCTACATACATCATGAATAACCTCCTGAGGTTATCCTATACCTCTTTCATCTAGGTCAGGTATGTATTTTTCCACTTAATCAAGTTCATAGATCTTATGTTAGATCAGATCCAATGGATCTTTCCATCTTTACATTTAATTTCCTTCTCCAATGAAATCACTAATTAAATCTTTGACCCATACATTAATTATGGCTACTCGTGCATTTACATAGTGTGGGTCAATCATTCTTATCCTTAATTAACTTTACATATCCCAATAAAATCAATTATGTCGGTCAGAGATCTCAAATCTCAACAATTACCAGAATATTGTTGCTCGTCCAATACAGTGTTCTTCCACTCAGTCATCACTATTTTGCTCAACAATTTACTGGCGCTCGGTCATCACTAACTTTGCTCAGCACAAACTGTTCATAGTAAACTATCATCGAAAGATAAATAATACATTACTTTGTCAATGTGCGAACTGATCAAGTACCCTTGTGATTTCTCATAACTCAACCATTCCACTTGGTCTTCTTGTTAAATCTCCTTCATCAATCAATAGATATAGTACTCAAAAAGATAGCAAAAGTCTCACTAGTTAAGGTTTAACATCAATGAAAAAACAACAATTGTTTCCATTGTAGCTTTCCAACAATATTTCCAACACTTTCCCCTTAAGATGAGATATTAAGAGAATTATTTGCAGCCCAAGTACAAAGAATAAATGGGAATATTAATCTAGCCCAAGAGTTGAAGAGAAAAATTAATCGTAAAAGCATAGATCATTTAATCAAAATGGATGTGGAAAAATTGAGAGATTATGCTAAACAACCCATAAATACTATGAAGAGGGCATTGAATAAAAAGTCTAAGGAAATAATTGCACAATTTGAGAATCTTGATACACTTGACAAAATGCAACTATTATCAATTACACTTCATAAAGATGAGTTAAAAGAGCCATTAAATTTGTTGGGTGTAGATGCAAGCTTGAAAAGGAAAAAAACATCTAACATACAAAAAAACATTGTTGAAAGTGTTAAGGAAGGTTTGCATTCCATTGGGAAAACAACTAGATCTGTAGATAAGTCTATTTCAAGAAGAGTGATACTGACATCTATTTTAAATAAAAACATGTCCCAAAAAAGACAAATTTCTTCACTTTCATCCCATATCGGGTATAGTAGGAAGACACTAAGACATTATTTGAAAAGGAGAATCAATTTGGATGATACTACATTGCAAGGTAATTAGGCACTAATGTGTAGAGCTTTATGCTCTGATAGGATTAATGAAATAGTTAGGAATTTGGTTATGACATTTTAGACTGATCATACTCATCCTTCACCAAATAGAAGAGATGTTATCAAGAAGAGGACTAGGCCTAAGGAGTATTTGCAGCACACAAAACATTGGTTAGACAACTTACAACATGAATTGTATCTCTCATTTTTTAATTCAAATCCTAACATTAAGATTTGACAAACAAATTTTGAAAGATTAAAGCCATATTATGTAAAGATAAATAAATCTTTTGAAACTTGTTGTTGATGATATCATGTTGAATTTTATCTCTACTATCAAGGGTTCAGAAAGATGATAGAAGAACACGATGGCTATCAAAATGCTTTTCCAAAACATCCAAGCCAATTCATAGCATGAATCTTATGTAAACAATCAATTGATCATGAAATACCTGAAATAGATTGCATAAGAGGAACTTGTCAAACATGCAGGGATTTAGCTAAATTTCCTTTGAGAGTTAAAGATACCGACATGACGAGGATGGTAAAATGTAAGAGTTACAAGTACATAAAGTCTGAAATGAAAGGTTGGAAAGAGTCAACAAGGTTGGAATATTTAGAGGAGGACATACATGTTTCAACAAGATTCCTACATTCAGTTATGAGTACAGATAGTAATGTGTGGCCATTGTACACTAGAGATTACTCATGCTTTTGTTATGACTGCATTTCTGAAAACTATGGTGAATGTATCAAACAAAAATGTGGATATGTTAATGAGTGGAATTTGGTTCCACTAGATGTTACTAATACAAATGATGAATTTTAGGATGAAATCTTTGATGGCATTCCATTGATTTCAACCGATTATGACCATATTTTAGGTTTGATCAAAATTGATATGTGTCCATGTAAATAGTGCTCGCATGTACACATGTTCTTATTTACTATTCAATGTAGATGTTTAATTTATATTTAGAGGTCCCTCAAATTGAAAACATATTTTGCAGGACATGTTTTTTGCACTAATAGTAGAGCCTGGAAATGTGGAATGTGTTAGTTACTATTTATTACGTTGCACCAAGGAGAGGATGAAGCTAACAAAGAATGAAATAAGTGATGAAATTATGTTTCCAATAGGTTAGTAATGTACATGTTTTTGTTTAATTTATTATAATTGAGGTTTAACTTATGATGTAATTATGTGTTTATGGTTAATTTCACATCTATATAAATGTTGTTGAACTTGTATGTGCAGGTTCAGTTATTTTTCAAGGAACATATTTGAAGCAAACCAAAATATTAAAACATGGGATTCATTTTATTGATTATCAACCTAACAACAAGGTTTATCAGTATAGCCATATTTTAATTTCCACTGTCCTATCTCTTCATCCAGTGACAGGACGTGGGGTTCATAAGTGGAGACTTGATACTGATGACCATGAGATAATATTAAATGTTATCCAAGAGCGATTTGAACCACTTGATGTGGTTTAAAACATGCATGAAATATCAAGATATGTACTAAATTTGTCACAGGAAAGACCAGAGGTTTTCTTAGCTCCATTCTTTCCTACCGGTGCCCATGTAGTGAATGGAGCAATTATTTTAAAATTTATTAATATATCTCAAAAATGTCTTCAGGATGTGTATTTACTTTAAAGTTTTATCTAGTGAATTAATTCTAGGTCATGTGGATACTTATTTAGTTGGAATATGAATGTGTAGATCATGCATGTTATGTAATTACTTAATTCTAGGATATAATTTAATTTTATTGAGCTATCTAACTGTTCATTAATTTTATGTTCCAAACATCAAGATCTACATGTATATATAGAGTGAAAGTATATCTATGAAAGTATATAACATGCACATGTACATATTGAGTGAAAGTATATATCAAGTGTACACGTAAACATAAAACATAGAGATCAATGTACTGTAAGCTCATGAAACATGTGTCAATAATGTCAAACATAAATTTCAAAGTGTACAATACATATGTCAATCAACTCTAGAGTAGATATAAATGAAATAA
>MU224450.1:419675-431946 GCA_018584345.1 Thuja plicata
CAACATGCATAGACTACACATGTCTCTCTAATGATGAATCATCTCCCTGATCCCCTATCTCCCTTGGAGCTTTCCAATAACTTCAAACTAGCTCTAAGTTCCTCTCCATACTCCTATACAACCATGGATTGTCCTAGCCACCTTCTTTCCAAATTTTCCTATCTTACTAGTGATAGGATTCTTGACACTTCCTAGGCCTCTTTCAACTGCACTTGATCCAATTTGATGAATCTTTCATCTTAGTTTCAATCGGGTTCTTTATTTCCAACATCTAAGGACTTGTAGCCTTTTAGGCCTAATTAGCCCTCCTATACACAATAATCTTGGATTTTCTCCCAAAATCCCTTGACACCCCTGTGAACCAATTATGGATTCCTTGTGGGTTTATCTTAGGCTCTAGTATTTTCAAGGTTTTAGTTCCCCACTTTGTCAGTACACTGGACTTCCACCAAAGCCCTAAAAATAATTGTTTCTAGGGCATGTATACTGGTTTGGATTCTTACTCTTCAATAGGTACTCTAATGACGTCCTCCAATCTTCTCATTGCATGCACATGTCAGTGATACATTCCCCTACACTCCTCTAACAAATATTGGCACACACCAATCCATAAGAAAATCTTATTGCCTCTGCAGTGATCAGACTTCTTAGCCATAATACACAGTACTCACCTAGGGCCTAATTGTTCTCATGGCATCCCTACACACACAGACTCCAAACACCATATTTACAACATATATACAAGGATTTACTTGAGTCCAAGTGGTCATAGAGTTTTGGACCACATGAACTTCAAGAAAAGCCATTATTTACATGAATGGTTCAAAACTGGATAGAGAACCAGTGAAACTTAAAAAAAATTCCAAAATGTTCACCTGAAAGTAAAAATGATCAAATAAATGGTACAATAAGAAATTACATGACACAAAACACACTCTCAATGCATTAGTTTACTCCATTCAATCCATTAAGGTATTGGATGATGGCTCTATTGTAAAATTATAGTGTGATTCACTCCTCAACACATAGTCTGTACCAAATGACAACTAACTCCTAGATTAGGGTTTACTGCACCTTATATATCAGATTCCTACATGTTTGCACCCTCTTGTCAGGATTTGGACACCATTAAATCCCTTTCCTAGTTTTTAGGAAATGTTGTCATGACAACTTTGCAAAAGTTACCATGACAACTTTTACATCTTTTGCACAAATGACCAATTCTCACTTCCAATGACCCAACTTGGTCCTAAACCTTATCACATGACCTTAAAACATTCAAAAACACCAAATCCATGAATCCTACTCTATTTTTGGAGTTTTGGTGAACCTTTGACCTTTTGGTTGACTTTTAAGGACATAGACCCCTAGATACTACTTGATCTCATCAAACACTAAACCCTAATCATTCTTGACTATAGACACATAATAAAATAACTTGGGACTTTATAAGTTAGTACTTATTCACTTTGGTGGTTGGCCAAACCAACCTACAAGCCAAAATGTTTCAAAGATCTATCAAACACCTTAAGGTGCTCCTACACCAAAATTAATCTATAGCTGCAAGAAATGAATGTTGTAAAGAATGCTAGGAAGGAACTACGAAAGTGAAAATGCTGAAAGAATACTATAACTTGGAAACAAAAAGAATTTAAAACACAATTATAAAGCTTCAATAGTTCTACCACTTTGGCTGTAGGAAATACTGGACTGTCCTGCGGCTTTGGCTGCAGGAGCTGTGTTAACGCCAGAATTACAATACCAAGATGCAAGAAACTAAAACTATATGCAAATGATTCTAACTAGTTAACAAAGATTCCTCACCAAGTGGTCCCCCTTGAGTGAGTATCCAAACTCAATTACACTAAACTAAAGATCAACACTTCATCTGCTATTGATTGAAAAAGTAAATTACAAGATTCATAACAACTGTGAAACAACAGAATGTAAACTATAACTGATTACGCCCTCCCTCTAACGTAGGAGCGGGGCTTTATTTAAAGAAGGAAAAACATATAACTGATAACTAATAACACTATAGAGATAGGCGAAGCTTTTATTACAATCCTATCAAATGTAAAGGGAAACTATAAAATTGGAGATAGAATAGGTCCATGAAAGAGGAAAGAACTTCTTTTGACAACAAATCTAACTTCCCACTCTCTCCTAGATTTCTTCAGAGAATTCGTTACGTTGCCTTGGTCTTTGCTCAAATACTACCACCTTGATCACCCTGGATCCACTTGTTGGTGTTTTTCTTGATGTTTCTTTATGTGAACCTATTGTTAGACCAGGTCGAGTGTCCAGTGCATGGGCACGTTTTACCTAGTTAAGACAACAATTGTTATATTGATGCGCTACACTTTAGATGTTAGGATAGAGACATTTGTGATAATCAACACCAAAATACACATGCATCATTCATGTTCAAACAACTAATTCATCCATAGAGACATAATCATAATTCTAAAGAAAATAACATAGCATATTCATCCAAGCATAGCATATTAAGTGTGTTTTTAAACATAGCATAGGTCTGGTGGCAATATGCCACATAATAGAAAATCTAAGTATAAAGTATTTGAGAAAGTATGATAAAATAATGAAAAGGTCCTAGTAAAAGCTATCTTAGGACATCTAAAATATGACATTAATATGCCTCATCAGGTTGCTCACACATGTGTGAGAAACTTGAGAAAGAGATGGGTCAATGACATGGAGACATGGTGTAAGAGATGGGTGGCCCAAGAAACTTGGAAGAGGAAATTGGGGACAAGTGTAAGAAAAGTGTCATGGTATTTTTATGGAAAAGTGACTTGACTCCTCTTTAGGGAAAATATGGTCACTCGTGTGTGAGCATTGCATTAAGCTAATGAAATTAGGAATAAAGGGGATTAGGACTTAATCAAAGATTAATTCCAAATGGGATGAGGGTGATGTGTGCAGGTTAGGAATGTAGGCTAGGTTTAGGAATTAAATTAAATTTGATTAATTTAAATCATAGGTTTAGAAGAATGGGAAAATGGAGGCATTTTGGATAAATAAAATTTATTTAAAAATATATTTTATGGAGGCTTTAGAAGAATTTGAATCAATAATTTTTTTTTTCAAAAGGGAGGGGGGGTTATGGAGGAAAATGTATTAAAATAAAATTTTAATACATTATAGTAAATTTTAATGAGTTTGAAGAATTAATAGAAGTGTGAATTATATATTTAAATATTAAATATGATTATATAATAGAAGACTTAGAATCTTAATTAAATAACTTATATTTAATTAATAATGAATTTGTACAAAATTTTAGTGTATATAGGTGGAAAATGGATCTATGAGCATCTTTGTGTTCAACCCCTAGCCATGGAGAGTTTCAAACCAACTTGTAAAGAAAATTCAATATCTCCCTTAATCTGTAATGTTTTCTCACCAAGCCAACTTTAAGTGAAAGGTTATTCAGAGCATTTCACACCATGCATGTTACAAACATCAAAGAATCCATTTAACCCCATACAAAAGAAAAGAACAATGAGTTTGCAGGAAAAACAACCCAGAAATTTTGGACCTACAGTCACTAAAACTGGTATAACTCCCTCAAATCTTAATGAAAATCTATGAAACCAAAAGAAAATGAATTCTAACTCCTTGATCTATCCATCCATAATAATTTTTCACATATAGTATGATATATGTATGTGTCATGCAGAAAATCAAAGAAAAACATATTAAAATCATAATTGTTTCTTTTTTATTTTTGACCAAAAA
Source organism: Thuja plicata (assembly GCA_018584345.1). Classification (NCBI taxonomy): domain Eukaryota; kingdom Viridiplantae; phylum Streptophyta; class Pinopsida; order Cupressales; family Cupressaceae; genus Thuja; species Thuja plicata. The sequence goes on from MU224450.1 coordinate 423,438, forward strand.
TTCAATCCATCTTCAAATCTGATTATGGATCCATATACAGAGGTATTTAAAGACATTTTCTACCTTCCCAAACATTTATAACTAATTTTCAAACCACCTTCTCATTATTTCTCTTCATTTTTCATTTCTCGCACAAAATTTGCAAAAAGTTGCTCCCAAACATTTATAACTATTTTCAAACCACTTGCCCATTATTTCCCTTCATTTTGCATTTCTTGCACAAAAGTTGCAAAAGTTGTTATGCAACTTTTTGCAAGTTTGGCAACATTTTGACAAATAACTCCAAACACACCCAAAACTTTGGAAACATGCTAAAAATGACTTTAAGAAAAAAATTACATCATTACCACTCCATTTGGACACATTTGGAGTGTTTGACCATCCTTGACCAACTCAGGACCTTATAGGTCTATGAATGACAACTAGCACAAAGGCCTTCTAATATGGCTTGAAATGATTGGAAATGGTCCTGAGGACCTTATTACATCATCAAATAACATCAAGACACAAATATAATACAAAACCATTACAAAAAATTAATAGACTTCATTTGGCCCATAGGTGCTCCTGCACCATAATTGCTCAAATCCATGAAGATACTTGAATGTTCTTGGAATCCAAAGAGTTGAACTTGTAATGAGATGTAGAATCAAGTATGCCTTCAAAAATGAATTGATCTATTATTTCCACTCCTAGATCTTGAATTTAGGTATTCTTGGTAACCACATGCAAAGAAGAAGGAAGAGAAGGATGAATGAATAGATCTCCTTGTTTGATTGAAAATTCATCTACTCGGCCATCATGGGAGATAAAGTTTCATCAATTAGAGAATATTTATTTTTCTTTGATGGATCTGAAATAAATGGAGATCCTGAATTGGATACTTGCCTTCAAATCTTGAATCCAAAACCTCAAATTTCTCAACTTGATTACTTGAATTCTTGCACTTGATTATGTTAGCTTGCACTTGAATACCTTTATCTTATTATTGTATATGAAAAATGAGGAGATAGGAGGTCCTTTTATAGTAAATCCTCAAATTTGGGATTCAAATTTGATCCAGGATGGCCACAATTAAAAACCTTGGAAGAAGACCCCGACATCAGGCTTCGGGAAAAATTTGAGCCAAAAATCCCAGGAACAAGTCGACTAGTCAACTTATCCCCAGGGACAAGTCGGCCAGTCAACTTGTCCCAAGAAAAATGGACTCAAATTTCACAGGGATGTCGGGGAAGGTGAAAATAAGTGGGAGGAGGAAATTAAGACTACTATGATCAAGTATAACAGACATTCAAACCTTGAAATCACCAAAATGGGGTCTAATAGGTCCTAAAGACATCCAATTATGGGTCCTAACTTTTTAGGATGATACACATCCAATCATTTTCACTCACATGGATCATCTCTAAATTTACAGGCATACAAAAAATGTCACTTGTCTGTTTATTTTACCTTTTCCTCTATTACTTAAATATATTTTTTTATTTAATTAATTAATTCATTTATCTTTTTCCTCTCATGTCTCTTAATGCATCTTGTGATGTATTACAAAAAAATAGGATTTTCAATGTACCACTTAATCTCATCCCTCCATTTTGAATTAACCTCTTAATATCCTTTATTCTCATTATTTCCTACCTACCCTATGATTTTATCCATTCATATTTTAACCTTTAAATTTCAACCCTTGATTTCCTTGAGGACTTCTATAAAAGAAAACCTTTAATATTCATTTGAGACTATGAAGACTAAGTCCATCAATCACTCAATTGAGGTGAATGTATCTATCTTTCACAATTTTGGAGAACTCTTGAGATCTTGTCATCATATCATTATCATTATCTTGCCTCAATCAACCACACTCCATTATTTCAATTCCATCTTGTGCATGTGCGGAATAGATGAGATAAAACATCATTCAATGCAAGATTCTTTAAGGATAGGAGAACAATGGAGTAAAGCATTGCTTAAATGTATTTGGTATATTTAGTTTATTTTATATTTTACATTCATGGAGAAATATTGTTTTATATGTTGTTTAATTTAATTTTTAGATCTAGACTAGTGGTTGGGTTGATCAAGTCTTCAAATTGGTTGTCAATTTCTATCATCGTCAGCCATAATTATAACTAAATGATAAATGTAATAAAGTGTGAATGAAATTGTACTAATAATAAATTAATTTGATGAATAAATGAAATATGATGCAAATTAAAGTGAAAAGATATAAATTTTAATCAACTAATGAAGATGATGATGACCAAGTGATACTGAGTATCATGATTGTAGAAATGGTTAGATCAGTTGTTGTTTTTTCATTGATGTCAAGAAATTAATTATTGATTTTTATTATGTTACCATATCTTAAGAGAAGTTAAATGGGTGAAAAATACATATTAGAAAATGATGAATTAATGTTGATAAAGTTGTTTGCTACTATATATTTGATGTTATTAAGTAGGTACAATTGATTGATTAAGTCTGAAATTGAAAAGAGTTAAGTTATGAATGATAGAGTTACTTTACCAAGCTAGACAGGTTCATTCAGTATAGAGTTATGTTATTCTATCACACTTACCAAAAATCAAGAGAAAGACAAGCACTGAGCACCGAAGATGAGTTAGACAATGAGCAGTGAATGAAGATAGCTACCGAGTTGCAAAGAAAGTTTACAAAGTATAAGATATTGATTATAAATGATGATAAGATCAAATTTAATGCAAAGTGATGATGATCTAGATGAGGATAAGAATTAAATGAAGTTTGTTAGAAGATATATGAACATGAAAATTCAATGAGAAGATCTAAGGCGAAGATCAAGAGGTTAAACTTGATTATGTGAGTTCCAAGAAAAGTTCAAGTTCTGAGGTAAAAGTGAAGTGGTTTATTGAGTTGAGATTTATGAAGAAGATGATTGAACGACAGAGTGAAAATGATGGAAAATCTAATTAAGGAGATTAAGAGGAAAAAGTATGTCTATATAAAGAATGAGAATAAATAGACAAACATAGAGAAGCTAGCAAGTTGAACAGAGAAGAAGAATTTGAAGAACAAAATTTACCAAGCATAACAGAGAAATAGAGATTGAAAAATATAAAGTCTGAGAAAGAGAAAAATAGAGTATGTGATTTGAGTAACTTATTCAATTGAGCATAAAAGATCTGATACAAGCAAAGTTAGTTTCTATATTTATAGATCAAATTATATCTTGTTGCTTATTAACATTTGTAACAAAGAAATCTCTTAACTGAGTGGATTTAACCATCCTATTTGTAAATCCTAGAAGTAGGTGACATTTTTAAAAAAAGTGTTTAAAGACCTATAACAAGGCCACTCTTAATAGGGTGAATATCTTAACTGATCTGAGGTAAATCCCCTAACAGGGTCACATTTAGCAAATTTGTTTGTAATCTTTAACATGATAAGCTCTTAACTAAGTGTACTTTAGAAGGGTACATTTTATTGTGGGTCATAATTCCAACAATTTTTTTTTCCCAAATTGGGTTTCCTCGTTAATTCTAGTGTCAACTAATTTAAATCTGATGTTAATGAGTTTGAATGATTGATTTATATATTTGAGATGTATGTTTGTTTAATTTTTTAAGTTGTATGGTGAATTGATTATTACTGTATTCAGTGTGAATCAGTAGGTTAAGCTTTGAGCATTAAGATTTGATTTTTTCTGATTCACCCCCCCCCCCCCTCTCTGNTTCCCCCCCCCCCCCCCTCTCTGAGTGGACCAACAATTGGCATCAGAGCTAGTTATTCTGAAGTGATAAGTTTAAAAGGACTTGAGTTAAGATCTAAAGATGCATAAGAGGGAAGCACTAAAGCTGAATAGGGATCATTTCTCTACATGGGAAATTAGATTGAGGTTGGATGTGTCTAGAGTAGGAGAATATGGAATTCATTTGATTGCTAATGAATATGTTGCACTAACTACTACACCTTTGAAAATCAGTGAGAAAAGACACAAATAAGAACACACAGAAGTTTTGATTGAGATTGCTTCTACACTTACTGACCAGGAATATGATGAACTTGATGGATGTAAAACTTTGAAATAGATGTGGGATAAGACTATTTTGACCTATGGTGGAGATCAACATGTTCAAAAGGCTAAAGAAGAAAGTTTGAGAGGTATATTTGACTCTATGAGGATGAAAGAAAGAGAGAACATAATACAGTATAGTACAAGACTTAAGGAGATTGTTAATTCTATCAGAGGAGCTAGTGGAGCCATAAAAGAGGATGATGTTACAAGAAAGATGTTGAGAACCCTTCTACCAAGTTATGTTATTCATGTATCTGCTATACAAGAGCTAAGATCTATTCCCTAGATGAATGTTTCATTGGATTCTACTACTGGTAAGTTAACTACATTCGAGTTAAATGATTTTGACAATAGTTTTCCTACTACATCTAAGATTGAATCTACATTTAATTCTACCTTAAAGATTGGAAAAGCTAGGGAAGCTACTACCAAGGATGGATATTTGAGCAGTGCTAGTGAGAAATTTTATAGTTGTATTGAAGGTCTTCAAGAGTTATTTATTGAATATGATGAGAATGAGAGATAATTTGAAGCTTTTTCGACTAGAAGGCTACAAAGAGGCAAAGGAAAATATCGAGGTAAGTTACCCTTGAAATCTTTTAATTGTGAAAAAATTGGTCATTTTGCATCTAACTACCCTGAGAAAGATAAGGATGAAAAGAAAGATAATAGAGATAAATACAAAAGAGAAAACAAAATCAGGAGATTCAAAAACTACAAAAACAAAGGTAAGAAATCTTATCATATTGATAATGAAGGAGTAAGTGATGATGATTCAAATGACAATGACGATGGAAGAGAAGTTGTTTATGTTACTATTAAAGATGATTATGATGAAGAAAACAAAGAATAACCAAGAGCCCTAATATTACAAGTAAGTAAGGATGAAACATGGATTATAGATAGTGGTTGTTCACATCACATGATTGGTGACACACAATTTTATTTCCTTGGAAAATCATGATGGAGGATTTGGTAAATTTGGTAATGATGCTCCATATCATGTGAAAGCAAAAGGTTCTATAATTCTAATGAATAACACAAGATGTGATGATATTTATTGGGTTAAAGTCTTAAAGTATAATCTGTTGAGTGTTGCACAGTTAAAAAATATAGGTCACCAACTGGAATTTCAATATGGAAAGGTGAAAGTATTTGATAAGAAGGATAGTTTGATTGCTACTAGAGAAAAATATAAAGGTAATTTATTTTATATTGATACTTCTATGAAGAGTTGTATGTTTTCTAAAGTTGAAGATGTTTGGTTATGGCACAAAAGGCTTTGTCATGTTAATTTTGACAACTTAATCAATGTTAGTAAGAAGAATAGAGTGAGAGGACTACCGAGATTGGAGAAACATGAGAATGCTTTGTGTAGAGAATATCAGATGGGTAATATGACTAAATCTATTTTTTCAAGAAAGACTTATGTTACACAAGGAATTTTGGATTTAGTGCATACTGATTTATGTGGACCCATGAGGACTCAAAGTTATTATGGAGACAAATATTTTATTTTATTTGTGGATGATTATTCTAGAATGATGTCTGCAATGTTTTTAAAAGAAAATTTTGATGCATTTCAAATGTTTAAGTGGTACAAGACTAGAGTTGAAAAAGAAATTAGAAGACAATTGAAATGTCTGAGATCTGATAGAGGAGGTGATTTTACTTCTGATGAGTTTACATTTTTTTGTAATGAGAATATAATTAAGAGACAGTTGTCAGTGCTGAGGAAACCACAATAGAATGAAATTATTGAGAGAAGAAACAGATCTATTTGTTGGAATAATGGAATGGTGTGTACTACAAAGGGAGGGGTGAATCAGTACCCTTAAAATTTTTTATCAATTAACCCTTAATGATCTGTTCTTTCTTTACCGACCATAGATGCTTTTCTACCTTATGCATGTAATATCAAAACACAAACTTAATTGCATGTAAACATTCATAGAAACATTCATGAAATGTAAGTACACATGACACAAGAATTGGTAACATAGAAAACCCTTGTTAGAAGGTAAAAACTACGGTGGGTATGAAACCCACAAAGCTTCACTATCGATAGAATGGAAGGTGTCGTTTAAGGCTACAAGTGTGATCACTTCTGATGATCTTACCCTATTAGGAGGAACATTTTAGACCAATTAGGTCTACTTGGTTAAGAGATTTTGCAACACTGTTTAGTGTGCACTTGGTTAAGAGATTTACATAAGGATTGTTAGAGAGTACAGTAAAAAATACTTGTTGAACTAATGATATGAAATCTTGAATTGTTGAACACAGATCCTTTAAGTACACAATGTATATGTATCACCTATAGTGATTGATTAATATTGTTGTTCTACTCTCTAGACTTGAATCTTCTTCTTCATAACTGATTTCATCTTTTGTTGTCCTTCTACATAAAAATATCTATCTAATCCATAGATATATACTGTGGCTATAATCATCATTTTATGATTGATTTCTACATCTATTTATATAATGTACTTGACCTATTTAGGTTTCACGCTTTGCAATGAAAAATCTATGATCAAAGATTTACAACTTAACCTTGATCTCCTTGTTTTCATGTTTACAATTAGTTAGAGTGATTTAAACAATTACATATGATTTACTTGTCCCTCAAGAAATGGTTTTAAAGATAAGCATTAAATCTAATTATAAAACTCAAGTGTTTTATCTGACGTGTAACTAAGATCCACATTTCTCAGAACTAAAACTATCTCACGGTAGACTGGTGTTTGGGTTGCTCAATAGTCTTTCCTTGGTGATGTCTTTGTAGACATTCTTCTTCTCAAGTTTCTCTGTAGACTATCTGTTAGTTTTCTCAGTAAAGTGCGTTGTCAGTTTACATGGTAAACTCATTTAGCATTTTTAGTGACCTCTATGAATTGTTGTGCCGGGTTTCCCTATAACCTATCTTTCGGTGATCATGTTACAGATGGTTCAAAAATTATTTCCTTTTTATACTAATGACAAAATATTATCTTTTAGGATTCTCAATCTCTCCCTTTAACATTAGTATCAAAAGCTGATATGTGCAAAACTGAAATGTTCAGTATGTACAACAAAATGTTTACCTTGTTAATATGAATCCCCCTATGTGCATGCCTTAGTATATTATATGTACATGATACATTTTCCTTTATACATATATTTCCTCTTCTATAATTTCCTCCTTTCACCTTATCATTTCCCCTTTTATCATATCATTTCCCCCTTTTTTTGAAAATAATGACAAAGGTGTAATACTTACAACTTGTCAAAAATGTGGGAATGGGATTTTTGAATGTCCTCCATTTGCTTCTCCCATTTCTCTTTGATGTGATCAAGGGTCATGATTTCCAAGGTGAGTCTAGCATGCATGTCATATATGCTCTCTGTAACAGACATCTCTGGGGTGGTAATCAATGTTCTTGCCGAAGTCATATGTTATAACAACATTGTGAGATTCGAGAGTAACATATCCTGTAGCTCGGTTACCTCATCTTAGATTCTGCTTTGTTCTTTTTCAAGTTCAAGTCTCAACCTTTTTACTTCTACAAGTTTTTCATAATGCAACTTGAATTCATTTTCATTGGTTGTGAGACCTTATGCACTTTCCTTAAGATCTTCATCAATTTTGGCCAACTTGTCACTATGCTCGGTAGTGAAAGTTTCTAATGTGCACAACTTTTGAATTAAGTTTACTACTTCTAATATTATAAGTTCTATAGTAGTAACTAATTCAAAATATTTTACCTTTTGTTCTACCACTTCCTGGCTTATTTTCTTTGTAAGATTATATTGACACTTATGTTCGGTACTTTCTTCAATTGCCTTGTCTGCATCTACATTCTGTGATATGATGGTGTTGGTAAGAACTACTAATTGATCAAGTATAGGTGAATTTGGATCAATATCTGTGTCAGGTCAATCTACAATAGTATTGTTGGAAATGAGCTAAGTAACTAAGAGGGGAGAGGTGAATCAGTTACCACAAAAACAAATCCAAGTCCCTTATATGTCTTAATTAAACATATCAATGTTACTCGGTTAACGTAGATATTTTGTTGTCACTCGATTAACAAAGTAAACCTTTAAGATATTAGTTGTAATTATCCTTTAGTAATTAAGTGTACAAACATAAATCATAAAGTAAATAACATATACACAAATGACACCAAGATTTAACGTGGAAACCCAATTTGGAAAAAACCACCACTTGCAACTAGTTACTTTTTTTTCACTCTTCTGAAGTGAGCCCTATTAGGAGCCAACCCTATTAAAGGTTATAATACACACTGTTAGGTGTGACCCTGTTAGAGGATTTAATCACCCTATAAGGAGTGGCCTTGTTAGAGGTCTTCAAACACTTTAATGTAGAAATGTTACCTTGTGAGAGGATTTACAAAAGACTGTTAAGTCTACTTTGTAAAGAGATTTTGATCATTGCTACAATTATTAGAA
>MU224450.1:438744-466663 GCA_018584345.1 Thuja plicata
ACCTGGAGGTCTCATCTCGGTTAGCATAAGGTCCCACAACCTTGAGATGATTCCCATGTTATACTGGATTATCAAGACCAAGAGAGCTTGAGATCAGAGGCGCAAATTCAGTGTATAACAGATCCATGTGCTCATTAAAGAAAAAATCCCACCACTTAGAAAGATGTGATAAAAAAAAAGATTTTTATTTAATTTATTTCTTTTTTCATCAAAAGAAGAGCTTTAAGTGGGAATTTTTATTTATTTAATTAAAAGAGGAGTTTTCTTTATAATTAAATAAATTAGAAGAATTTTTTTAATTAAATGGGAGGAATTTATTTTAATTAAATAAGATCAATTTTATTTAATTAAAAGGGAGATTAAATATTTTAATTACATAAAAATTATCAAACCTTAAGAAATATTTAAATAATTGAATTAATTACAATTTGATCAAGGAAATTGATTTGAATTGAAAATATTCCAAAGCATTGATTCAGGAAATTGATAAATTGATAAAATGATAAATGGGGCCCATAGTCTAGGCAGCCATTTTAGGGTGCATACATTTGCCCCTCTTTGACTAATGTGTGATCATTCTAAGAACACATGTAGTCAAAGAATGCAGTTGAAGTGTGAGATCAATTTGGGATCACAAAACAACATAGACATCAACACCGTTGTAAATAAGTAATTGACATCAGAATAAAGATAAGATTATTGCAAAAAATACAAGGTCAACATCGTTGTAAATAAGTAATTGACATGTCCGAGATAATAATCTCAAGCAAGGTTTCCCCATGTGGAGCAAATGATAGGATTGATAAAGCTGAATCAAGGATTGAAGTTTGATAGGTACTGCCCCCTCGTGATCGAAATTGAAATGAGATAGAGGAGAAACAACAAATTGATAAATTTGATCAAATCAAACTAAAGATAAGGTTCTTGATGTAAGATGAAAGATATAAGGATCAAAGAACCAAGGTAGAGCATCAAGCATGAAAGATTATGCCCTAAGGTTGAATTAGAAAAAAAGAAGTGGGGTGAAAGCGAATGGAAGATAGAATTTTGGAAGAGGTGGAAAGAAATGGAGAGAAGAAAGAGAATTTTCCTTAAGAAAGAGAATGCCCCAAAATTAATCAACTGTTTAAGATAGAAAATTTTTTATTGAGATCATGAAAGAAGATAAGGAAATGAAGATCAAACATGATCATAGTTGATTAAAGTCCACTAGAAAGATGAAGGAAACCCTCTCAAACTCATAATGCAGCCTAAAATGCAAACTAACATGAGGTCTAACAATGCAAGCTACATGAAAATGCAAAGGTGTACTTGCAATAGACCATTATTAACGAACATTGGAAAATCACACAATCATCACTAGTCACAAGTACAACTATGAAGATATGAATGTGATTTATATAAAATTGGAATGTGGAAAGATTCTAACATAAGCATCAAAGACATAAAGGTCAAGATGATGGTGATGTTAGCTTACCCAGTTTAATATAGAAAAACCATGCTCGCATCAAGGCATAGAGGTGAGGATGACCAAAAGAACGGTTGTGCAAAAACAGTGAATCATAAAGTAGGAAGCAAATAAAAACAATGCTCTATGCCCCAAGTCCTCTAGCTATGCAAACCAAAGAGACTTATTAGATAAGGACACTTAACAAAAATAATAATAGTCAACACACAAAGAAAAGATCATGACATAGCTCAAGCATTAAGTGTTGCATTTAAAAATTTAAGTGTGTTAACTGATATTGAGTTCCAAGAATAAGGATCAAATGTTTGCAAGAAGGCAAGACCACATGAAAAAATGGGGTAAGACCAAACTGATAAGTGTTGAAAAACACTCGATGTCAAGGGTTGTATTAAAAAATACAGTTGGGGTGGTGATGAAAAACACCGTTTGTGAGGCGTCCTAAAGACTAACGCATCTAAGAGACCAAAGCTAACATAGTTATGCCCCCTAGACAAAGACAATGACCAATTCCAAACCAAGGCAACAAGGACAAGGCATGATGGAGAAAGGTTAAGTGTCGTGGACACGCGCTAAGAAATAGGGGTGCAAAGACCTCAAGTAGCACCCGTTTCCAGGTTTTCACCACTTGGATTTTATTATAATTTTTTCTCTTTCATTTTTTTCATTTTTTCTTCTTTTTTTCAGGACTTTTTATAATTTTTTTGAATTTTTGCTACCAAGGCGCCTGTTTCTAGGTTTTCACGAAGGCACTTTTTCTTTTTTTTTTTAAATTTTTAATTTTTTAATTTTTTTTATATTTTTGGAATATATAATTTTTTTGGAGATACATCAAAGCACCTATTGCTAGGTTTTCACTAAGATCATTTTTTTAGGACATTTTTTTATTTTTAGAATTTTTGATAATATATCCTTTTTTGAATTTTTTCAAGATCAATAATTATGTACAAAGGATGTCTCTAGAAAGAATGGGCATCAAACTCCTAAGAAAAATCACATTGCGTAGTCCCAATGTTTTAGCAAGGTGGAGGACAGGAGGGATTAGAAAGCTGGTGGAAGAGATGGAAGATAAGAGAATGAAGGAGAATGAAGGGAAGAAATCCTCAAAGGTAAACTCCTCAAGAGTACCCAAGCTAGGGAAAAGAAAGAAACATCATGTAAAGCACATTTGGACAAGAATGAAAGGCCAGCATAGGATAAGTCAAAAAATCATAATGCAAGAGTAGGAAGGGATGCAGTCCAAAGGAGTAGACATGTCAAGAAGCTTCATAGCACCGTGTCTCACTTTTTTTTTTCTTTTTTTTTTTAGATCAAGACCAAAGGGGAAAAGGATAGTGATACATTAAAATGAATGGAGGAAGATAGACATGAAGGCTAAAAATGAAAGGAATGAAAGCAAGATCATCGTAAGATAGCTCACAAGATAGCCCAAAAGTTCATGTATAGATCAACATTGTCAAGATCAAAAAGAGAATACAGGATGGATGAAAGATGTAGAAGAACTATGCATGATGCCTGATTGCCAGGTTTTTATCATGGTACCTATCCAAGGTGCCACAAGGGAGTGGTTTTCACCATAGGATGAAATTATTTCTCTTTAATTTTTTTTTAATTTTTTAATTTTTTAATTTTTTAATTTTTTTTAATTTTTTGGAAGGCAAGCTTTTTAGATAATGCTCCTTGAAAGGATAAACCATGATATGCCCAGGATTCAAAATGCTATGCTCAAAGATGCTGATAGGGAAAGGAAGATGAAAGAGAAAAATGGAGGATAAGGTTTTATGCAAAGCGAGTGAGGTTGGAAGATAGGAGGAATAGACAAATGAGGAAAAAGGATAGAAGGTAGAAGGATAGTGAATGGAAGGATTGTGAAACCGTAGATGGAAAGGAAAGAAAGATCAACATCAATACACACCTTGAAGGGTGGTGAGAGGATGAAGGAAATGTGAATGAAGGAATATGTGAAGAAATATGGTGAATAGATAACAAAGGTTGCGGTTTAGGCACATGGAATGAAAGAATATTTTTGGAAGAAGATGAAGTGGAATCCTTTGGAAGCTTGAATGTCAACTTCACTTTTTTCTCAACATGAGACTCTTTCAAGAGAGACTTTGGAATCCATATAGTCATAGGCTTTTCATTTCTTTTTGATGATTTAGAGAATATCTTCAATGATGGATTTTGGAACCCATACTTGTCCTGTTGTTTTCTTCTTAGATATCTCTTTTGACTTTATTCCCCCATGTCAATTAGAGGAGACATGGCGATCTTCTTTTTTAGATGTATTCTTGTATTGCTTCATTTTCTTGTATTGAACATTTAAGTTTCTTCCAAAAGACTTGGGACTTGTGGAGGAAGAAAAAGAATATGACTGGTTTAGATGGGTGGATGGATGAAAAGGATTCAAGGGCATACATCTATGTTGATCTTGAGGAAAGATAGGAGATGGAGGGATGTACGGACCCAAGATGGAAGATGAACTAGGAGGGTTAGGAGGGGAAAGTGAAGGGACATAATGACCCAAGATGGAAGGAAAATGTGAAGCCCTTAGTATTGGTGGAGGAGGTCCAAGGATGGATGTGGAAGATGCAAAAGGATAATCAATAAGTTCATCAGCATGTATATGACAACCAAGGACATCATCATCTTTAGAGTGAGCATTAGGATTTTCAATAGGATCGTGAACATTTTGAATAAGAGCACCTTCTTTGATAGGATTGTTTGAAGATTAGAAAGACTTGGGAAGAGTAGAAAGTGGAAGCAAACATGGAGTGGTAGAACAAGAAGATAGAAGACTTTGATCTTGACAAGGATCTTTGGATAGCATAAGTGCATATTGTTCCTCTTGATTTTTAATAGGCTTAATATTGGAAGTAACAACACCATTTTTAATAACCTTAATGGAAGTATCATCTTTGGAAAGCGTAAGTGGGGTAAGGTTAGTTTGATTGTCAATAAGCTCAATGGTGTAAGTAGTAACTTGATCTTTCTTAGGAGAAGACTTAAGATAGGGTGGAATGAATGAGAAAGGGCATGCAGGATAAAAAGAACCATGAAATGGATAAGAGACATCATGAAAAGGATTCGATGACATGGAGGTTTCTTGATCTTGTTCTTTCTTTATGTTCTTTTCTTTATCATTTTTAGAGTCCTCTTGACATGGAGCCACTTCTAAGGACAAGGAAGCATGTTGGAATTGTATGGGAGACTTGGGAAGAGATGGGGAAGGATTAGCTGAAGTAGGCATTATAGCATATAAAGGCTTAGGCTCTTTAGGTTTAGCATTATTGAAAGTATTTTCAACCCAGTGAAGGTTAGCTTTAGTTTCTTTAAGAGGTAACCCTTGAGGACAACTATAGGGAACCATATGAAAAGCAATTGACTTCTGTAAGATGAAGGATTTGTGGAAGATTTGGAAACTTTAGGAGATGTATGGGTATTGGAGGAAGTAGAGGATGGAAGGGAATCACCACAAGACAATGGTTCATCATTAACATGATCTTGCTTGAGAGTAAATTCTTTATTTTCAGCATGAGAATCCTTAGAGGAGCGATTCTTGTAGTAGCTACATTTATAATCAGTGCAAAAATATTTCTCTTCCTCAGTATCATCCAGGTACTATTCACAAAAAATGTCAAATTCTCTTTAAAAATCAGAGTCATATGGATCACCATCACAATCTATCTAATGTGAAAACCCATTACCAGTAAGAAAAAGAACACAATGAGGAGGACACTTAGGAAGAGAGGTGTCATAGGTATCACTATATTTTCCATCATCATAGTCATCATAGTCATCAGAGTCATAAAAAATGGGCGTATCACTCTTCGTGGAAGAGGTATCACAAGGATTGTCATGTTACTCATTATGGTATGTCTTGAAAAGAGAAGTATGACTCTTGGAAGGAGTAGAAGAAGAACGAGATCATGGAGAAGAGGAAAATGAAGACCTAGTGGAGGAATAAGACTTGGATGATGAGGAAAAAGGAGAAGACTTAGAAGATGAAAGATGTTTAGAAGAAGGAGGTTGTGACAAGACTATATCTATGATTCTGCCAAAGACGTCTGATTCATTCAATTTTTTTTATTCTTTCCGTAAATTCATTACTCATGTAATATCTAGAAGGATCATTGGAGGAATAACATGTCATGAATTGAGAAATAAGTTTGAGATCATCTATTGTCAAGAGACGTTCCTCAACAAGATAGTGGAAATATATGGTTCTAGAAGAAGAGGAATCAATCATGGGAGTAATAGAAGAAGGTAGACTAGATAATAAGAAGAAAATAATTGAGAAGGAAGAAGAGGAAGAAGCGTGAAGGAAGAAGAGAAATGATGGAAATGGGAGACTAGGAAGACATGGGAGATGTGGACGAAAGAAGACCAAGAGTGATTTTGTGCAACTTGATACCATTTACATTCATTTGGATGTTGAGAAACATGTCATAGCACTTTTGGGGAGATGTATTGAAGTTTTTATCACTCAGGAACTCAAATGTGTTCATTTTAATTGACCAACTAGATGCATTAATAGGGTTTATCATGAATCAGGCATGCAAGACAACAATTAGGGAGTTCAAAAATGTCTTCAAAAAATGAGCAAGGGACAAAGAAACCTTGTGCATGATCAAGAATATTGACGTAGTATTTCTACTCCCTAAAAATTCTACTTGTGTATGTTCTCAAAATGTTTTTCAATCACGCACATAGTCCTAGAAAGAAAAAGTTGGTTGCACTATGGTTTTTAGTAATGGTTGCAATATGGCTCTTAGTAATGGTTTGACTCTACAACTTTTGCAATCTCAAGTGGGTGAAATCCAATCCTGGCACACTGAGGTTTTGACATAGTCTAAGAGTTTAATCAATCAGGAGCTATTGAGGAAATCTGACAACCCAACAACAAACCACACCCGTGGAGATTTCTTCCACAAGGAAATTTATATAGTGGTTGTTGTTACCATGGCGAAAATGGCTATTACCGCTTGAGGTTCCATCCACATGGTTTACCCAATAAAGGTAATTTCCACTATGGTTAACCCTCTCTAACAAGGAAGATTCACAATATGAACCACATGGGGACTTGGTTTGGATTCAAAGGTTCTAAGTTTCTGAATCTCCCAAAAGGGAAAAGAGCATAATCCTCTAGCCTCTTCACCTCACCTAGACATATAAAATAAGATTAATTGACACACTAATTTGAAATAACCCCACCCAAGGTTCATAAATCAACAACAATGACCACCAATCTCAAGAGAGAAAGTACCGTCAAAATTTGAAGACCAAACCAAGTTTGAAGTAATGAAAAATCCTTCCCTACCTACAAGGGGATTTATCGTCAAGAAGAGCTTCACATCTAAGATAAGAAAATGAAGCCCACTCTCTCAAGATCACCACAAATAGTGTTCATAGGGCCTAATTACTATGTGAAACATATATGCAAGAAAAAAAATCTAGGTTCATTCTTTAGAGCACCAATTGGAAATGTGATCTATGAAAGAAAGAAACACTCAAGCTAAACACATGAGAGATTCATTTTTATTTCCAAAATCCAAATGTTATAGAGATGCACCAAAATACCTCAAGTCTAAAGCAACGCGCTTAGTATATTTTACCTTATTGTTTATTTTGTTGAGCTTTTTTTGTGAAAACAAGCCACAAACTCTCCAACAAGCAAGACAAGAAAATAAGCAAACAAGATATGCAATGTATATTCAACTTATGCAAACCCAAGGGTTAGATATGAAAATCAATTGTTAGGAGCAATAATAACCAACAAATAATCTAAATGACAACTCACATCATGCATTGAACCATGTGAAAAATAAGTGCAAGATAATCATTAAATGCATTTTTTTAATTTTGATTTTTGACCTAGTCAACAAGATTGGACATATATGACATGCCCCATGGTGGGTGCCAAAAATGTGTGATGAAAATGTGTCACACTTTTATGAGTCATTCCATTCAAGGTTTCTCAAGAATGAGGCCTCAAATATCGACTCATAGCTCTCTAGTCATGGAGTGCAAAGGTTTGTAATGGAGGCCCTCAGATTGACCTAGTTGTGCCCATGCAAGTACACCATGAAATGAGAGATTCAATGCATGAAAATGACAACTATTCTATATGATTGCAATGCATAAAAAGAAATTAGTCTAAATGATAATAATGCAAGATTAATCTATGAAAGGAAATATGCAAGCTTAATCTATGGAAAAAAATATGAATTTAATCTACATGAATAGCCATGGATGCAAGAAGAAGAAGACAAGAAGAGAGAAGTTGCAATATCCAAGCCAAAGTGCTCAAATTCTCCTCCAAAATTGCTCTCCAAACCTGCAACATAACAATACCTAAAAATTCTATATGAAAATGAGAAGGAGAGATTTCCTTATATAGGAAAGTGAACGGTTGAGATTAAGAAGCAAAAATAAATGAGCAATGGTGGAGATTAAATCTTGGTTGATCCATGTGCTCATTAAAGCAAAAAGCCCACCACTTAGAAATATGTGATAAAAAAAGGATTTTTATTTAATTTATTTCCTTTTTCATCAAAAGAAGAACTTTAAGTGGGAATTTTTATTTATTTAATTAAAAGAGGGGTTTTCTTTATAATTAAATAAATTAGAAGAATTTTATTTAATTAAATGGGATGAATTTTTTTTAATTAAATAAGATGAATTTTATTTAATTAAAAGGGAGAAATTTAATTTAATTAAATAAGATGATTTTTATTTAATTAAAAGGGAGATTAAATATTTTAATTAAATAAAAATGATCAAACCTTAGAAAATATTGAAATAATTGAACTAATTACAATTTGATCAAAGAAATTGATTTGAATTGAAAATGTTCCAAAGCATTGATTCAGGAAATTGATAAATTGATAAAATAATAAATGGGGCCCATAGTCTAGACGACCATTTTAGGGTGCATAAACCACTGTCTGAAACTCAGATGCCTCTGTCTGTGACTCGATTCCCTATGTATGTGACTCAGTTTCTTCAGTCTGAGACTCAGTTTCTTTAGTTAGTTGCTCAGGTTGTACAAGTTGCAACAAGGTTTGTGTTGATGAATTCAATGGTTGACATGGTTGTTATCCAATCGTCATTGCATGTGTCTTAGGTATAGTATCAGGTTCATAATATACAAAGTTTGTGTACTCCTCGAGCTCTTTACTGCTTAGTTCTTCATTTCTCTCGACAAACTCATCAATCTTTAGATGTACACTTTCTACTACTTTATGAGTAGTAAGATTCAAACATTTAAATGCTTTTCTTTTACAAGAGTAGCCTAGGAATATACCTTCATCACCTTTTACATCAAATTTTCCATTTCTTGCTTCCTTCAAGATGTAACATTTATGTACAAATACTTTGAAATAAGGAACATTGGGTTTATAGCCATACCATAATTCAGAAGGTGTCTTCTCAGTACCTTTGTTCAGGTTAACTTTGTTCAAGGTGTGAATTGCAATGCTGATGACTTCCTTCTAGTATTTGGTTGCAAAATTCTTTTCAATCATCAAGGTTCTTACATAATCCATAACAGATCTGTTTCTTCTTTCTTCTATCCCATTTTTCTGTGGTGTACCTGGGGCAAATATGTGTATCTTGATTCCTATTTCATTGAAAAATTCATTGAACTCATTAGAAATGAATTCACCTCCTCTATCAGATCTTAGGCATTTAAGTTTCTTTCATGTTTCCTTCTTAACTCTGGCAAGGTACCATTTAAACTTTTGAAAAGCTTCTAATTTTTCTTTGAGAAACATAACAGTCATCATTCTGGAATGGTCATCAACAAATAGAATGAAATACTTCTCACATGTGTAACTTATTGTACTAGTTGGTCCACACAAATTAGTATGCACTAACTCCAAGACTTCTTCTGTATTGTAATTCTTTCTTTTGAAACTAGTTTTTCCCATCTTCCCAGTTTGACATTGTTTGCATATTGCTAATTTAGGTTTCTTTGTAATAGGAATACCTCTTACTCTTTTTTCTTTATTATGTTGACCAAATTATCAATATTTACATGACACAACCTTTTATGCCATAACCATCTTTCTTCTACTTGTGTAATAAAACATGAACTTTCAGTGAGATCAAGATAGAATAGATTACCTTTTGTTTGCCTGCCAATTTCAATGAGGTTTCCCTTACCATCCAAGAGCTTGTCCTTATCATTCATGAATTCTACCTTGAAACTAATGTTATTCAGTTGTTCCAAACTTATTAGATTGCACCTTAGTCCTTCAACCCAATAAGAATTATCACATTTTATTCCTTCTATTAGAGAAATACAACCTTTACCTTTCACATAGCAAGGTTCATCATTCCCAAAACTGACACGTCCACCATCATAGTGCTCAAGATGTTCAAATTTTGTTTCATCACTAGTCACGTGGTGAGAACAACCACTATCAATTATCCAAGTGTCATTCTTGCTAATATGAGAGTAAAGTGCAGTCTTTTCATTATCTTCTTTGTATGACTCATTCTTAATAGAAATGTAAACCATTTTATCTGCATCCTCATCACTATCAGAGTCTATTTCAATATAACAAGATTTCTTACCTTTGTTCTTGTAGATTTTGTAACTCTTGAAATCCTTCTTGCCTTTGTACTTGTTGAACTTTTTCTCATCTTTGTCTTCTTTGTTTGGACACTTAGTAGCAATGTGACCAACCTCATTACATGAAAAGTAAATCAATGGTATTCTTCCTTTGTACTTTCCTTTGGCAACTCTCTTTGTCAGTAATATTACAATGATTTCTAGATCTTCATCATCAGAATAATCATCACTATCACTATCAATTTGTTTTTCTTTTGAGTTTCTATCCATCTTATCAAGGTTTAGTTTATCTTTGAATGCAGACTCAAAATTGCTAGTATTAGGAGAATAATTGTCAAAATTGTCCAACTCAAAAGTTGTTAACCTTCCAACCAATGCTTCTAGAGTTATATCATTACTGCATCTTATCTCTTGAATAGATGAAAATTTAATAGAATAGATAGGAAGTAAAGTTATCAATACCTTATTAACCATTTTTTTGTCTTCAATTGTTCCACCGGTAGCTCTGATGGCACTGACACTTTTCTTGATTCTTTCACTGTATTTTGTAATGTCTTCTCCTTCTTTCATTTTCATCTGATCAAACTGACCTCTGAGACTTTTTTCTTTGGCTCTCTTTACAATTTCATGTCCTCCATGTATATCATGTAGTTTCTTCTACATATCATAGGCAGTAGGGCAGTCCTTGACTTCATCAAAGTTAAAATAGTTGAGTGAAGAAGCTATATCAATCATCATTATGCTATGATTCTTCATGTCCATCATATGATCTATAGACATAGGTCTCGGTAGTTCCACATACTTGTGATTTAGGAATTACAAACTAGTATCTCCAATAGTATATAGATGTAGCCTCATCAAATCTTTCCATGTAGCGAAGTTGTCTTTGTTAAGCTTGGCAATCTCCCTTCTGTATGACATCTATGGTCTTTAGCTTAGGCCTTGAAACCTTTCGTGAAATCACCAAATGCTCTGATACCAATTTTTGGAAATGAGTTGATTAACTGAGAGGGGAGGGGTGAATCAGTTACCACAAAAACAAATCCAAGTCCCATAGATGTCTTAATCAAACTTATTACTATGAATCGGTTAACATAGATATTCTATTGTCACTCAGTTAACAAAGTAGACCTTTAATATGTTAGTTGTAATTATCCTTTAGTAATTAAGTGTAGAAGCATAAAGCATAAAGTAAATAACATATACATAGATGACACCATTATTTAATGTGCAAACCCAATTTGGGAAAACCCACTAATTGTAACTAGTTACTATTTTTCACTCTTCTGAAGTGAGACATGTTAGGAGCCAACCCTGTTAAAGGTTACAATACACATTGTTAGGTGTGACCCCGTTAGAGGATTTAATCACCATGGGAGTAGTGGCCTTGTTAGAGGTCTTCAAACACTTCAATGTAGAAATGTCACCTTTTGAGAGGATTAACAAAATACTATTAAGTCTACTCTGTAAAGAGATTTTGATCACTGCCACAATTGTTAGAAAGTAACAATGGATTGACCTGTTTGAAGAAGAAACTATCTTCACTGATTCAGATCTCTACTTTGGCTTTAAAATTGATCCTCACTCATCGAATATTCTATTGCATATTTGTATGTTCTATCCTTAATCAGAATCCCATCTAATTTGGCCTCCACACTTCATATCACAAACTTTTATACTTTTTACATCTTACAACCATTCAATCCTAACTCAAAAGGAAAACAAATTGATAGTGATATATATATATATATATATGATAAGCCTTGTCAAGTTAGTTTGAATAACCTTCCAAATAAATGATAAAACTTAAGTCTGTCAGTTGCATATAACCAATTACCCATAAAATGTAAACTGTTGTTAGTCGGCTGACACTAAAAGTATAACTCGGTTAACATGGTAATTACTGAATGCCCGACCACTATGGTAATTCTTGAGTGAACTCGGTTAGAAATTAAAATCACTTTGATCTTCTTCAATCCCCGAGAGAACTTGGCATACACTGACTATGCTTGGTTTAGGTATAGACATTTGTGTAACATCACTATATTTGTGTAAACATCAATGACAATACACAATTAAATAATTTTCATCAAAAAGTATTTCCTTTGTGTTCTCCAGGACTTGTGAGTTCTTGTGCTCCTTTTTGAGCTTGTTCTATATTGCCTTTCTTTTACAAAGTTCTCCATACTTTGTAAGTGACTTTGGATCCAATGTTCTAGGATCACAGTCTGTTATGTCAATTATTTCATCCAATGTGACTGGATTCTTATTCTTCTTCTTCTTCTTGGATATGGTAGTGGAAGTAGGGTTATGTAGAACTATGGCTAGTTCATGCTCTTTCTCTTGCTTCAGTTATTATATGGGAGATTCGGTGCCTGTTGGTTGCTATTGGGTATTGACTTGTTGGTTGGTAGTGGACCTTTCCACATCAACCTTGTCTATATTTGCAACTTTTTGTGCCTCTTCATTTTCCTTGGAATCACTCTATTTCTCCTCTCCACTTTCCTCTTTCTTCTCCTCGTATGTGCCTTGTTTCTTCCCTTATTCATCTCCTGTGTCCATCGGTGTGGTTGCATCAAGTTTAGGTGTCTTCTCTTTTGGCTCTGTTATGATATTGATATCTTGTATCAGTAGTGGCATGTCACTTGGTATATTTATCTATGCACCATCTATGGTATCCTTTTCCTTTTCCTTTTCCTATTTGGTGGTAGCAGTTATATCTTCATATTTCTTTGGTTCATCATCAAGATCAATAAGTGTTATATATTTGATGATGACCTCTGTTTAATCTACTAATTATTGAAGTATTTGAGGTACATCATCCATGTCCTTTCTTGCCTATGTTTTTAACCCAACTGGATTGATGTCCTCGGTATCATTTATGAAGATGTGCTCTGGGCTCGGTGTGGCCTCTTTCTCTTCATAATGAGGAGTTTGGGTAAGGGATAATACCTGCTTGGGGCTTGAATCCTCCTTAGGTGGATTGAATATTGCATTCCAAGTTTTATCACTTTCTTTTTCAAGCTCTATTAATCTGCCCTCGAGTACCTTATATGCTCTTGTTTTAGCTAACAATTTTCTTGCATGCTTCTTCATCATTTCATTAATTTCCTCAAATTTTGATTCGGGTGGCATAATTGTAACCAGAGATCTTTTCCTTATCATCTTCTCAGTATGTAGTGCATATTTCCACCTTGCATATATTCTGTCATTAAGCTCTTGTGGAATCATCTTATTGAATTTTATAGGTACATATTTGAAAATAATCATTGCTTGAATGATGGATTCTTCAAATTTTTTTTGATCCTTGATAGGTAAGGTTCGCCATTGCCTTATCTTAGCATTTGATATGCTACCTATCTTGATGATTGATGTAGAAATCTCATCAATAGTTGTAGGAACTTTGAGCCTTTCTGGTTGAGATCCTTTTTCACTCTCATCTTGTCTAGTGTCATTTTTGTCATCTTTACCTCTGATGTATTTTGTTCTAACTCCTAGTCCTTGATGCATTAGTAGTTCTTGGTTTATTTTCTGGTGGTGCATCAAATTTTTTTGAATTTGAGTCACTCACTTGTTCACCTACACTAATGGGTGAGTGTCCCCCGGTGTCATCTTGTTGTTCTTTTCCTTCATCATTTATTGACAACTTCTTCTTAACTGTCTTTACCATGTTGGTCTTCTTTCTATCAATATTTTTCACTACTAGGCATGTTTTGGTTCTAGCCTTAGCTTCTTTATACATACCAAATATTGGTAATGATTTGTCTATTGCCTCATTCAGTAATGCTTCAATAGCATTTGTTTCTTGATCAATGTTGATCTCATAATCTAGAGGTTGTAACCATGTTGTCCTTGGTATAGCTGGTTTTATCAAAGTGGTGTCGGTATCCATTATGAAACATATATCATCCTTATATTGTTCCACTAGGTGTTTAGGTATACTCATCCTTTTCTACATTCTATCTTTGAAGGTAGTGAAGTATGCATCCATGACTGATGTAAAATTTTCCCCTAGTGACTTAATAACTTCACTAATTTGAATTGTTATAGGTTGGGTAGTGTCCCAATTGACATTACCAACAGATGGGAAGAAGTTATGGAAATAGAAAAATGTACACATGAGGAGTGATCTGAACTTACATGAATTAGTCCTTGCTAACATAATTGTCGTCATGTTCCCCTCCAATTGGTTGAGTAGAAGTTCAGATAGGTCCAGCTGTAATCCCTTCTTCACAATCTTATGGGCAGTGTCAAATTCTCTGCATGCTATGTTGTTTAACCAGATAGCTTGGAATACCTTATATCCTAGTACACAAGCATCGAACTTCAGTTCTAGATTGATAATGGAGTTTACCTTTAAACCTCTTCCATCCCATACTGCATGTGTCATCTTTTATATATTGGGGCGTGGAGGATATTTGAGTGCTTTGACCTTGTCGATTATTGGTTAAACAGTTACTACGTGTATTACATCCTTGGTGATTGTTTTCAGTTCATCCAACCACATTTTCCTATCATGTACTCTGATGAGTACAATCTGAATCCACTCAGTTTTAAATTTCTTTAGGAACATTAGGGCATTTGTCAACCATTTTACCTCTATGTGCTTGTGTTCATCCTTGATGTTTCCATTCATGCAAAGCTTCTTGTAAACTTCTTCGACCTTGAGATCTTTGATCTCTCCAACCTTACAATGGATATAGGCTCAGACATCCTTGAGTAGAAAAACCCTAGGTGGTATGCTTGAGAATTCTCTAGCATCATTGAGTTGTGAAGAAACCTCAGGGTAGAATTTGTACTTAGGCTCTTCACATGTAGAGTTTTTTATCAGATTAACATTCTTATCCTTTACATTCTTGATTTTGGAAACTCGTGAAGTGGTTTCCATGTTTCTTGAATTTAGGGATTTCTCCATAAATGATTTATTTTCTCGGTGAGTCTTAGATACTCACTTGATCTATTGTAGCTACTATGAATCTATTAGAGTAGCATTGAATGTGCATGTGAATTTCTTTTCAATCTAGTCATTGTTGGTCACTCTTTTTTTCTCTTAAATTCTTGGTGAAAGAATGAGCTTTCCATCACCCTTTTATAGATGATGCCCTAAGTGGTGCAATAAATGCTTTACCTACTTCTTGGTGGTTGAAGACAGAGTTGCTTGATCATTATGCAAACTTTTCAACTTAGTAAGTATAAACTGGTCGGGGTAAGTGTCAACTTAATTGACCTTTCACATATTCACCGACGAAGCTCGGCATGTAGCGAAGGCTTCATTTTATTTTTACATGGTTATTGACAATGCTCAGTTTACATTAACAACTTAGCTTTTATATGTACATCGACAATTCTTAGTATGTATTAACCGACGAGATTGGATTCACAAATTCATAACAAGTAATACCATAGTACATCTTCATTCATGCTAATTTGGCATATTATCAATGTATATTGGAATTGATATAAAATATATCTTTTTATAGTGCAGTACCATACTTACTTTTTCTTCTTAGGTGGGGGTGTGGAATCACTAGATCCATTGGATAGGGTGTCACCAATTGGATTGCTTGGTTCAGCATCATCAGTGTTTGTAGCTTTCCTCCACATTCTATTTCTCATCTTCTTGATGTCTTCAATGGTATTTCCATTATCAAAAGTGCTTGACTCTAACACTTAGTCTCTGCAGTACTTTCTTAGATAACTGACCTTATGACAGTGTAAGCATGCCATTCCAGAGCTAGTCCAGCTTCTAGACTTTCTTGTCTATTTCCTCATGCAATTTTCAGCTGTGTCCATATCTACCACATGCTATGCAATTTTCCCATGTGTTTTAATCCTAAACATGTGATTTACTGACTCTTCTTGGTTGATAGAAATTTTCTTATTCTTTTTGGTTTCCATGCTTGCTTTTTCTTTTTTCCTGCATTCAAGAGATGTATGCCCATGCATTTTGCAAGAGGAACAATATTTTTCCATGTAGGATTCCTTCTTTGGTTGTTTCACCTTATATTTGCAATCATGTGCTTTGTGTCCATGCTTGTTACAGTTGTAATATTTACCTATGAATGTAGATGTGGATTTAGGAATACCTTTATCTTTGTTCCTGCAAACATTTGATGTGTGCCCTAGTTTTCCACAGTGATTACATGACTACTTCCTTGGTCTTGGATTTGTGTAGACATCTTTTTGATCATCTTGGTTTGATGATTCTCCATGCTCAGTATACCCTAGACTGGCATTGTTGTTGAGTCTTCTTTGTCCATCTAGAAAATCATCCATTCTTTTGTACTTTATTCATCTTTCTTGATCATATCATTGTGATGTTGTTGAATCTTTGCTTCATGCTTTAGTCTCTTATTTTCTTCTCTTATCTCACCAATAGATTCCAATTTCCCATTGAGTTCTATGTTCACTAGGTTTTCCTCATGACTCATAAGAACTATTTGATTGGTGATCTCATAATGATGTTTAGTAAGTCTCTGTATTTCAGTCTCTCTTTCTTGTAGCTTCTCAGTGATCTTCCTCCTGTCACCAATAGCTAATTTTATTTCTTGTTCAGCTTGTCTATCATTATTCATAACATCAATCATTCTTACCATCTGTGTCTCTTGACTGATTTGTAGTACCTTTACTTTCTCTATCAGATGTTGATTGATTTCATTCAGACTTGTAATGCTTCCTTCAGATGTGTCTGATGCATTGCTAGATGTAGATCCTGATGACTCAAATAAATCATGTATCTCTTCTTCATGATAGTATGTGTCATTGTAATGAGATGTCATAGCTTTTATTTCATCTAGTATCTCTCTCATCTTGATTCTTGCTTCTTTCTTTTTCTCATAGAAGATCTATATCTACAACTTCTGATTCTCAATATTATTATCAAGATTATACCTTTCCATTGTATGATCTTTTCTCTCAAATGATTTAAGCTTTTCCAAATAAGAGATTTAGCTATGATACCAATTGTTGGAATAATGGAATAGTGTGTACTGAGAGGGGAGGGGTGAATCAATACCCTTAAGAATTTTTATCAATTAATAATTAATGATATGTTCTTGCTTTACCGACCCTAGATGCTGATGACATGTAACTTATTGAATGTTTGATAATGTTAAGTTGAAGATAATGCAAGGAATTAAATTAGTTAATGGTTTGTATTGTCATCGATGTCAAATTGATATCATTTGCACGGTCATGTACATAATGCCAAAGAATTTAGAGAATCAATGGAACAAAGATTATGCTTTCAGCAATGCATAAAACTCAAGTATTCACTAAGTGACAGACAACACCGATGGAGTGCACACCATCAGTAAAGGCAAAGAACAAAAGTCAGAGTGATACCTAACGAGTAGAAGATAGTATTTCCTACCCAAGAAAAATCATAGGATGCATGAAAAGCTAAAAATAGAGTTACCCGACGAGAAAAATCCAATGATGCCTGACGGATGGAGATCCCGAAGCTGACTGGAGTCACATCGATAGAAATGGTAGTTATCACTGATGACTAACTGCAGAGTTGACCAACAGAACAGAGAGTTCAAAAAATGACAAAATATCTAGTTGGAAAAGCTTAAGGATAGAATTAAATGGTTGTTTTCATTGTTTTATTCAACTAGAGTTAAGTAATTGATTTAAAGAAGATTTGTAAAGTTGGAAAGAAGATAACTACGAGATAAATTAGGAGTTAAAGTTGTAAATCACATTGGCTGGATTATTTTTCATGCCAAGAATCAAGGAATATCATGTCTATATAAGAGACAAGCATAATTCATTTCCACAATCACATACACAGGAAGGGGAGTGAATAGAAATAGGATGCTGAAGAGAAACTGATGAAGAAGAACTTCATATAGTCCTAATCAATCAAGATGAAGGAGAGCTAAAGAATTCTGTGGACACTAACGAATAGTGAAGCACATCATCATAGAGAAGAAAGTGTGGAGCACAAAGAATTGAATTGATACATTGATCAAAGAGGTAATATACTTAAATAGATCTAAAAATCTACAATTCAAGTTGCCTTAGAAACAGGTCATTGTGTTTCAATTTAACCATTGAAGCATTAAGTCTCTTAACAGAGCAGGACTTAACAATCTTCTATAATTGAGGTATATCTTAATAGATTGCCAAAAATTTTATCATGAAGATAGCATTGAGTTCCCAATACTGACACATAGTCTAAGAAGGAGGCTGATGTAGTTAGGTAGCACCAGATATGCTAGATACCTATTGTGCCCATAGAGGTTGATCAATATTGGTAGCATATACATGCTAGATATCAAGTGATAGACTCATATTAAAATCATCTAACAAGGTCACACTTAACAATGTGTTTGTAACCTTTAACAGGGTTGGCTCCTAACAAGGCTCACTTCAGAAGAGTGAAAATTTGGGGTACCGGTCCCAGTGGTTTTTCCCTTAATGGGGTTTCCATGTTAAAATACATGTGTTATGTGTGTATGGTTTATTACTTTAAAGTTTTACATTTCACATATGCATTTATGGATTGATTGGTATACTCTGCATATTTACTAAGCATCGGTAAATAAGTTTTACTGCTTATCAGTTATTAAGGAGAATAAGGTCAGAAAAGGAAAACCGACAGACAGTTAATTATTATAAGTATTTTATGGCATGCATCTTGTAGGGACTTAATAATCTGAGATGTATTTGATTGGTGGTTAAAGTTTAAAAGGATAAAATTTTGAGGCCACTGATTCCCCCCCCCCTCTCAGTTATTACTAACAATTTCTATCAGAGCTTGTGTTCTTAGAAGGAAGGTTTCAAGACCTAAGTAAAGATTACAAGATGAAGAGACAAGATGTGCCCAAGTTGAATAAAGACAACTTTGCTTCATGGCAAAGTAGGATAAGACTCCACTTATCAGGTATTGGTAATGATGTTACTTAATACTTAGATACTAAATATGTGTTTCCCAAAGGACCATTAATAGTAGATCAATTGAGAGTGAAGCATGAGCACAACTGCATGGTCATAGAGCTTTCTTCCTCTCTCTCTCTCCAATGCTGAATTTGAAGATGTCAAAGATTGCACAACTGCAAAGAAAATGTGGGACAAACTGAAGCTTGTACATGGTGGTGATGCAAATGTTCTGAGAGCCAAGGCATAAATCCTTAGAGGAAAATTTGATGATCTTATAATGAAAGAAGGAGAAAACATCACATAGTACAACACAAGAATAAAATAAGTAGTCAATGCTATACGAGGTGTTGGAGGTGCACTTGAAGAGGAGACAGTGGTAAGTGAAATCTTAAGAAACTTATTGCCTATATCTGCTATTCAAGAGATGAGAGAAGTTATAAACAATACAGTTACTCTTGATAGTCTGATTGGTAGACTTATTTCATTTGAGATGAATAACTTTGATAATAGTGTCTTACCAAACTTAGAGTCTACATTTAAGTATTCTATGAGAATAAGCAAATCTAGTCAGAGACACACATCTAGAAGAGATAGTGAAAGTGAAAGTGAAGAAGAAGACCTAGATGAAATAGAAGCACTCATGGAAAGGAGAATGAAAAGAGGCAAAGGTAAATACAAAGGAAAGTTACCACTTGTATGCTCTAATTGTAAATAGATTGCACACTTTGCTGCAAGATGTCCTAACAGAAGAAAAGATGACAGAAGTGATGACAAATCTTTTGAGAAGAAATCTAACAGAGGTGATAACAAACATTACAGAGGTTACCGACAATCACAAAGAAAGGATACCCAAGACTACAAGGATAAAGGCAAGAAGGATTTCTACCTAGCTGCTTGCAAAGATGAAGAAACTAACATTGAACATGTTGATGACATTGAGATGGTATTTGTAGATGTGAAGGATGATTCAGATGAAGATGAAAGGTATGAAGAAACTACACTCATATCTAAGGTTAGCAAGAATGATATCTAGATTATAGATAGTGGTTGCACTCACCATATGACCGGTGATAAAGAAAAGTTTAACACTTTTGAGCAGTATAATTGTGGTACAGTAAGAATGGGTAATGATACACCTTGTCCGGTTGAAGGTAAAGGAACTATAATGTTGAATAACCTGATTAAATGTGAAAATACTTATTGGGTAAAATGATTGAATTATAATATATTGAGTATTTCTCAACTGAATAATTTAGGTCATAGAGTAGCATTTGAGAACAAGAAAGCAAAGATCTTCAATGAATCAGGAAAAATGATTGGTACCAGTGAACAGACTAAAGGTAACTTATTCTCTCTGAATGATACTAACACCACTTGCTTAATGACTAGAAATGAAGACATATGGTTGTGGCACAAAAGATTGTGTCATGTGAATTTTGATAACATGATGAAAATAAGCAGAAGAAGTGTAAGAGGCTTACCGATGATGACAAAGCCACACAACATTTTGTGCACAAATTGTCAAAAAGGTAAAATGACAAAGTCTAGTTTCAAAAGTAAAACCCATACATCTATTGATATTCTAGAATTAGTCCATACTGATTTATGTGGACCTATGAGGACAAACAACTATTATGGAGATAGATATTTTATTCTCTTTGTTGATTATTACTCTAGAATGATGACAGTCCTATTTCTAAAGGAAAAATTTGAAGCATTCAAGATGTTTAAATGCTATAAGGCTATGGTAGAAAAACAAAGTGGTAAGGATCTAAAATGTTTAAGATCAGATAGAGGAGGAGAATTCATATTAGATGAATTCACTAATTTCTGTAATGAGCATGGTATAAAAAGACAGGTTTCTACACCAAGAACACCACAGCAAAATGGGATTGTTGAGAGAAGGAATAGGTCAATAGTTGATTGTGCAAGAACACTGATGATGGAGAAAGGCATCACCCAAATCTTGTAGAGAGAAGTCATCAGCACTGTTGTTTATATACTTAACATAGTACAATTGAAGGACACAAAGAAGACACCATACGAGCTATGGTATGGTAAAACACCCAATGTAAGTTACTTCAAGATCTTTGGTAGTCAATGTTATGTCTTAAAGGATGATAAAAATGGGAAGCTTGATGCCAAAAGTGATGAAGGTATTTTTCTAGGGTATTCTACCAAGAGCAAAGCTTTTAAATGTCTAATTAAGGCTTCTAACAAAATAGTTGAAAGTGAAAATGTAAAGATTGATGAATTTGTAGAAAAGAATGAGCTAGAAAGCACAAGAGAAACAGAGGACTACAACAAGTTTGTATATTGTGAAGAACCCATAACTCTACCCGAGCAACAGTGCTTAATTCTAGAACAACAGAATGTTGCAACCGACGGTTAGAATGTTGTTACTGATGGTCAAGATAATGATCAAGATAATGTGCAAGGTGTTGGTACTCAAAAATACAACAAGCATTTTTGAGTGTTTTACTAGTGCTTTGCATTTTGACCCCCTATAAGTGCTTTTTGAGCCTATTTGCCCGAATGCAATTTATATATCTTATGTCTTATTGATTTTCATGGGTCACCACTTTGGGGAATGTTGAGCATTTATTGCCATAGTAATTGGTGACTCTACTGGAGATTCTTGTAATGATCTCAGAGTCATGATCATGAAAGCATTTGTCCTTAAAATATTGAGAATCAGTTTGTTCTTCCTTACAATCATTAGAGCGAGTTTATTTTTCTTATCTACTGTGGTGCATTGTTTGAAGGTCTTGATTCTAAAAATGATACAGATATTGTCTCAATTGGAATAATTGATAACTCCAAAAATATCTAATATGATCCCTGTCTATTTTCAAGAGGAAGTCCGCTGAATGGAAAAGATTTGTAGTTATTGGCAGTGAAAGATCATTTTCTTCAAGTTACCAAGTGAAGAATTATCAAGCTTAATATATCTACAAAAAATTTCTATTTGCTTATTTGCTATAAGGTGATATCTGAGATAGGACAAAGTGTTTGATCTTTATATATATTAATCCTCTGAAAAGAGGTGGCGACTTTAACTTCTGTGTACTCCAGTATTGCATAGTGAAATATTTGTTTATTCTGTAAGATGAGCCGACAAAGAAATACCAGGTCATATTCTAGATTGAATCCTAAAAAGGATCTTGGAGAGGAGCTCCATACACCTCAAAGGAAACAATGGTCCAAAAGAGGGGCATCTAAACATGATTCCCAACATGCCTCTGAAAGAAAAATGGACACTCCCATTCCAGAAACAAAGTCATCTTCATCTAAAGATGTAGAACCCATGGGACCAGTTGATGATTATAGAGCTATTACCAATTTTGATCCCTTTAGGGATGGAGAAATTACTAACATAGGGTTCTTTCCTATAGAACAAAATGTTGCTCCACTAGAAGAGACTTCTACTACTAAAACAACATCATATGATTCTGATAAGTTATTTTGCATTTAAATATCTTGTGTCTTATTGAGTTTCATGGGTCACCACTTTGGGGAATGTTGAGCATGTATATCATAGAGCCTATATTTAAAATCCCAAGTTATTGTGACTCTGTTTGATAGGTTTTCTGATCTCTCAAAGTTGGTCTTCCAGAGATATCTTGTTTCTTTGTTCTACCCTGAATTTTGAGTACCCCAGTTTGACCAACTATAACTTTTGACCTTATGACCTAATTGAAAAAAATTCCTCTTGTACTCCATTATAGAGGTCAAATAATTTTTGAGTCTCCATCTTCAGGTCACGACAAGTCCATTTGGTCATTTTTCTAAGCCCGTTCCATTTGCATTTTCTATCAATTTGCCAAATGATGAAATGCAGTTTTCCAAGTAGCCTACTTGGAGGTCTCCCAGTTTACATCCGGTTCAAGGTCAAGAAGAATTGAGAAGTTTTTTGCATTGTATACTTGGAGGTGTACTTCCCTAAAGTTTCTTGGACCTTAACCAATCCATCTGGTCACTTTCTTAAGCCATTTCCAAGCTAGACTTCTACATATTTCACTATTTTTTTCCAAAATGTTTGTAATAGGCTGACTTTGGTGTTTGTTGGTTTTTCACCTTATGGTTTTCTGAGTGAGCTAATTGTGGATTCATTTTCCTTTTATGGGAGTGAATAAATACTGAAGATTCTAGTTCATGAAGGTTTCAGTTAATGAGTTTTCAAAGTCAGTTTTGAGAGGCAGTTTGTGCAGTTTGCAGTACAGAGAAGAATTGGACTAAACTGAATGATCATTTTATAAGATTTTTTTTCAAGAATAAATCATAGAATAAATCTCATGGCATGTAAGTGTACTACTTGATCTGATGGCTAATTCTCAAAGCATATATTACTATTCTTTCAATGATTGATCCGGATGAAGTTTATGTTGATTCAACATTTTGCACTTACACTATTTTTCTGAATTGCTAAGTTTGAATAGTTACATATTGTACCTAAGGATAAATCCGGCCAAGCCCTTTTGCATGTGTATTTGAGGAGGATGAATGAATTATTTTTCCAAGTGACAGATCTTCAAGTGGTGATATGACAAATTTTTAATTGGCACCATTGGCAGGGTTTGCACAAGTTTTAATTTTGCGGATTGCGGATATAACGAACTAGTATACTTTGCATATTATTATCTTTGGGCCCAAGTGTTTTCAAAGCCATTCTAGTTAATGATAATGGTTCATATGCTAGAGAAGAATGTACTGTCCAGACCCCATGGTTGCAAAGCATTATTTAGTTAGTTTTCAAAGGTTGATTTGGAGGCTACTTGCCAATAATAAAGTCGATTTGCAGAACTTTGAAAGTTATTTTTTAAAATGTTCTCAAGTATTCAGAGGATATAGATAAAATTATTTGGAGGGATGATTGCATTACTTTTTATAAAATTTATAATGCAAATGGAAACCAGCAAAAGAGGGCTTTTAATATATTTTGTTTTAAAGACCAAACCAGCAGACTAGCAGCCTGCAGCAAGCTAGAAAAGAGATTTTTAAATATTTTTTAGTTTCTAAAATGCAAATGTGCATCCATAGGAAGGGGATCCTAGCTCTATGGATCAATATGGAAGTCTTTAACAACATTGAAATGGTTCCTTAGATGAGCAGAAACTACTAGAAGCTTTCAAGAAGCTTGAAAAACAAAGAAAAAAAAGTAGCAAAGAGCATGTTGAAATCAGCCAAAGAGGAGGTTTTTAATGTTTTTTAGAGATCTAAATTGCAAAGTGAATCCATAAGAAGGGGAGCCCAGCTACATGGAGCCAAATGAATATATTTATAAGTCATAAAATGATGCCATTGGTGAGCAGCATTTGTTGGAAACTCTTAGAAGTTAAAAAAAATGCATAGAGATATGTCGCACATGCATGGTGCTGCAAAAGTTTTTAGTATTTATATACTAAAGCACTTATATTATAATGTGAAGAAAGAACCAAGAGGCCATTTAGTGGGCCTCTTGGATAGATAGTTAAGTGTGTGGTGGGCCCCATTATTTTGGAGAAAAAAGAAGAGATGACACATGGCGCCCAATGGACTTACAGACCAATCAGAGGATGACACATGACGCACAGTGGACCTACAGACCAATCAGAAGATGACACATGGCACAATCTGGTACAGTGTTGAGGCAGCAAATCAGAGGATCACACGTGGCACCTAGTGGACCTCCAGACCAATCAGAGGGTGACACTTGGTGCAATCTAGTGATATGTGCATATTTGAAATATTTTTAATTTGAATTTATTTCAACAAAAAGGTTAACCAGTGTGCAAGTTCTAGGAAAATCAAAGGTTAGCTTAATGGCTTAATGGAAAGATGCACACTATCTAACCATTAAGCCATTAAGCCCTTGCGACAAGTGTCACATTCTGGTGCATCCTGGAGAAATAATGAAAATATTTGATTAAATCCATCACAAATGGCAAAGAGTTAAAAAGTGTGCAACTTCAATAAGAACTAAGGGTTTACTTAATGGCTTAATGGAAAGATGCACACTATCTAACCATTAAGCCATTAAGTCTAAGTGACAAGTGGAAAAATGAGATGAAATCTGAGATTAATTTGAAATTTAAAATAAATTCATCTAAAAAAAGAAGGGGTTAACTAACTTGCAAGTTGAAAAGAATCTAAGGGTTTGCTTAATGGATTAATGGAAAGATGCACACTATCTAACCATTAAGCCATTAAGCCTAGGTGACAAGTGTCACAATGAGAAAAAATCTAGAAAAAGGAAAAATTTAAAGTTTAAGTTGTCTCATCTCAATAGTCAAACTATTGAATTATTGCAAATATTTCAAATTGTTAAATGAAAATCTGCACGGGAAGGCAAACTGGAATTAAAGATTCAAAGGGAAAGTTTTGTCCAAACTATAGAGAATTATATGTTTCCAGAAAGGTCTTGGAATGAAGAAGATGATTTTGCAGACCAATTGAAGAAAAATCAAATCAGATTTTCACAGTTTCAGTTTGAACAGTTGCAGATTTTTTGGGAAGCAGACAGGTGTCGGTGGCTGGATTATTTTCCCCTTTCTCCTATATCTAGTTTTTTCCTCCATTGTAACAAAGATGGTGAAAATTATGTTACTGGGCAGTATTCAGACTCTTGAGTTTTATTTCTTTGTGTTGATGGTCTTACATTGTTCAGTTCCAGATGAATTTCAATGAATAATGATTGAATCCCTGTTCAAATATCTGTCTGATGTCTTTGTATGCTTGGTGTTAATTCTTGTGTATTAATTTTTAAGGCATGTTAATGCACCAGTTACAAGGTAGCTGTTGTTTTTTTTTTTGAGTTTATTTCAAGGAGAGAATAAATCTTGAATGCAATTTCTGAGAATTGAATGTCTGTATATGAATTTGATGTTCAGATATTGAAATGAGAAGAATAGATTGTAAGGCATTTCATTCAGGTTATTTGAGTTTAAAGTTGGGATTTTCTGGGAATGCATAGTTGTTTGACTCTGTTTCCCAATAGATAAGGCATTGGTCCTTTACTGGTTATGCAGTTTCATCACCAATCATTTAAAATCAAACCATTTTCTCTTTCCTGTTTAAGAGCAGAAATGTGTACAAGTTGCATTGAATAGTGCAAATATATTTGGTGATTCCTTGTAGAATTGAATCTGATAAGTTAGCCTACCTGAGTCTCTGATTTCAAAGAGAACAAGGGTGAATATCCTTATATCACTGGTTTTTTCTATATATTACCATTATGGTTAATCTGATTAAGCTTTTGCATTTGGTTATGCTTGGTCATATGCAGAATGTTTGATAAGTTGGTTCAATAACTCCTAATAGCAAATTAGTGTCCACATTAATATATCCTGTGCAATTAGTAATCATAAAGAGGTAAAACCTGCCTGAGTATATGTGGAGCTCAAAAATGAAGAAGGATTTTTTTCAATCCTTAGCAATTAGGCTTTTTTGGGCTTGAAATAGTATTAAAGGGTATAATGTTCAAGTAGTTTATCAAGCACTATGTTTCATGCAAGAAAATCCGTAACAAAATGGCGACTCTACTGGGGATGAAAATGCAAAAATCTTGTTGAAGAAATTAGAATCTCTAGTGTTTTATTGATTTAATCAAATTTCAGTTGAGTTGGTCCATCTGAGTCACACTAAAAAAATGGCGATTCCATTGGGGATAAATGGATTGTTGTAAAGTCTATAATGACTAATTTTCTATTGTCCATTTATGGACCAAATTGTGAGTCCTAATCCCATACATGTTATGGGTGGTGACTTTGTTTGAATTTGGAGAATCCTGGTTGTTTTGTACCAGTGTAATTTCTGATTCTCAGTTGTTATTTGATGTTTAAGATCAACAAGTTTAAGACATTTCTTTCCTTACTTGGCTAAATCAATATTCAAATCTGATTAATAAAGAATGTCAAGAAGAAGAATCTGAAATTTGTTTTAGATCTTTGAGAGAGGTATCCTGGACAGTGTGTTTCTGTTTGCAGCAAAAGGAAGAAAAAGACTGTGTGACTTTGCTAGTTAGAATGAACTCAAAATTGGAAAGAATTTGGAAAATAAATTTTTTTGTTTGAAATTTCTCTACAAGGAGATGGCGACTCTACGAAGAAGGAACCTGATGAAGCTACACAAAAGGTTGTAAATCTATAGTGTTTCAAGTTAAGAAAGAAAAAGGAGCAGTTGTTGTAATTCTGGTCCAGGTAATCTTCATCTTTTCATGAAAGAAAGTTATACAAATGGTTGTTCTCCATTAAGTAGTTTCAGCACAAAGTAGGAGAACTTTTGAGTTTGGTTGCATACTTCAGTAAGAAAAGGTTTCAGCATGTTTGATGTGAAGTATTGAAGTATGTTGTTGTAAAAGTTAATGGAGAGATTATAGATCTGCTGCGAGATAGAAATCTGATTTTCATTCTGGTGAATGAATTCTTGATTCTATGAAGAATGGAGGATTTTAATTCACCTAATAGGCAGCCCATCAGTAATATCAAAAAATCTACCTCTACTAGAAGGTACATGCCATTTTGTTTTGATGGCATACATGGTTTTCCCAATGTTATTCCAAATAACATTAGAGACAAATTGCCAATATTTTGTGGGAAATGACATGATTCAGCAAGTCAGCATATTCAATTGTTTGTTGATTTGATGGATGATTTTGAGATTGCACATGAAGATGTTCATATGAAATTGTTTGTCCAGACTTTAAGGGATGATGCTCGTGAGTGGTTTTATTTTTTACCAACATGTTTGATATCCTCTTGGAGTGAGTTGCATTCAACCTTCATGTTGTAGTTTGGTGAAAGATTAAGTGCACATGATGCATTTACTAAGTTGTTACAAATTAGGATTGAGAACAAAGAACTAGTTCCTAATTTTAACATCAGATTCGAAAAGGTTTATAATGATATCCCTGAAAATTGTAGACCCAATGATCAAGTGTGTGTAGTTATCTACTTTGATGCATTTGATAAGGATATGAGTTATTTGTTGCAGGATAAAGAACCTAAGACTTTGCA